>JBCFYV010000012.1:20764358-21088278 GCA_039000515.1 Timema cristinae | reverse complement strand
CAGTAAATACAGATACAAGAGGAGAAGAGGGATAAGTGTGATGTGTATACAGTAGAGTACATATACAAGAGGAGAAGGAGGGATAAGTGTGATGTGTATACAGTAGAGATACAGATACAAGAGGATAAGGAGGGTATAAGTGTGATGTGTATACAGTGATATACAGATACAAGAGAGGGGATAAGTGTGATGTGTATACAGTAGAGATACATATACAAGAGGAGAAGGAGGAGATAAGTGTTATGTGTATACAGTATATAGAAAGATACAAGAGGAGGAAGGGATAAATGTGGTGTGGAAAAGAGAGTGGTACCCAGTTCTCTCTTTCTGATGTCCACTTTCAATGTTGATACAACATTGGCTATATTCATTAATTACTGTTTTAGTTTAAATCATTTTTTTCTCCACGTCTTACTACTTGACCAATCCATACACATTTTACTACACTAATAGGGTAGGCATTATAGATGTATAATCTAGAGAATAGTTATCTGCATTTGCGTGTATGTAGGGAGTAGAAAACATTTTGGTAAAAAACACCCACAGTACTCTTCCCTCGTCACCAGCAAACCAGACTACACTCATATATGCTGGACATCTATACCACGTGCACACCAGTGGGAGTTAAATGTTAGTATTATTATTTTCCAGCCTATACCATTTACGAATGAAACGTTTTTATTATAGAATTTTGAAAGCGTTTTTACCATTCTCAATAGAACATTTCACTAACCTGATAAGAGATCGTATATTTCTCCAATTTATTCTTATTAAGTCTATAGCATGAAGGTCTGTTTGATGTGGTTGCTGCCCATCAGGAGTTTGGCACGCACAGAGGTCTTCGGTGGGCTAGTGTCGCCTGCACCATCTGATAGAAATTCCATTTTTCAGAGTAATTTAGAGGTGTGGTGGTCTCCCGTTGCCTTCCACACTGAATTTCTACGAACGATCTCTAAAGGGCCCATCCATTTTTCCAGAAAATATTTTCACATATTCTTCCAGGATATTTTACGTACGATTATCGATATGGGACCAATTTTCTTACTTCCCCTTCGAAGGAAATTGTGATACAGATTTTATCTCTAAAAAAAATTTGTTGATCTCAGTTGGGTTTTAAACCTTGAAAATTGAATTTGTGGCGAGCACTTCACCCAAAACCACAGAGGTCGACTCCTCCAATTTGGAGGCAATATTTTGGTGTGTGTTTTTACGTCATTTCAAAACTTGAATGGCGGTGACTGCATTTATGTACAAAACAAGCTAAATAATTTAGAAAATAATCCTCCCCTTGTTATTTGACCACTGGCAACTCGTTTTTTTCTCCCTTCAGTATGACGTAAAATATTACCCAGCCATTTATTAAAGGACTTTCCACTGTCCTGAAAAAGAGGGCTTTTTCTATTATTTCTGTTCTTTAAAAAAAAAAGCTTGAAGAGGACGTTCATTGTTTCCGTGATGACAAACAACCCTAAAATTGAGATGAAGGACATTATTATAAGGACATACACTAGGTTTTTTAATTTTTCTAAAAAAAAGTAGAGCTTTGTAAACCGTTGAAAAGCTTGTATCACAATCTTAGATAGAGAGGAGCGCTAGTCAAGGTCCATATTGACGAAGTTTTTTTTATGACAAAAACCTGTTTTGGACTAAATAAATAAAATAATGCTTCAATATATACATTCAGTTTAATTTTTCACACGTAGTTATCTCAACTGTTATTGAATACGTGTTATGGACATAGCTTAATTTGACCTGCACATTTTCTACTCATTTTAAAAGTTTCTAGTCAAATTCTGTTGTGTTTACGACAAATAATCGACAGCTGCTGTTGAGATCTCTATGTGTAGAAAATTAAACTAAATAAGCATACCATTATACGCCATAGGTGGTAGCTGACAGCCAGCAAAAAAAAAAAAGTTGTAAACATTGGTTGAAAGTCACTTATATTCCTAGTATGTGGAAATATTTTATAACTTTCTTGGTAATACTAAATTATAGCTCAAGTATTTTATCAAACGCCTACAATAAAACTTCCCTAAGGATCACTGTATGGATGGCATTTTCGTAGTTAATTTTGAAAGAACCAAAAACACCAATAAAATGTATTATATTTTTAGAATATTTCAACTTTATATCCAAAGAGAAATAATTACAGAAGAAATATCAACTTGAAATCCAAACATAAATTACAGATGATGTTTTAATTTTAATCCAAATAAAAATGACTGGCGACTACTCATACCTAAGTAGACCTAAATTTGTGCACCTTGGGCGATTATATATATATATATATATATTAGCATATTGTATACTTTATAGAATATTAATAAATATATATATTATATTAATATTTAGATATGGACAAACGTCAAATATTGAAAGTTTGACGCCTTAAAACATGAGACAAGTGGTGTGGCTAGTTCCAAAACAAATAAACATGTAAAGATAAACTTTAATATAATTAATCAGGAAGATCAGGGATTTAAATACATGTAGTTTTTACCTTTGCATCTAGCTTGAGCGATACATCTTATGCTACGTGACCACCGTTGAGGATATTTCCGAAACTCAGAAAAATATCATATTAAAACATTTAACATATACCATATGAAACATTAGGTTAAGTGAGGCTTCCAACTACAACACATAAGTTCAAACATTAAGAACTATGCCACATACATTTAGTGCCAGTTTAAGGAGCTACCAGGTAGTAATTAACATGAGCTAGCTAGCTTGGGTTAACTTCATAGAGAGTTAGGCATTATTATGTAATAATCTCTTAGAAGAGAAACTATTATTTTACAACTAGTAAACGACAAACTACCAGGAATATAGACGCTACAGATACTATGGCAGATCAATTTCTAGTTAGCACTGCCTTAGCAATCAATAGTATATTTATTCTTTTATCCTGAAAAGGGGACAATACTACTAGACAAAATAATGATCATTTTGGACTAACGCTAAAGGTGGCACAAGTGGGCCGTACACAACAGACAAAACCCCGCGGGCCAATACTATGGACAAGTAGCACTTCCACAGGTTGCGCATCGCATGCAGTACACAGTTAGATACATCAGAAACAAATTTCAGTTACAGACCCAATTAGGTCATGAAACAAAGCAATATATAACCTGGTATCCTCCATTATTAAATTATATTCTTTACAAATCCGCAATATGGCCATATAGTCTAAGGAGTCTAATATTGACCCTAATATTTACGACTAAGCCTAATAGGCATATAAAGATAGTGCATAAGGCTATAAACTATACATTTTGGCATAGGGAAACCAGTCAGTAGTACTGACATACAAAAACTAAGTCATACGGACATATAATACTAGAGCTCAAAACTCAATAAAGATTACAACATCCCTCAATACCATAGTATCCGCCGTAGCCTGCTCTGCTGGTGACGAGGTGACACAGTCACCTCAAACCATCCCGGTCTTCAGTACGTAGTCTTAGCAGATGCTCGTGAATATCTTCCAGCAGTTCCTTCGACGAGTGATTACAATAGAATAGATTTACGTAAACTGAGGACCGAGGAGGGTGGTCGATAATGTGACGATTAGCGACCACAATCTGATCGTATTTGGCATTGCCATGGGGAGGGTGGTGGAAGGAAATAAGGGAGGGACAAGGAAAAATACGACACGAGAAGAGCTGATTGGGTAACGCTGAGGAGGGAACTGGTGCTGCCCGACCAAGTTGAAAATGGAGACAATGTCAACAGCAAGGCCAAGGAGTTGACGTCAGCCCTGCAGGATGCGATGAGGAAATCCATCCCAGTGATGAAAGGAGATACCAGGGTCGGGAATAGACCGTGGAATGACAAGACTGCAGGGACTAAGTACAAGGGTAAGAAGAACTCGCAGGAGGTATCATAGGTGCAGGAACCCATTTGTCCGTGAGGTGCTGCTGGAAATATATAGAGAAAGAAAGAAGGAGTTTGCGGAGGGCCTGAAAGAAGAGAAAAGAAAAAGCTGGGAGGAATATGTTAAAGAGAGCTCCAACAAGACCCTGGGGAATTCCTTTTAAGATAGCGGCTGGAAAATCA
Source organism: Timema cristinae (assembly GCA_039000515.1). Lineage (NCBI taxonomy): Eukaryota > Metazoa > Arthropoda > Insecta > Phasmatodea > Timematidae > Timema > Timema cristinae. The sequence continues at coordinate 21,084,216 of JBCFYV010000012.1, read as the reverse complement.
AACCACCAACGATGCTATCTACACTAAAGAGAGAGGATGGCAGCACCACGACGAATTGGAGGAATCTGCGGCGTTATTGATGGAGACATTGTTACCGGATGATGATGAGGAAGTAGATACGGAAGAACAGAGGGAGCTGAGAGGAGCCATGACTCGGGACATGTATGACAAGAGGAGCCTGTGGAAGTGGTTGGTCAGGACGAGGTGATCAGGATTATTGCCAGATGGGGAAAAGAAAGCACCTGGGCCAGATGGGATAGTGGACGAGGTGCTGCAAAAGACCGCAGACCTCATAGCCCCCTACCTTGCAGGCCTGCTAAATTAATGCCTCGCTCAGGGCAGAATCCCGAACATCTGGAAGCAGAGCGAAGGTAATCGTGCTAAGCAAGGGGAAGGATAAGGATCCGTTTCTTCCGAAGTCATATAGACCTATCTGCCTGCTAAACATGAGTGGGAAACTCCAGGAAAAAATACTGTGTGAAAGATTATTAAGGCACAGGACAGGGGTGGGCATGCATCAACAGCAGTATGGCTTTCGAAGGGGTAGATCTACAGAGGATGCCATCTGTAGAGCAATGGAATTGATCGACTCGGCCGCTGACAGATACGTGGTGGGGATATTTGTAGACATCTCGGGGGCATTTGACAACCTATGGTGGCCAGCGTTGTTCGGTCGGTTAAGAGAACTGCAGTGTCCAGGGCGATTGTATAGAAGCTTGAAGGACTACTGCCGAAATAGGTATGCCACCCTGAGGTGTCAGAGTGCCAGTGTGCAGAAAAGATTGACCAAGGGATGTCCCCCGGGATAGGTCTGTGGGCCGATATTCTGGGATGTGGGGCTGGTGCCAGGACTCCAAATGCTGGAGGAAATTCCCGAAATGCATGGGGCTGTCGCCTTCGTGGACGACCTTCTAATAGTGGTAGAAGGTAATTCAAGAGGAGCCTGGAGGAAAGATCTAATCGAGTGCTATACTTGCTAGTAAGGTGGTGCAAAAGTGTCAAACTGAAGATGGCACCGGTGAAGACGACATTCATGCTGTTTAAGGGAAAAATTGTGTGGAATCCGGCAATAAAAGTTGAGGGGAAGAACTTGAGAAGGAGCCAAATGGTCAGATACCTGGGAGTCACTCTTGATGAGGACAGAAACTTCACGGCGCATAATAGAGGAAGTTATGGGGAGAGCTCAGCGGGTTATGAATAAGATTATAAGCATTGGGCGGAGGAGGTTTCACCTGCCCACGCGGATAATAAAGACATACCACCACGCGATCCTTCTCTCTATTGTTGGCTATGGAGCGTGCGTCTGGGCGCACAGACTGAACAATGTAGTGCCGGCTAGGGCTGTCCGAAGTATACAGAGGAATGTCCTTCTGAGAATTATGGGTGCCTACCGGACAGTGGCGACAGACGCACTGAACGTTGCTCTAGGTGTGTGGCCATTGGACCTTCTAGTTAAGAAGAGGGCAATTGGGTACTGGAAGAGAAAGAATAACTGGGAGAAGGTTAGGATACTCACCTCACCCAAAGTTGAAACATCTGAAGACGTAGTATTTGCTCTGTTGAGGGAATGGCAGAGACGCTGGGAGAGCAGTGAAACTGGTAGGAGGGCTTATCAACTCTTTCCCAATGTGGTTGAAAGGATTGATAACGAACATCTGGAGCCATTCCCGGGTCTGCCCAATTCATCACGGGGAAGGGGCCCTACCCGGAGTCCTTAAGGAAGATGGGATTGGTCGAAACTGATCGGTGTGAATGTGGTGAGGTGGGTACACCGGAACACGTTGTGTTGGAATGTGCCCGTACGCTTGAGATAAGAAGACCTAACCAGCAGGAAGTTCAGGGGAGACTGATGGGTGATATCCTGAGAGATCCCGCCCATTGGAGGTTCCTAGATAAGCTGGCAGCGGAAGCTTCAGAAAGAGCCAAGATGGAATATATAAGGGCACTGAGAGAGGGACGAGGATTGAGACAAAGGCTAAACAGACGGAGGGCCAGAGAAGGAAGGGGGGGAGAGACCAGTGACAGTGACGAGATCAGTGACAGGGATAGTGACGAAGAAGGAGACAATGACAAGGACAGTGAAAGATACGAGGACAGAAACATGGGAAGCGGGACTGAGACAGACGCAGGTGAGGTCTCAGCGGGGGGATTATAAGGAAAGGAGAAGGTTGTTTATGTGGAAAATTAATGGTATAACGACCTTCCATGAGAAAAAAGGAGAGATGCCTGGAAGTGGCAAACGCGAAGCCTTGTGGGACTGGCATACCAGTCGGCTGATGGATCCGGAGGTTTACTGGGATAATCCTATAATTTCCGAGGGATCATCATTCCAGCCGATCAATGGGAAAGATTAGGGGAAAGAAACGGGATGCATGGGGGAATCCTGTGATTGCAGATTCTTCTTCTTGGAAACAATAAGATTAGGATTAGGTCTTGTAAGGGCCCCTGGCGTCAATATGGAGATAGGCGGCTGCTCTGCAGCCCCCTTGTACCATCGGGGCAATGAACATTCCCGGAGGGTTATAAGTTATTTAGGTTAGCTAGTTGTAAAACTAGGATAAGATTAGAATAGATAGGATAGGATAGGATAGTATAGGGAAGGGAGGGTTGATAGGAATGGGTAGAAAAGGAGAAACCAATTTCAGGGAAGGTAATTAAGTAAGTGGTTTCACTTAGGTGTAGGTGGAGCAACTCTGGTAAGGACGCTTCCCCAGGTGGTGGATAGGGGGATGCTCACAGCTGCTGGGCGCACCGTTGGACTGGGATGAGAATCCGGGTCTGATGGTGTGACCAGCGGAGGTGGGTACCGGGAAGTAATATACCCGAGGCAGACCAACCGGTGAATGAAATTGTATCTCGGAGATAGGTACTATAGGAGCCAAAACCTGTTTAGATTAAATAAAATTGGATACTGTATAATAATAGGAAATGTTTTTGATACTCTGTAAATAAGGCCTGGATTTAAAATTGTAAGATGCCAGGCCAAATTAATTTGGTAGTTAAAAAAATATACTAGGACAGACCTTTTTATACCGGTGGACTGATAAAATTTGTCAAGGTTAGCTCTAAGTACGAAGAGGGGTGGTAATCTTCAAGGATCACGTCACCCGGCTCCTAGCACTAGACGAGTGAAGCTTCTATCATTTACTCGTCGTCTGGCCCAGGAGTAATATGTATGTGTGTTGGTCTTCGAAGCCGAGTTGCCTAGTTCGGCGGAGCATTTTTGAAGGGAGTTGTGAGTCTCCCGCTGGTGATGTTGCAGTTGAGTCTATATCTGCCACACATTATTTGAACTTATTAGATCTTGTAGTGATAGTTTTAAACCTATTATAGGCTTCATTGAGTGTGAGTGTTAGAAACTATCCAATACGTTTAGAATGTATTTTAAACTTTTTATCTGGAAAGGATCTATATAATAAGCCCTCACTCACTTGTTAAAAGTTTACTCGACAAAGGCTATCAGAATTTCTTAAATATATAGTATTCGGTGTATAATTTGAACAAAAACATGTATTTTACCCCTTCATGCTCCAATAAGAACATTAAAATGACCCCTCTCCCAGATCTCTATCAATTTGTTGCACCAAACTTCTCCAGTAACCATTGAGCTTATATTATTTTAAATAAAGACAAATATTTTGTTTACCAATATACAACTTTATACAAATAATGGTTTCCATGGTTATGTAAACAAAGAACGATTTTACAGATGAACCACTGTCCACACAGAAGGAAAAGATGGAAAATTCGCTAGGAAAATTTAGTTTTAGTTTTAGGCCACTATCTTTACCAGAATCCTGAATTTAAAATCTTTAAAATTAGTGCTATTTTGTTAAAATCTGTTTAGTCATTCCCTCGTAATTTCTATTACTGTAAACGGGCCTATCAAATAATATCTGTGGCTTGGTGCTAAAAGGGCCAATGTCAAAAAACGTAATTTTTCAGGAAAGGCTTTCAAAGATTTTGCTATTTCTTCTAGTGATAATATCTTCTACAATTATGTCTCAATGAAATTAAAACTTTTATGGCTTAACATCCATCAAGCATACATCTAGAAAATATAAATTTTAGTTTCAAGTTCATTAAGGACTTAGAGTTAGACATGACATTGGCCCTTGTTGCATAAAAGAATATAAATCAATACATTAATAATAATTAATCAAACATGACATTGTCCCAGTAAATTACTACTTTATTATTTCATATTTTCTTGAATTTTAAAGGGAAAAAATATTTAAACTAGGACTATGATTAATTTGAGCCTTGTATTAAAATAATATTTAAAACATAAAGAAGAAAACATTGATCATTTATTTAAAATAATATTAAACAAATCAATTATCAAATTCAACTATCTAAAGATCTTAATTTCTATTTTCAAAAAAACATATTTTTGCTACCTTTAACTTCTTCATTAGTAAATAATAATTTTTAAATTTAATTATTTAAATATTACTTTTATGTTAGAACCTGAGAAATATAAATTTAGTAATAATCATCATTAGCTATTCTTATTGTTTGATGTAAAAATCTAACACCAAATTCTAATTTAAAATTTTCTCACTCAACATTTTCAACCATTCCTAAATCTTCATTTAATTCATCTTCTTCATCTGGTAAATAATTCTCTTTGTTAGCCATTCCAATAATTGACTCATAGAAGGGCCTACTTGTGGGATGTATGAACTTGAGCAGTGAAATCAAATCCTTAACCTTCTTTTCTGGCAACGCTATAGGTGTTTCGTGAAGAGGAATCAATAATGTTTGTGGATCATCGTCGGATGAATATCTTGATCTGGTTTTTATCTTCTTTCGAGATAGATCTAAAGTATTAAATACTTCATCGGATTTAAATGATTGTTTGTAAAATATTTTACCAGGGCTATCGATGCGATACTGCATCCATTTGATGGGAGTATGGCCGGGTTCAAGAAATTTATGGTTGATTTCAATGATATTATTTCTTCCTTCATTTCTCAAAACACAAAGTAAATTTAGCAGCATTACTGAAACGTAAATGTTGTAATTTTGTCCAGGGCAATAATCACTGTACATATTGACTTTCTCAATATTTGGAGGAAGTGACTTGAGATAGTGACTAAGGCACGATGCTATTTCCTGTCCACCTCGACCAGCCACAGTTTCGTCTCATAAATAAACAAATTGGTGTTCCTTTATTTCCTCTTGTCTCAAAAATAGTTCTAATTCAGTGTCCATAGCTGCCTCTTGTAAAAGGCTATACCCCTTTCAAGAAATGGTGTGGGAAGGCACTTCTGCAAATCAAAAAATATTGTCACAATATTCTCATTATTTATGCTTCTTGTTTTGTCTAATCTCTTTTGATCATACGATGCTTCAGCTAACACCAAATGCTGGTTCTTTTCCTCTGTAGCTTTCATCATTTCTGTCTCGTCCATTGTTGATCCAATTCTCATTTCCATCATGTCACATTTTCCACAATTGTCATTTTTGGGCTTGTGAAAAGATATATTACAATTTTCAACAAATATCTTTCTATATGTAGGCTCAGATACTTGCTTTATGTTTTTATCTTGACAGTTGACTTTGTAGAGTCGATACATTTTAGATATTGATAAATCACTATTTAAATAGAGTTTATCAGTGTGAGAGCGGGAGTAATGGCTCTTGTAAGCTGGAAACATTGAGATGTGATCGATAACATTCTGTTTTTCTTCATCTGAAACACATGTATGGTTACCATGACGGCCCCTTTTGTCATCTGGACACATTACACTACCTAAAGTTCGCTTCTTCTCTACAATCGTCCTAACTTTCTTCAGGGTTAGTGATAAAGTATTTAGGTACATGGTCTGACACACTTCTGTCTTTCCCGATTTTGTTTCAAAAAGATAACTTCTAGAAAATTTACGCCTACTCTGTTCATTAGTAGTCCTGAGGCGTTGACTCTTTTTCACAGATTCTTGAACTGAGCTTGCTATAAACTGATTTTGACTCTCAGCACTAAGCTTATAACAGGTCATGAAAATAACCTCTCGCTCATCATTTGTAATTTTTTGAGAACATAAACGCCTACATGTACACGGAGGTTTCATTGTTTGGGTGGTCTGGCAATCAGCCGTTTTTAAAACAAGTACTGACAACTAATGCCCTATTTATTTCCCCAGATATTAGTTGTAAGAAAGGCCAAACTTGACATTAACCTTTCTAGGCTTAGGTATATGTATTTCCACTTGGCCAATGTCTAATTTGGCCATTCTAACAATTCATCGATCAACTAAGATCAGATAAATTCAATATGACATTGGTCTATCTGATTCAAATAAGTAAAAAAAATTATACCATATACATTGGCCCTTTTAGCATATGAAAATATAGAGTTTTTAATGTATTATGATCAAATAAAATGAAAATAGAAAAAAGTTGACATTGGCCCTTTTAGCACCAAGCCACAGATATGTATTAAGATATGTAATAGAAAGATAAAATGTGATGGGGAAAATAAGAGTGCGAGGGTGAGAATGTGTGTAAGTGTGAGGTGTGAAGAAGTGAGTGTAAGAGACTGAGAATAAGCCCTAGAGAGATCGAGTGAGGGAGCGATTAATAGTGAGAGTATGTGAACATGTTATAGAGAGAAACACTGGGAGAAGAGAAAAATAATGTGTGTGCAAGAGGAGAGGGTGTGTGTGAGAGAAAGTGATAGAGATTGGGGTGAGAAATAAATAAATTATGTTTGGGTGAATGCATGATAAAGTGTGTGAGATAGAGTGAGTTAGTGTGTGTGTGTGTGAGAGAGAGAGAAAGAGACAGAGAGAAAGTGTAAAACTTTGGGAGAGATATTGTGTGAAATAGAGAAAAAATGTGAGGGCATGTGAGAAAGAGTTTGAGAGAGATATTTAGATGGGGAGATATTATTTTATAGAGATAAAATTAGATTGAGATAGAGTTGGAGAGAGAGTTTAAGATTAAGATAGTGTTCGAGAGAAGGAAATTAGATAGAGAAATTGAGAAAGCGAGTATAAGAGAGTTGGTTTGAGTGGGTTTTAGAAGGATAGTTTGAAATATAAAGAGTTTGAGATAGAGAGAGTGAGATAGAGAGAGAGTTTGGGTAATTATATTGAGAAAGAGTTTGAGTCAGAGAGCTTGATTAAGAGAGTATGAGAGAGATTTTGAGATGGAGGGAATTTGAGAGAAAGGGAGTTTGAGAGAAATCGTTTGTGAGAGAGCGTTCAAGAGATATAACGTTCAAGAGAGAAAGAGCTTTTAGATAAATTGATCGAGCATTTGAGAGGTAAGAGAACTTTTGAGAGATAAGATCACGTTTGAGAAAGATAGCGGTTGAGAGAGAGCGTGTTAGACAGATCTTAAGAGAAAGAATATAATAAAGATAGCAATGTGAGATAAATTGTGTGATAAAGAGTGTATGTGAGGAATGAGAATGTGTGAGTGAAAGGGATAGAGTGTGAGAGAAAGAATGAGAAAATATTATATTATATAGAGTGTTTTAGAGATTGAGTGTGTGTGTCTGTGTGTGTGTGAGGGGAGAGATTGGGAGAGACTGTGGGGAAGAGTGAGACAGTTTGATAGAGAGAGAATGTGAAATTATAGATGTGAGACTCAAATATTAGGGTAATTGAAATATCATTCCTCAAAATTAAGTCTTGACATGGAAATATAACTGAACTTACTGTATTTGTAAGAATGTGAAATGATAGATGGGGTACACAAACATTACTCTTTTAAATATCATATCCTCAAAATTAAGTGGTAAAATGAAAACATAGATTAATTTATGTATTTGTATTGTGCTACTATTTGCTAAAAAGAACATCAAACTCCATTATTTGAAAAAAAAATTAACACCAAAACTCGTAATTAGATATTTAAAATGGAAATTTTTGATAACATTATCTAAGATAATTTTATCGTTTTCGATATTATAATACTTACTAAAACACATTTAAACATCATGTTATCACAAGTGAAACAAAACGTAGGCTTAGACGATATTTTTACGAATTTTACAACTTAGCCTTCGAACTATGCTCAATATTATTGATTTAAATATGAATTAACGACAGCAACATTCAATTAAAAAATAAATGTCTCCCCAGTTTAGCAATCTCAATTTAGATGTGTTATAACCAGCACCTAAATATAAATATTCATCCAAAGAGAAAATTGTGATGTGTTCGAACCAACAAATAAAGTTTGAATTATAATTTTTAGCCAAAGAGATATATTTTATTTAGAGATTTACAGCCATGCAGCAAATAACAGTTTCTATGATGACTAAACAAAGAATGAAAAACTGAAAATTGTGTTTTGTGGAAAATTACTAATTTTCCCGACATACTGGACTTCTAACTGTTAAAATGAGTGGTCGTTTGTCAAAATTTTTTCAGTCATTTCCTTGTAATTTCTGTTACCGGAAACGGGCTTATCAAATTATATATATATATATGTATGTATATATTAAGGATGGAAAATTTGATTCCTTGATACCTATCGATTCTTAAGGGTATCGAGAGGATCGAGAATTGAGAAAATACCTCGATTCCTAAAAATATATGAAAATGATCGTGAATGCTTTATTAAGAGATTAATGAATATCAAATATTAAAGGCTGTTTGTACTGCATTTTTCGTTAATTATTCCATTGTATAGTAAAACTTATAAAAGCATTGATTAAATTTGAAAACCTAATAATTGGTGTTTTGCTTCAATATGTAAATATATTTACCGTGGTAGCTTTATGTATTCAAGAAAAAACACCAATAAACCTCCATATTAACAGATACTACCATGCGTTAAGAAATATATTACAATTGCTTTGCAAATTAACGCTCACAAATAAAATAACAATATAGGTACAATTTATTTCAAAATTTTAAAACAAAAATTAAAATCATAACTGTATTTTGTATTTTCAAAAATGTTTTAAAAGTCTAATTAATATTTAATAGACGTTTACCGAAATTTAAAGAATAAAATCAAATTGGTAAAAATAGTTTACCCATCATGGCAGCCATATTAATTTATATTCACATAAACCAATATGGCCGTTCCCACTTCATTTCAGGATGATCTCAGTAGCTAAGACTCAAGGTAAAGATTTAACAATTGAAATTGAAACACTAGTATTTTCCCATCTCTAATACTTATAATATATATTGCAAGCCTGATGGTCTAGACCAGTGATCACTTGTGCAGAAGCTACAAAACCACTAAACCTACAAAGCTGAAAATTGACATAACTACCACAGGTAAACTTAGGGTTTGCATTTTGGGGTATTCTTTAAAAACATTATATGTTATTCTGAATCTGAATAGTTATTGCGTGTTCCTTGGCTTATTTGTTTAATAACTTATCTACTCAATATCAGTTTTTATTGCTAAATATAATAGTGAGTTGATTTCTGTTGAAATATATCACCAAGGAGAAAATAAAACTAAATTTCACATGACTACTAACTATAGTCAGGAAATGCCTGATACTTGCAGCTAGTTTTTAATAAACACTGTGTCCTACTATCATTCCAAGACATACGCATTTAATTATACAAATGTGATAGGGAATAGGGAAGGTAGAATTTAGATTAAATGTTGCCACCTTTAGATGTATGCAACTAATTAAAGATGATTACCTCATTGCAACAGCCAAGAGTTCATGGTGCTACATTCCCCGTCACTAACCAGACTAGTTGAGCTAGACATTTTATCCGTACGCTCACCGCTAATAATGAAGTTAAGCATAAACCCCTTCTTTTTCCCCACTGATCAACTTCGTTTGGCTTGGTTCACCACCGATGATAGGAAGGTTGAACGTAGCTCTAATCTTTGCTTGGTTGTACCAAGATTTTATTTTGTCAATGGTTTTTTCACATTCCCTTCACACCAATGTAGGTATTATTTCCCTACAGTGACGTGAGTTGCATGACTTGTTGTAAGATATATACTCTGTTCATTTTCTATATGAACATATAAATGCATAACATCTTGAATAATCTCAAGTGAAATTGGTTCCCCTCGTGGCTCAAGCTAGTACTAAACGTACCTTAATCACTGTCCTTATTGTTTTACTTAAGACCCATATTTAATGGATTTGACGAAACTGCAAAGCTGTGCAGAACCACATTGATGTGTCTATCTTCAAAGCTCACTGATGGATCCTTGCCGAGTGTCCTCCATCATCGGGATGCCGTCTAAGGTATTTGGGATATCTATCATGCCATCAACGTAGCCATTTGAAAGTTCTTTAGATGACTTTTGTTGCATGCACAGATACGATAGATTTAAAAGTCCGTTTTGGCCGTTTATAAACATACGTTTAGTTCACTCGGATGTAGTTGTGGGTCGATGTTAGAATCCAGAATATCCAAATATATCACTGGATCTATATCGTTGGGTCTGATTTTCTTACTGAAGTCCTAACAGTAGCTGAACTTGTGGAAATTCCCGCTTTTGAAAACCCAAAGTGCTCATAAATTATTTATATTTACTTTAACGTCACCACTCAGCTTCTTAAAAATATATATACCTTTTAAATAGATTATACCAGTTCTATAGTAGTTGAACATAGTATAAAATAATATTGCATTCAAATAATGTTATTCTATAGTTATATTGTTATAAACGATCATATAAGTATAGAAGGATTTATGAATTCAAAACCACCAAATAAATTAAATTATTATTTCTATTTGGATTTACTATTGAAATATATAATGTAATTACTCTTTGGATTTGATGATCAAATTATAGAGATAAAATAATGAATTATACATGAAATAGGAGAACTCATAATCGATCACTCGTTTTAATACAAAATCTTTAAAAACATCAGTTTTTTTTTCATTTATTTTGTTGAACAGCCTTAAGCCTACCTGGTAAAAAAAAATCTACATCATATAAAAGAAACTGCATTACATTCAGCTAAAGAATTCAGGAGATTTAATAAAATTGACATACAGACTGGCACTTTATTCATTAGTGGTTATATTTATCCTTTTTTGGCTAAATTTATGTGACTAAACATGAGAAATAGGTAGGATGAGAAAAATGTAATCTCAAAAGAGGGATATAATTTAAAAGAATTCTGTCTTTGCCTTGAAAGCGATCATTAAATAAGTAATATAAATTGTAAGTAAATAGTATATATATTTAAGAGCTTTCATAGTTCAACAAACTCCATAAATAAAAAAAAAGGACTGTTATTGATACATATTGGTCCCTGCAATTGCCTGGTATTTAGAATTTCTACCGCACAAAGCTTTATTTTTTTCAAATTGAGAGTGAAATTTTCAGCACCTAGTTTTTAAGATTAAATTTTCAAATAATTATTATCTAATTATATAATGTGGTCTTTGTAACTACTTGCAAATATATCAATCCAAACTACAACAGATAGAGTTTTTTTCGTACGCTTTGAATCATTACCCTCCTTCAATCCACCACCCGATTAAATGACCCTTGTTTTAAAATTAATAAAACTAAAATTAAAGTTATTTGTTGTTGTCACTCTATAAGTAAGTGAATATTACATTTTTGACCATACAGTAAGTGTTCTATTATATTAGGTTTGAAAATTTTGGGAAGTACTCCCCTATTCCCATTTTCTGCTTCTTGATTTTGAAATTTAACTGGTTTTCAGAATTTCCTAAATCTACCACCACAATAATAAGTAGTTTTTTATATAGTTTTGTAAACTCTAAATTTCGCAGTCCATCAGCCATTTTTGGTTATTTGGTGTATTACCTTAACCTTCCTGCTGAGGTTAAGTCTTATTTCACCTTTGTAAGTTTTTTTAATTAGTTTTGAAAGTTTTTAATCCTCCTTCAACCATTTCACCAACTCCAACTTTAGAATATCTAATTTAAAAATGTGTTTGATTATTTATAGTGGTACCTCTATCTCCCTACCAAATTTAAATTATTTACCTTCCTTAGTAAGCCTTTTACATATTTAAACCTCCAAACCTCTCAAATTGCCAGTGTCCCATTTTAAAATGTTTCCTTTTTTGACTTGTATGGCTATATGATTCACTCACTTTACAATCTTGCCAAGTTTCAGTTTTGTAGCCATCTAGAGTTAGTCTTTTTTATATATATATATATACACACACACACTCTCGTAGATTCACAAATACTTACTGATTTCTTTATGTATTATGTATATGTATATATATGTATATAAACATAGAGAGAGAGAAATAGTGATAGAGAGGGAAAGAAAGTGATAAAACGAAAGATAAGTGTTTTTGGTGGCTTTGTGAAAGTGTGTGCGTGTACATATTTTATAATACATTTAAAACTTTTTTCGATATTAAAACTTGAAAGATTCTACCAACCAAAATTAAAAAGTATATATAATTTTTGCAAGTGACTGTATATTAAGTGTATTTTATAGGTCTATATGAAATGTATGGGATTACTAAATATATATTCATCCCGCAGTGCAAATTGATATTCACATCTGGCTCTTGTGATAAAAAACGTTGGACCACCCCAATATATACAAGTGTGTGTTTTTATCTCCGACGCTGTACCGAGGAGAACTGCACTCAACTTCTTTAAGCGTCGGCGTCGCCTGAGGCTTATTCCATTTGTTCCTCCCCCAACTTCTCGGCTAGTGGTTTCCCCCTTTGGCACGGACAGAACGCTCTGGGGACTCGGATTGAATTCTGAACTAGATCAACTTAGTGCCCTTCTTCTTTTTTCATACTTCTTATTTTTTGTTTTAATCCACTGGAATTATTTCTCTTCTCTTTCTTAATTCTCAGTGAAATATATTTTATTAATAGAGAGGAGACCATTATCTGTATTACAATTACCACCGGAATTAGTTTGTAACGGTTTCTGTTTTAGAATGTGGAACTTGCAAAATCAAGAAAGAATGTTTAAAATATTTCAAAAAATGGTATTTCATTCATAATGGAGAACCAACATGTTAAATATACTCCAATTAAGTTTGAATATTTAAATAACAAGATTCTTGACTTGTTTTATTTGTCTTCTTTTGTAATATCGTTATATATATTAGCTAAACAAAAATAACCTTTAGAGCTATTAAGATAAATCAAGAACTTAAGAACATTTTCACTTCCAGGATAACGTGAAATTTAGGAGGTAATACTTCTGTAACCAGACGTCGTATCGTGTTACGGTAACCTGGAATATTTATATAAAAAAAAGGAATTGAGACCAGTTAAACCATTATACCATATTTAAAATAATATAGCAAAGTTAAAATATAATAACTTTAAATTATATTCCTCGAACTGCGAACAGTGAATAAACAACTCGGAGGAAAGTTGTTCGTACACCTTTCAAATTTCACTTCACACTAATATTAATTTCATCTCAACCGGGATTTGAACTAGAGTGTGTACAAGCTATTGTTCATCATCAGAATCTATAGCTAGCCAAGAAGTCTTGATTATAACCAAGGTCTTAAAAATAACATTATATTATCAAAATAAAAAGCTATATTGATGGTTGTAAATGGTGGATTTCGGGAATTCTGGACCCCTCTGAGAATTGTTAGGAACCCCTTTGGAATTGATAGACTCCTCAAAGTGGTTTTTTCAACATATACGTATACAAATTTAAAAAGGGTGTGGTTCTAAGTATATTATTGAACATTAAAACACACATGGCTTTTTGGTTGAAAATTATGGGAATCTCTTATCAAGAATGTTAAAATCATCTGTCTTATATTGTATATTGAATAGCCAAGTTTAATTGGGTAGACCAAGTGTATTAGATTGCACCCAGCCCATCTTTCTTTCTCTCTCTCTCTCGCTCTCGCTCTCTCCACATACACACACACATACACACATTATATATAACTGGTATTGTGATAAATCCTGATTATATCAACATAAGCCAGCAAGACTTGGATAACGTTGAATACTATTTGTAAATCTAAGCAGGTTTCAATACGGACTATATTTTGGAACGTTATTTTGATCTTTGACCCGAAATTGGATCGTGGAAAGACACTAACATTCGAATATCTGCATTTGAATATTTCTTTTCTACTAAACTAACCTATCCTTACCTGGCTTAAGTTCACATATTTGTTGGATTACAGTTGGGCTATGGATCATTTGTCCCAAAAGCTTATGGATTAGTTAGGCCAAGGTCACTGATCAGAAATATGATTGTTATCGCCTAGTTGAGCCACGTTCATACCCTAATTGGGTCATGGTTTCAGTTTAGTTGGGCCACGTTCACTGACCTGCTCTCTCAGCCATTTTGCCTTATATTTGGTTATGCCTGTTTATATTGAGATCGACTGGTGCCATAGACTAGTATGAGTTGAGTTAGGATAGATTAGATTAAGTTAGTTTAGATTATGTTAAGTTAGCTTGGCCTAACCTGGCATTTTGTTGTGTCTTACTGTCCATCACTTGCTGTTTTACGTTCAACTGGAAAACTAAATTACGAACATCGTTTATGAAGTATCCCAACAGCCGGGGCCGAGTTAGTACATCAGTACGTATTGATTACTATTCCCAAGAAATAACTCGTGGTTCAACCGTAATGTGGGATTAACGAAAATTTTGTAAATGAAAGTCATAATAGGTATTAGTGGCACAACTGTAATGCACACGAGCAAGCCTACCCTACCCTAGCTAACTTTACCTTGACCCTAGAACTTGACATTATCCAAACCTGGGTAGATAATGTCAATACTATACCAATAATCTTCGAAAAATGTTATTCACTGACCACTCATTTAACATTATCCACGTAATTTGGATTAAGTCAACATTATCTGGAACTTTATTAAAGTTATGATTTCACCCTTAGCATATATAATATATATAACCCCCAAATATATATAAAAATATAAATACTACCTCCAACATACCCATTTTAATGGCCGCATGGTCTAACGTGCTAATCTAGCAATATACTAGCCTGCCGATGACGGGAAGATTGAGGTTCGAATTTCAGTCGGGTGCACTGGGGATGGTTTTCCAGAATAATTTTACACTTTCACTCCAGGAAAATGCTGGTACACATACACTAAATATAAACATCCTAATCCCTAAACCATTTGTGTAATAAGTTCCTAAGCATATAACCTGAACGGGTAGTAAGATGCGGCGCTAATAATAATAGCCTCCAAAAAATTCAATGCCCTTGACTGTACCCTATTTCCAGATTATATTTAGATATTAGAATCTAAATTTAAATTGAGTCACTCCGATAAAAGTGTCAGTATCATCTGGTCTGGCTTGGCTAGAATTCGGCTTTCCATGTGAATTTTCCTGAAAAGCTTTTCCACCAATCTTCCACCAAAAGTCGATAGATTTCCTTTAAATTCTATATTGTGTCTACTTTCTAAGTCTATCAGTATAAATAAGTATATAGCTAGGATACGCATTAAGACGCGGGAATTAATACCACTCGGCCCCCGGTGAGGGTAAAATAATGTACTTTACAATCAGTTGTAAAAATAAAACTCTTAACACTGCTGCAAAATCTTTCGGATTCGACACGTGCTAAACGCCCAAAGAATCTTCTGTTTGTGTGTTTGTAAAAAGAGATTTTTTTAAAACCCCTCGAACTATTTGAGTTCCACAAGCATTCGAGTCGATGTTGATAAATGGCCTCCATATGTTCTTGCGCTTGTTATTTCCCAAGCTGATAGCCTCTGTGAGTAATGATCAGGACTTGAACCACATCTTGTGTAGTACTTTAGAGCTGCGCCGTCAGTAGACCCTTTTGTGAACTGACAGGAGAGGTTGGTCAGTTAATGCCCTCTCTTGCTTGCTAATACAGACTCCCAGGCTTAGTGCCCGCCGTAAGTCACTCAAGGGGAGATCCGCGTCACACAGATAAAAGATGGCCTTAGTATAAGTGATGTAGATTTTTAGTTATCGAACGGTTTCTATAAATGGCTTTTAGATTTGTACAGAGTATAGGGTTACCAGATTTTCGCTAGGGCAAACCGGGCAAAAATAATAAATTATTATAATTTTATTTCAATTTATATTATACATAAAATAAATGCCTTTGACATATCACAAAAAAGAAAACAGCAGCATTAATAATGTATTAAATAAAAAGACAAGCGAAAGTTAAAAGTTTACTCATATTTACAATAAGATTTTGCCTGTTTGATCTCGTACTGTCTTTTCAAAATGTTTAGACTTAATCACTGTAAATTAAATTCAATATATAAATAAATTTCAGAATCACTAAACAAACATATCACTGCATTTTCACTACACTCTCACAATGAAGCAATGACGTATAAAATAAAGGAGAAAGTAATCACTATACTTACAGAATAGACGGAACTTTATCAAATTGTGTTATACTTATGCATACAAACCTGACAAAAATAATGTTAGTAAGCTTAATATATCACTAATTTTGTAATAAAAGATAACCACACAAAATATATTATAAACTGGGACAATCGTGTGTCGCGAAGTGGTCTTTCAAATCACTGAGACAATCCCAGAAAACTGGGACGTCTGGCAGCCCTAACGGCGTACATTGGCTTAGGGAATGACGTCTCTTTAAAACCCGTTGGTTGCTTTGATCCTCGCTCATCTATTGTGCACACTGCTCCAGGCCACGGATCTATGGATATGCAACTTGCTGTACACGTACGTTCTTACATTATTATTATTTTGCACCGCGTCTTACTACCCGTTCGGGTTATACGCTTTGAGTACTAATTACGCTAATGGATTAGGAATTGGGAAGGTTGAATTATAAGAAGTTAACCCACATTTACGTGGAGGAAGAGTGTAAAACCATTTAGGACCCCCCCCCCCCCAGTTCACCCGACCGTACGTTCTTACAACTGCGCACTCCCGGCATTGTAGCATCTAGCCTCAAATTACATTTAGTAGTACAACAGGAGTTTTCAGGACAATCTTTACTTTATCATACCAAGAGAAAGAATTGTATCGTGAAAATAAACGATCTCAAGATGATGATGATGATGAATCTTTACGTTTTATGTGAGCACGGACCCAAGAAAGTGGATTTTAAAATTATCTGTTTATCTATCTCTGGCCATCCAAAACTGTTCAATAGATTTTGTCAAAACATGACATTTACATGTTATAAACCCATACTACAAAAAATCCCCCCTCCCCTATCCTTTCAATTAAGGATAATTTATTGATTAAGTAATTTTATTTTAAATACAAAATTTCTGAAATGGCCATAACCGTTTTGCTTAAAATGCATACATAGGATTTTATTGATATGACAAATAACACAGTATAGTTGCTTTAGGGCAAAAATTCTTTGAAAAATAGTTAACTATGGGAAATTTTTAAAAATTTTAAATATTTAAAAAGCAATAATATAATTTTGCTAAAAATGTGAATCTGGAAGTTATGTAATATTACAAATAACACACTACTATTTTTTGGGGGTAGAAACTCAATTATGGGTAGTTTACTGATGATTGTTTTTCAAACACTAGAAATATTTTGAAATTGGCCATAATTTGAATATTTAAAAAAAATGGGTGTAGCGAATTGTTTCAAAATTGGTGTTGTGTGAATATTTTTAATTATCAATAATGATTTATCTTTTTTATGTAAAATAAATTTAATATATATATATATATATATATATATGTGTGTATTCTACTTGAGACAATATATAGAAAATTTGAGATTCTGAAAATTGAATTAAAAATTGAATTAAAAATGGGAGTCAGGGAACAGTTTTTCATGATAAATTAGAATACTTTTTATCTTCACAAATACCAAATTATTAAAATGTAGTTCACAATAAATATAATTTTTATAATTTATATTTTGCTAAGCATAATTTAACAGTTTTATTTACAATTTATATATTATAAACAATGACTATTGTGGTTAACAAGATGATGTGTTTGTTTTTATTAAGAAAACATATTTAAGAGTAGTTTACTAAATACCTATACTTGAGAATATAATAATAATTTTTGTGCGATAGTGTCATATCATTGATTTACTGAATGTTTCTATTACTTTCTGCCCAAAGATGGTGTTATTTAAGTTCAGGCAGAGCGTTTATAAACACCCTGTATTTTCAACACTTGGATCATTGTATGGGTTTAAACAAAGACTATTGCTGGTGTAAATTGAGTTGGAGTGACGCTCAACCTCCATACTATTTGACGGCGTGTACCTATCACTTGTCTATTCTGGCTGATGGTTTGACCGCGAGTGTTGCTCCGATAGCAGTCGTCAGATCTCCTGCCACCCTCACGGCACAAAGGAGCTTTCACTCTCTTTGAACGATATCCCTTGCTAAAAAAAATTGGCCAAAGTCAATTTCACTACCTTAAAAAACTACACTTGGTTTAGGAAAAATATGTTATGTATGCCCTGCTCTCAACTGCTAGTTTTTATGTAAGGTTCGTAATGCCTAAAAGCGCAATATATACTGTTACTCTGGTTAGGGAAAGTGAGAGAAATAAACCTCTATACATCCTTCACTGTGAATCATATATTTTGAAGGAGCAACCCTAAATAAATATTATATTCTACATATAAACTGCACAATTTTAAAGAGACCAAAGGTGTGAATTTTAAATAAATAAATGTACACTTCATCTACCTTGTAAGATAGTAAGCTTACCTTGTGTTATTCCACTATGGTATAGCATCTAAGATAGGGCAATCGTGTAATCCATCAATATAATAATGATACCTTTAAGGGTAAACGTGTTCTACTGTACATTAACATGAAGGAAAGAAGAGCACAAACATATTTAAAATAAATATATAGGAAACCACTTCTAGTTAACATGGCTAGGATTTGAACAAAAATCTTAGACTTCTCTGTCAGAGTAAGTTGGTATTGCCAGTCGAACACGTTGGCATTGGGCTAACTCTGCCGTAAAATCTTCTGTTGCAACATTCACGTGTTTGTTATATTGTGTTCTGATCGGTTTTCTTCTGCGTCTTATTGTCTTTACGGGATATTTGCATTTAAGCAAGCTAATGCACTAGGAAATGATAAGGTAGAATTAGGAGAAAATGTACTAGCATTTACGTGAAAGTAATAAGGTAAGCTCTTTGAAAAAAACATATTGAGTACACCAATTTGGCATTTTGATCCAAACCTTCCAGTTAGGAGTGAACTTAAGAAGATGAGGAGAGCGTGTAGTCTGTGGGCTTACCAATGCGCGATACGCGGTTTCAGAATGGATCTATATTCATTTATAACGTAGAGCTAATAGTGAATAGTATATTGCGTACAGGACACCATTTATCAGAAAAACACAACTGTTTATAACGAAACGAGTATTTAAGGTGGGATGGAAGAGAATGCTATATAAGGTCAGTGCTTTTGCAGTTTTTATGACAGTTATTAATGGCTAAAATAAATAAAATATTGCTCCACTACAAACATAGTGTTTAATTTTCTTCGCATGTTGATATCAACAGTGGTTGAATATCCGTCATGATCAGAGCGGCAATCGGTGAGAAACTTTTTAATTTAAAAGAAAATGTCTTAATTAAACTCCATGATACCCTTAACAGATATTCAAGAATCTTTGAAGTCATCATGTGAAGAAAATTAAATTTTTTGTTTGTACTGGAGTAATATTTTATTTAGTTTGGGCCAAAAAAAAGTTTTGCTATAAAAACTGCAAAAATACTGGGATTTAATACCCTTCTATCCCACCTTAAGTTCTTACATAAAGCAATTGTACTTCTATTCATAGCTGGCCTAACTTCATTGAACTACCAGAAAAGGTTTTTAAAAATACTCCTCCTAAGGTGAGATAGTAGGGGACGCGAGAAAAGATCAGTGTTTTCGTAGTTTTTATGGCAACACTGTTTTTGTACACAATAAATCAAACATTGTTGCAGTACAAACATAGGGTTTAATTTTCTTCACATGTTTATATCAACAGTTCCTGAATATCTGTCATGAGC
The DNA here is from genome assembly GCA_039000515.1 of Timema cristinae. Classification (NCBI taxonomy): domain Eukaryota; kingdom Metazoa; phylum Arthropoda; class Insecta; order Phasmatodea; family Timematidae; genus Timema; species Timema cristinae. Next base: position 21,064,316 of record JBCFYV010000012.1, on the reverse strand, counting down.
AAGGTGACATAATCTAAAAAAACCTTTTAAATGAGGAGAATAATTTCTCATTAAATTACAGAACACCCTTAACAGATATTCAAGAAATGTTTAGGTAATTTTGAGGAGAAAATTACATTACATGTTTGTACTGGAGCAATATTTTATTTATTTTTGCCATAAAAACTGTAAAAACACTGACTCTTTCTCGCGTCCCCTTTCATCCCGCCTTAAGAGCTCTTTCGTTCTATCCTTTGAAATAAAAAATTAACCTAATTTATTTTTAAATTATATCAGAATTTTATTCGGCTCTGATTTTATTGTGTTCATAAATACTAAGTTAGAACTAGTTCTCAAAAACAGAATTCAAAATGAAATAGTTCCCCTTTGCTTTGAATCATACTTACAATAGTATTTAATCAATCTAGAGCAAAGAAAACTCACAAACAACAAACAAGTTTGGCTACCGCACGTACGGCATTTAAACATGAACGAGAGATTTTTTCCGTCTGCAGTATCTGGTTATGTGTATCCTCTTCCCGAATTCTCATTGGCTGATACGTCTAAAGTTCAATAGCTACCTATAAGTTCAGTTAAAACCATTTTTTAATGTGCTTCGATTCTTAACGCACTATGTGCTATGTATGCTCTGTTTACTATTAATGCGGTATTCATGAATATACACCCAGTAAATTCGTTAATAATCTCTCACATGGCAGGCAATCGTGATCAGGACAATAATTTGACATGCTTGAAATGTTGGCAGTCTACTGACATGAACACGTCAGCCACTATCGTCAAACTAATTAACCCTACAGCAGAGTTGAATTCAACTTCCCTGTTTAAGAGAGGAAAATCCGGTTAACGGTGGGCATGGAAGAGGATGCTATATAAGGTCAGTGCTTTGGCAGTTTTTAAGTTAAACATATTTTGGGGCAAAATAAATAAAATATTTCTCCTGTATAACCATTGACTTTAATTTTCTTAACATGTTTATATCAACAGTTCCTGAATAACTGTAATGAACATATCGGCATTCGATAATAAACTATTTAAATACAGAGAAAAGGTTGTCATTAAATTACACGAAACCTTTTACAGATATTAAAGACATTTTGAGGTCATCATGTGAAGAAAATTAAATTATATGTTCGTACTTTGGAAATATTTTATTTTATTTGGTTGTACAAATGTTTTACCGCAAAAACTGCGAAACCACCAACCTTTTCTCACGTCACCTTCCATCCGACCTTAAGAGAGGAAACTGTGACTCCTGAAAATATAGACAGTTTTACAACCAGTTCATATGAATTTTTTATCTTGAACTGAAGGCATGACATTTTAAAACCTACTTTTAAAATCTATGTCAAGCTTATATACCATAGGTTTTTTTAAATTAAATTTGTAAATAGTTATAAAGATATAAATATTTCTACCTACTTTTCATTCATAAGAAATAATTTAACTTTTTACACATTTTCTGAAATGCTCCCCACAATTTGTTGGCATTGACACAGCACATACATCTTTAGTCATTTTAGTAGAGATACGTTAGTTTTGAAATGATTTATTTAGTACAATACTTTATTTCAACACCGCCTCCTAACACCCGTTTGGGTTGTATGCCTCTTAGTGTCTTAGATGGACTTTGTCTCATTGAGATTTATTTTTAAAATTCTACAGATTTTATTATTTGTATGAGTTATTTTGTTTTAGTGTTTTATATGATGGTTTTGGCAGGTGAATTCTTTTTTATTTGGTTTCCTTATGGTGATTTTACTTTCTTCTTAATGATGTTTAAGGCACTAATTATCTCATTGTGTTGACGCCCCTATAAAGCCGAGTCTTAATAATAATAAGCGCCTAATATGTAGTAAGTATTCGAATATATTAGGAATGAGCAAATTTGAGTCTAGATGAAGTGTACCCTCATTTGCGTGGATGCAGAGTGGGAAACATTAAGGTAAAACCTGGACGGAATTGAATCCTGATCACCCCGTCGTAGGCAGTTTAGTCTATTGATAGAGTGACGCCATAGAACATGCGGCCACCGAAGCAATACTGCTGGTGGATATTTCTCTCACCCACACGGGTGGTCACATGGTCTAACTAACAAGCCACGTTCAAGTTAGGCTAGATTTTTGATGACAGTGAGATCTGTGTTCAAATCCCGATCAGGTGTACGTAGGGAGTTTTATCCAAAATAGCTTCCCTCTCTTCCTCCGTGAAAATGGGGGTATATTTTCTGTGAATTCTTCCTTTCTCATCCCTAATCAACTAGTGTTATTAGTTTACGCTTATGTGTACTACCTTAACTGATATGTTTCCCCATTTATAAAAGCCTTTGTGTTAATTTATTTCAAAAAGATTGTTTAGACTTTTTGTATACATCTATATTTTTGACAATTTTTTTGTTTATTCAATCTCAAATTAATATAATTTATCATTAAGTTAGAAATGAGTTTCACAAAATTTGGAGTATATCAAGCCTTTTGGTTCAAATATATATATATTTTTTTAATATCAGCTCTAAAAAAATTTAATTTCTCTATCATGAAGTAGGTAGTTCCTTTAAGCAAAGTCATAGTTTGGTGCACTAATGTAAACTTATAGGTACAGCTCTTTATATAAATAATTGAAGTATTCTTGACTTGTCAGTTTATTGACAGTTGCAGACATGCAAGGTCTCATGGAGACGACTTAAACTACCAACTTGTGATGAAGGCAAAATGAAGGAAGAACTTTAGAATAAACCTGATCAGTGCTTTTTTTAAATTAAATCTAATATTTTTAACATTGGTTGTAGAATAAAATAATGTCTATCAATGTTTATAGCAAAAAATAATCTCGTGTGGGCTTATTATCGCATGAATTTATTTTTTTTATTTTTGTACTTTTTTCTTCATTTAAAATTAATATTGATACGAGTCAAGTAAATGGTAGTTTTGTGTTAGTAGCCATAGTTCCAATACCCTTATTTTTGTTCCCAGTATTCACTAAGATGCCTTCGGAACTGATGACAATCAGTTGCATAGCAGATGAAGCAATATCTTCTGATATACTATATCTGATAAACAATATTCATCCCACATATAATCTGCAACAAAGACATCGTTCACTAGGTTTAGAAGTGGAAGGTTGTGTCAGACAATTAGCCTCTTCTTGTGAAGATAATTTTGATTTTGATGCAGAACGGGGTTGCCAACTTGATTAGTAATGAGATCTACTTTATTCCTCTCGACTCCTAGCGACATACTTCACAATTTCACGCTTCTTGCTACAAACATTTCCATTCACATCCATACCTATGTCTTTGATATAGAGAATATCAATGGATTTCATGAATGTTATATTTTGAATAATTCTATGAGCTATATAAAATATTCCTTGATGGAGCTTAAAACAAATTTTAAATCTCGGAAATAACGTTCATGTTAGATAATTAACTTTTATTCCTTCATCTCTTCCACCAAGTCTAAAGTGTTTGGTGTGAACAAAGCCCGACAACTCGCTCAATAAATATTAAGGATCAACCAAAAATGATGCTGTGATAGACGTGTCAGCCGTCCTTTTATGTAGAAGATTTAGTATTATTTTACAATTTTCTTAGCCTATTAGGATTTTCTTTCTTCTTTTATATTTTGCTTATTTATTTCAAAACAGTTTGTAATGATATGGAATTATACATTCAAATAATTTATTATTCACCTTTATATTCAAAATCATGACATTATAAATGAGAGCGGGTAGTAATATTTATTTGTTTTATGGTGCTAAGTTGCAAGGTATGGCAACAACATTCTTTCTACGTTTCTGTTTAAAAATACAACACAGTTTGGTCAACAGAGACGCACCTGGATGACAGCACCTTTTTTTTTTTGCTTTCTCACTATCTTACAGGCAGAGAAAATATTGTGATATTAGAAAAATATATACCTCAAGATTTTGATGATTCTTGACGTTTCATGACCCCCCGAATCCATGAAAGTGGTTTTTGACTTTCCGTCTGTCTGTACCTGAAACTAGATCCTAAGCTATTTTACCTATTGGGCTAAAACTTGGTATCTAGGGTATTCATAGGGTTGCCCCGAGGGATTTTTGGAATTGGATATCTAACCCTAAAATTAAGTGTAGTTTACTGAAGGGCAAAAAGAGAAAAAGTCGATTTTCACAAAATCGGCTCTACCGATTTTGATTAAATTTCATTTCTAAACATTTATAAATATTCCAAAAAAATGGCTGCTCTCAATACGTCGGCAAAATGAATTTAAGGTATCCAGTCTGATGCATAAATTATCTTTTTTTTTAATAATATTCTCTAAACTATTCGAGATATGAAATTACTTATCGTTACAAATATGTAGGTCTCTTTATAATACAAATATTTTATAAGAATCATATTTTTATAAGACCAATAACTTTCAAGCTAAACGTAAATTTATATATTTTTTAACTTTTCGAATACAAAAGGTAAAAGTATTGTGAACGCAAAAGAAAATTAACCTGAAATGTTGATGGATGTTGACGTCTCAAGGACCCCCCCAAACCCTATAAAGTGGTTTTTACAATGACGTCTGTCTGTGTGTCTGTTTAAACTTAAAATTAAGAGTAGTTTAAGAAAAGGCGAAAATAGAAAAAATCGATTTTCTCAAAATCGACTGATCTAGGTGTTGATTAAGATTATAAATAAACTGATTATTTTCATTTTACCATTAAAATGAATTTTGGGGTACATTACAGAAGCAGAAACTTCCGTATCTCTGCAACTATTTGAGATACTAAATAATTCTACATTGCAAAATTGTAGTACTATTAAAAATAAAATACTTTTATATACATTTATTTTTATAAATCCAACCATTTCTGAGATATTGGCAAATATATTACTACAATTTTGTAAGCTTTAGTTGTAAAGACATACTGCTTAAGTTTTAACGCAATAATTCTCCAATGCCATATAGTAATTAAATATAAGTAAGTCTCTAAAAGTTTATTCTAACAAAAAGTTGAAATTTTAATACGAAGTGTTGACCCTTGTGGACCCAATATTGATCTTTTTTATGGGCCCAAACATACAAATAAGGACATTAATTCTTTAAAAACAAAATTATAAAATTTAATACCAAGACTTAAAAAAAAAATTTATATAAGTGTAGTGCAATTTATGCTTGGGTTTGCTAGTGTATATTATTTTGTTTCCCATACATTACGAGATTTGAGTAAATATTTCCATTTTCAAACAATAGAGCGAGAAAGTCCGTGCGGAGTTCTGTACCATTTATTATTTTCTATGACGCTTCGAAAAGGAAGTGTCACTTGATATACCCCTTCAGGGTACGAATCTTTTCACTTTCCTTCCTGACTAGGAACCGTGAAGGTTGAGTGTATGTGATTATTAATCCGTGTTTCTACCTTAATCTAAATCTCGCATGTCGTGAATATTCGTGTATATGACATAATAGTTGGGCATTTAAATTTAAGTTAATAACGTGTGAAATATCGATCAAAAACTGTTTATCTACTTATGATAAAAACTATAACTACCAGTACTTTTAGTTTCCAAAATAAGGTATCACCCCTTTTTAACCATTATAAATACAGGCTAACAAACTTGGACACGATTTAATCATGTTAACAAATGTCACCCTAATGTTTTCGAATAAACCTTAATATATTAGGCTAGTTCTTTTAAACGTTAAACGTTACTTTTTCCTAAGCAAATTTCTTGGATGATCTTTGATTGCCAAGAAAAGATTGCTCTTTAAGAGATACTTTCTTATTTTGTCACAAGACATTTAGAAAAGTAGACAAATTTACAGGCAGCTATGCCAAAACCTTTGGTTGATATATTATTTAAAGTATCAACTATAGTGTAGTAGTAAGGATTTAGTTTGGTTTTAGGATATATAACATTTTATGGGATGTGCGAAGCAGTTTTAGTATGCGATTGTATGAAACAGTAGGAAAGGAAGCAATTTTTCAAATTTATTCAATATTTCGTAATAACAATCAAGATATATCACAAAAAGTTGGCTTTTATCCAGATATTTTTAATTTTATGTTTTCCATATACACATATATCATATTAAAGCATCTTACATTATTTGTTGGAGTTTACATTATTCTTTAGAACCACCAAAAATGTGACACTATACGTTAATTTTATTCATATTTATTCTTGACAAACTCATTTTTTAAACGAAATCACAGAGCAAAAATCACTTTTTAAATATTTAATTAGCTTGTTCATATAGTCATTGGAATATGAGGAGCATGAATATTTAAAAATATAAAACCACAAAACAATGTATTCATCCCAATCCTTTTCTGAACACGATGTTAGCTGCAAAGGAGCTAGTTACTTTCTCAACATTGTTCCTGATCTTACTGCTGCTTCGTATTATAACAATGCTCTAATCTAAACATCATGTCATAAAGAAATGGCAAAGATAAATACATAGTGGTGACAAGAGTTATAAGAGACAACAGAAAGCTTACACAACCAAAATCATGTGAGTGTGATTTACTACATATTTTGGCATCATATTTCAAATTGCATAAGCAAGTACCAATATAATTACCAGGAAATTCGTGTTCCTGGGTCATTGAATACAAATATCACAAGATCGAGATATGGTGTTAAGTGTGCACACTACTTCGAATACCTGAATGAATGCAGAATATATTTTTTGAGTTTGATTAATTGTTTTACTCTTTATTTATACACTAAAATGAAAAGGTTTTTATGTATTTTAAATGAAATAATTATTTAAGTTTTTCGGTTCATCTGAATGCGTCAGTATGACGTGACTATGCTGTTTGGGTAGTAATACGAGGAGTACTTAGTAGTAGTAATAATAATAATAATAATAATAATAATAATAATCCTGGATAGTAACGTCAAGTGAAAGTAGGCAAGGTCCCAGTGGTTTGGGGCTCAATTAATTAGAAAGATATATTCGTGTAACGTGTTCGAAGATTAAAGGCCCCACTATTTAATAGACCGCCTCCGCTTGGAGAGTGAACACATTACTGGGGTGGGTTATCAGCCTTTCAGTGGCAGGTCAGTTACTAATTACTTTGCAGACCTGTTCCAAAGTAATTCATCTCTGGGAGTAACAAGAGTTTAGTTCCCTTGCCAAAGACCCTCCTCCTTTTTTTATGCTCAACCATCTCCCCTAACCCTTTTCAATCATCCCGTGTTACTCTCCGAGCCAAAAGAGCGACTGAGGCGTTCCTTTATATAGTTCCCTTGAACCAAATTAAGTGGAAGGAATTCCTTTTGTCAACGGATCCAGTTTCTTCTATGTCTGTTGTTCGACAATGAAACACCACACTGTCTACTTCCTCTCTTATTTTAGCCTCGTATCCGTCGTTTGATTCACCTCAAGGGAAATCTTCAGTTGAAAAAGAAGTGTTCATTGGTCCGATCACTAAGCTTGTAAACTCTAAATTACATAGGGGGACCCTTATCTGACAGAAAAGTTATTGGATCTAATTTAACGTGTTCATTCTTCAAGTTGTGTGGTTGTGATGGGTAACTATCGCTTTTCAATGATAATATCAATACCTATATAAATAATAATGAAGTAAAAATATTGTCAGTATTGACAGTAAAAACTGTAATGCTCATACGTCAAGCTATGGGATGAATGGCTGTCATTTATCAAGAATTATATTAATAACTACAGTAATTTTTTCTCAACTCCACGTCTTAGTATCCTATCGGGCTAAATGCATATATATTTATTACGCTAATTTATTAGGGGTAAGTAAGATTGAATTTGGAGGGAGTATACCCACATTTGCGTGGCGGGTGAGTGGAAACCAATTTAGGAAAAAAAAACCATCCTCAGTGCCCTCGACCAAAATTGAACTCCAATATACCTGTATTGAAATCAACAGTCTAGTATATTATGAGAATAACCATTCTTCCACTGAGGTAGGTACCTATAATACTAATGAAATGGTAAAATATTATCAGTATTGACAGTAAAAAAATGTAATGTTTATATTTTCTAAAAATTTCTTTCTACAAAAATTCTACTATGGATTAAAGTGTGGAGTGTCATGAAACTGAACGTGCATTCTGACACTAGGGCCTAGTTCGGACCAGTTCCGCTTGAGGAGCTCGAAAGAAATACATCCAATTAGATTGGGTTCTCCTTTTCTCTCTAGTCCAAGGTGAGGGTTGAGTTTATTTCTTAGAGTTCTGATAAACAAATCTTGGGCAAGAACACGGCTTCCGCAATCAGATCACGACGTGTGAAAAGGACGAGAGATAAAAAGAAACTATTGGCCAACAAGAGGAGCAAGGACAGCTTAAAAAAAGAAAAGGCGTACATAAAGAAGTCACAGTGGCTTCAAGAACAGATGGTGGGAAACTGGCTAAGTGCTTTTTCAAATGTTTAGTTTCAACTTTGGTTTGTTGATCAAATTTTAGATAAATATGATAAATATATTTATAATGCTCTTGTTAGTAGGAACAAGGCCATTAACAAGTGCAATGGGTAAAAAACCACACGTATATAGCAGTATTTATAAAAAAAACAATTACCAAGATGGATAGATAGAGATTATCAACTTTACCTGATAATTTTGGATGTTTTTACTTAACTTTCTCATGAGACGCATGAAGTTTTTATGATTGTTATTAAAATATATTTATATGTAAATACTTAAGTAAATATTTACATGTACAGATAGAGCCATAAATATATATGTATACGATATCAATTGTAACTATACACATTTATAGATATAAATGCATACATATATATTATACTTATAATATATATCTATTGAATGTATACGAATATAAATAAATCCATACATAGAGACAGAAAGAGAGGGAAAGAAAGAGAGAAAGAGCAATATTTAAAATGAGATTTTAGGTATCTCTTGGCACAGACATGCTCTTGATATCCAACTGTCTTCTATATCTAAATGACTTCTTTTGACTGTTTTAGGTTGTTAACAGAAAGCATAATGACTAGCTTACAAAAAATAATCAAATTAATAAAAATATATCAACATGGCTCAATAATATGATTTGCTAATGATTGTAAAAGGATTTAAAGCTCCTTGATAATGGTGTATATATATATATATAATTAATATACACCTATATATATGATTAGTATACACATATATATGATTAATATACACCTATATGATTAATATACACCTATATGTATATATATATTTACATATACATATAGGTGTATATTAATCATCTCGTTACATAAATTAGCTTTGTACCTTGTGGGTGTTGGGGTGACATTACAAACATTGTGTTATATTTAAATTGTTGAAATATTATCATATATAAAATCTATCTATAGGAAGTGGTCCCAAACCTTTATCAGGGTTTGAGCCAAATTTTGTCTCTGAAACTATCATGATATCTTGATAGTCTACAGGGGTTAAAATCCTAGCCTTTATTATCTTTTTAAACTGCACCCGTCACAGCTATACAAATAATTTAACCACAGTTATTGACTTTTGAAGAATTGTAACGTTCAGTTCCTGAAGGAAGATGTTGGAACTATTTAGAAAGAGTCACCACTAGTGGCACAGCCAAAATTTGAATCCTGACCTCCCCATCACCAACACACAAAACTAAACGAGCGTGACGTTAATCCCACATGACCACCAATACTAATAGTAATTATAAATTACTTAGTTATAACTAAACGAATACGACTAAGATGTCGAGCCCTATGGGTATTCGGAATACTATGATAGCAGCACCACTCTCAGAACAAAATAACATGTACCTATCCAAGGTACGCTTGCGATTTTGAATGGTGTTTGTCTAACTAAAACAATCATTAAACTATGTTTTTACTCACTTGATATTAAGATATTTTGCGATTAAAGCGCTAGCTCATGCTGTGGCAAACTTTGTAAATACAAAGCTTGAAATTATGATCAACTTGTACATGCTGTGTAGTGAGAAATGTCATGGGAATCGAATCCGGACAACTGGGTGCTGCTATCTGGGCACCGCCAAATAGGCGCCAGAAAAACTGGGCACCAAAAGTAACCTCACTATTTTTCTTTTTTGAAAATCACTTTTTTTTTTTGCAATAAATTTTTTCTTTTTAATTAAAATGTAATGAATTAAAACAAAAAAATCACTCTTTTTTATTTATATATTTCTCAATTATAATTAAAAAGTGATGGGTAAAAACTAACAATAAAAGTGATAGATAAACGCTAGCTTAATGCAAAGTGATGGGTAAAAAAATATAATTATGCTCAGCATTATGTTTTATTTTATTGTTCTTTGTCTTGTATTAATGCATAGCTATATTATGTGCAGCACCACATAAAAACGAAATAATGTCTCTATTATTATAGTCCCTAACTAGTCTTAAAATTCTAGCATCGACTTCGTAAGGTTAGGTTAGAAATAATATTGGTGGAAGTGGGGTATTTTTAAGAATAAACAAACCAAATCTCGTCGTACCTGAACCAGAAATAAGTCATAGCTTGAAGGTATTATAATATCGGCGATATTATTTTAATTTGTACATAGGGATGCACATAAATGCTACTTCTCTTTAGTGGTTTATTTTGCGCACAATTCTTATTTTTCATTTCTTGTGGAGTATTTTTTAGAAATTTTATCACATAAAATATTCTAACTTTATAATATAATTTAATTAAATTTCCTCTACTAAGATTGTTTTTAAAAATACTCCAAGAATAATATATGATGTTGCGCCTAAAAATATGATTAGTTAAAAAAGTTCATTTTGAGTTTTTATCCATCACTTTTAAATTTTAATTGAAAAAATATTAAATAATGGTGCATTTTTTATTCTAAAAAAGTTGCATAAGTTAATTAAAAAATATTTTTATTTTAGCGCCCAGTTTTCCTAGACCGAATGGGATTGGCCTCTCCGACACTTAATCTAGGTCGGTAGCGTTCTGTCAACTGAACTAAGGGTTCTACTTGTCATTAAGGAAACTAAACATTTCCTTATCGGCTAGGAGATTTAGTTTTATGTTTGTTCTGTAATTTAGTTCGTAATTCATGCGTAAGAGACCTACAATGGAGAAGAGAAGTCCCCATTAAGTATAAAGAAGTGTTGAACAGGGCGTACTTTGTATAAATGGTCACATATGCAGAAGAAACCTGGACAATAAATGTAAGAGTGACTAGGCCATGAGAATTAAGTTAGTGAGGAACATGTTAGCTGTCACGAGGAGAAAAAAGGATTAGGAATGAAGTTATATGGAAAAGAGTTGGGGTACAACGAGTACATGAGATAGTAGAGGAAGCAAGATTGAGATGGTATGGGCATGTAATGGGGATGGAAAAAAAGAGGATGCCAAAGAAAATGTTTGAAATGAAGTATGTGGCGAAAAGGTCACTTGGAAGACCAAGAAAGAGATGGGAGGAGAAGATAACAGAAAGCTTTCAAGTGAGAGGAGAAGAATGGATTAAATTAAAAGGAGGAAGAATGGTGGAATGATAGAGGCAGATGGAAGCATTAGAGCGGTTTCACACGGACCACAATCGCTTGTGGTATGTGGGACCCACAATCGCACGCCCGTGGTACCACTAACGACGAGCTTATCAAAAACATTGATTGGCATGACTGTAGTGCAAGTACTTGCAGACGGTGTCGCATGATGTGGTTGCGATTCCTTGCTTTGCGTGTATGGTACCACTGGCCCGAACACTGACGCTTCGCCTAGCTTCAGTACCACAGTCGCACACATTGCAAGCGTGTTTCGTGGGTTCTCTGACCTGGCATTCATTGGCATAGTTGTGTTGTCCGTAGTGCCAAACTCTTAGAAAATGTCTAAATTATAGGTAGCCTCATATTGGTTGAATGTGCTGTTATATTTCCCTTTCTTATGTTCAACAATCAAGTGAAAGATCTCTCTGACATTCTGTAGTATAAGAAGAATTTTTCCGGATCACTTTGCAGTTCAGAATGTAACAAATAAAACGGACTTTTTAGAAGGCGAGAACTTAAAATGGTAACTTTTCTACGGCGTCAGATTGCACGATTATAAAAAATAAAAACTCCTCTTCCATATTCACGTATCCAAATTACACACACTTCTCAGCAAACAGTGCACTCCTCCAAAAGCTAGATGCTACTGTCGTATGCAAAGACCGTTTTGGCCTATGTCGTGTGAAAGTGTACATGCGATTGTTTCATTGCTCTGTGGTGTATGGTAGCCACATACCACATGCGATTGTGGTACGTGTGAAACCGCCCTTATACTTAACTGACCCGGCCACAGGCTGGGACCAGTTGATGATGATGAACTCGTGCTTTGATACACTCGTAGGTCCGGAAATAACATTTTAAATGCCCAAATTTTTTAAAAAAACTTTTGGCACAGGAACAGAATGTAGGGTCTTAACTTTAAAGAGACAGATTTATGATTGACACTCTGCCTCCAGGTTTAACGCCCCCTATAGTTTCCATTGACATAAATGGTTATAAATGGACATGGTTTTGACGCAAAAGACTTATCTGCAGGTACTATCAGTTTAAATAAGTTCAAGTCTCGCTAAAGGATCATCTTCTCTATCCTTGTAATATAAGCGCCACTCTTAGCTTGACGTCTTCTTAGATCCCCCCCCCCCACCCACTACGACTGACGGCGTCTTTGATTTACGACCTATCTGCTCGTTGAGGTGAACATCTCCTGAATAATAAAGCTTTATGTATCAGTAAATATACAGGGAGGGTGTGATCTCTTGGAAGATTATGGTTTGTTTCATCTGCTTTATACTTCATGGTTGATCGTACTGATTTATTCAAGTATCGTTCTTTTACCTTCGTACATAATCTTAAATATCACCATTAGCAGCATGGGAACAAAGGAAATTATGATTAAATATGTAGTATATTAGTATTTTACACCATATTATTTTTAATAAAATATCAAGTTTAGATATCTTAAATTATAGTTTAGTAGTTCTTCTTAATCCTATGTGTTATTGGTTTAATTTCAACAAACTACAATCGCAAGGTTTCCTTAAGTTAAACCCGTTTATTTGTCACTGAGATCAATACTTTTTTGGAATTAATATTGCAAATGGAAATGGAACCAAACCAATGATTATATCTTATCTTATCTTATGTGATCGGAAGGTTGACGTGAGATTGTATAAACCTGGAGGACTCCACAATTTGTAAGTAAGCGTGGTACGAAGGTAAAGTACTCGTATACCCCAATTTACTACCAATGGACGTATCTGACAGCTAGAAAAGGCTATTATATCTACTTTCACGTATTTATATAACAAGTCATGTGATATGAAGGTATCACTGTTTATAATACAACCAACATCTTTAAAATTACACTAAACATAATCATTGTAAAATGTTATTAATGTTAACAGCAAACATATCTGTTTGTATTTTTTAAAGGTGGTTCAAAACGTCCATTTGTAAGAACACCAAGGTATACTTTGGGCCAGTTTCATAGTCAAATTTAGTACGCCTCAAGTGCGGTGCAACACTAAGTGCATGACGACACCTACCTAAACCAGAATGGAATGGGCCGTTCTCGCATTGGAAACTGGCCCATTCCATTCTGGTTTAGGTAGGTGTCGTCATGTACTTAGTGTAGCGCCGCACTTGAGGCGTACTAAATTTGACTATGAAACTGGCCCTTTATCTATTTCAGACCCCAACTTGTGTTCTTATAGGGTAATTATTAAAAAGTTACCGATCTATCTTAAAAATAAGATTTTATTTCCAAAAAAGTATGTTAAGTATGTGTGTGTGTATATATATATATATATAAGTTTTTTTAGGAAAGTAAACCATCATTGAGCCAATAAGAAACATTGAATACTTTTTCAACATTAAATTCCTTAAAATATTCGTTTATATATATTTGTGATTGATTGGCAAAAAATATATATTTCAAGTGGTGATGAGTTATTATATTTTAAATGAACTTCATCTTTAAGCTAAAACTGATTTTGCAAATCCTGGTTTCTTCAAGAAGTGGCACCACTAGGTCACTTTTTCCGGTCATATTTATGGAAACATCAGTGCAAATTATCACTAATTTTAAAATCTTTTTATTACATTTTACAAAAAATTAATTTATATCAAAAGATATTAAATTTATGATGGCATGAAAAATGTTATGTTTTATATAATTTATTAGAGCCAACACAAACGTTTCTTAATTTCCATTTAAAAAAATGGGTGTGTGTACTTATGTACGCACGTGAGAAGTTATACTTCTTTGGCATCATTAAAAAATAAAAAATAATTTAATAATATTTAGTATTAATTATGTTAAATAATAATATTTTAATTTATATCAATAAATAATACATACGGATAGTTAACCTCAATTATATTTGAGCACTTGAAAAAATCTATAAGAACAATATTTTTCACTTATATTTACGAATAGTAAATAATATTAATCAAAATATTCAATTTAAATCACTACTGGGCCTGGATTCACCAAAGGGAGCAAATAGTTGCGCCAGCGCAATTTTGAAATATGTTCCAAATCCCTATTCACTAAAAGGAGCAGGCGCAATTTGAGAGCAAAGTTGCGCCTTTTATTTGCCACCACTCAAGAGTAGGCGCAACTATTAAATCATGATTGTCACTTCAATAAATTTAAATGGCGGCATATTATTGTATTGGCTTAAAATACAATTAGTTACATAACTGTACTCCAATTAATAATGGATTAATTAAAATAACAAAATGTATGTCAAGCACAACATTTGTTTCAATTTAGTCAGTAGTAACAAAACAATTATGTACCTTTTATTGTTGGATTTTTACATTCAAACAACGCAATGGCATTTCTTGCAGTATTACAAAACAAAATTACGAACTGTGTAATCTTCGTCTAGATCCAAAGAGGTTTGTATTCCTCCAAGTCCAAAGACATCTCGTCACTAAATATGGCAGTTAGTATAACTTTAAAATATGTTTTAAAGTTTCTATAAACATTAATATTTTATTAATGGAACTTAAACTTTAAACTAATAATATAAATAAATACAAATTTTTTTTTTTTTGAGATTTTTACTTGATACCTATAAACTTTCAGGTTTAAAATAAACTAAGTTGACTTGCTTCATAGTTGATACGCACTTAGAAAGCAGGGAAAGTCTTGAAAAGTCTAGTAAAAGTTAGTGATAATATAATAAAACGTTGTAACATTAATACTATTAAAATAATTTTATAAATAGAAATTAGAAGAGCATAAATCAGTGTATATAATTAATTTCGTCCACAATTGATATGATTTCTCAAATTTTTTGTATTTATTTTTTCATTAATTTAATAAGAAACAGTGTAAATGTATTTACTTTTTAATTATTTATTTTTATTTAAAATACTGATAAAATCATGATTCTCACACACTTTGAAAATCGGAGAGCTTATAAAAAACAGGGAATAAAAAATACGAAAATTCTGGGACATTTACAAATATGAGGCATTTAACTGCAAACTTTAAATAGTCTTCCCATTCTTTGAATGGAAGAAAAATCATACTGAAAAACTAAAAACTAAGCATGATGATTCTAACCAGTATTTGACCTTCATACCGTGACCTTTTTTTAAAAAACCAGAAACACAAGGTTGCAAAATAACTATATACATTTCACAATCGAGGTCAAATCGTTCTGCTCTAAACACCAACGGCAATAAGTAATAATAGTAAAATTGTTAAGAATAATTTAATTCTTCTATACCACTTTTAAATCATCTAATAAAATGTAATTTCTTCTGGAAAACCTATAAAACAAAGGGAGTTCGATATTAAAAACTGAAAATATAATTTATTTCATCATGAATACTGAGAAAGTACGATATTATTTAAACTAAAAAGAAACGTCTATCAATTCTTGTGTTAGTAACCTAAATTTGCAGCTTAATTGCGGGAACAGTTTTATTTTTCGAATAATAAATATGTTCAATTTTACATCATATATAAACTTAATGGTGTAATTGGCAAATATGCACATAAGTCTTTGAAAATATCGCTTACAAAATATCAACACAAATGTGGCTACGTTTCTTCTTGATATTTACCTTTCATACGCCTACCCCATTAGGTTAATTATATGCAGAAAGCCCAGACAAGTAACTAGGTGTGGTGTGCAAAAACAAAAATCGTAAAAGAGCTATTTAACAAGTAAGTTTAATTTGGTGTAATGTTCTACAGTTCTGAGTTTGAGTAAGGCCATCAGGATTCGATTTGGATGCCTTTTGGGTGAATTGGGGGTAGATTTCCAAGAGATTTTCACTGTTGTGTTTCCATTCTTTCTCTAAGCTGATGCCATTGTATTTTAAATCAGTAGCCATTCGAATGCGTTCTTATATAATTCATAATAACGGTTCAGATTGATATATAATTATGAACGTATGTAAGTATGTCTATATAAATTTAATCTCATATAGTTTCATAGGCCCCATTCCGGTAATATAAATTACGAATAAGTAGTTGAATAGATTTTGACAAACGACCTTTCATTTTAAAGATTAGGGGTGCAGAATATCAGCAAAAAAAGTTTTCAAACAAAATAAGATTTTTCCAGTAAATCTTTAACTTTTCATTATTTGCTAACCTCACCATGGAAACAATTTTTCATCCATGGTTTTATACGCGTGAATAAAATATTCTTTCAAAATCACTTTCTCACACTCTCCCTGACACTTTCTTTTACTCTTTCCCACACAAACTCCCTCTCACACATTCTCTCTCTTTCACATATTCCTTTCTTCACATTCTCTTTTTCACACATTCTCTCAAACTCTGTCACACACTTTATCACACATACACACACACACTCTCATAATATTTCTCGCACACATTTTCTCACATAATGTATTCCCCTCACAAACTTTCTATAAAACACATATATAAAAATATGTAAACAATATATTACTTTTATATAAATATGAATTGGTTTCTGTATGTTCCTCTTTAACTCAAACTGGTGTATTGAGTTCACTGAAATCTCGCATGGACAGCTTAGACGTCCGGTTATCACATAGAAAATTTTCTTTTTAAATTCTAAACAATTGATGTTTTTCAAATATTTTGTCTTAAACTATGCGATCAATGTTTTTTTTTCTCCTATTGACTGTAGAATTTTTTTCTCTCTCTCTTACTTGATCGCCAAATCAACTGAAATCTAAAGAGTAATTATTACAGACTACATTTTACTCTAAAATACAAAGATAAATTATATATTTTGTTAGTTATTTTGTATTCATATTAGTAAGCAAATTGTTTTTATTTATCATAATAAAGCTTTACACATAGGTAACGTTAAAAATATTTGATTTGATCTTACACTTATATATTAAATATTAAGCCAATATATGAATTATCCTATTAAAAGTCACCTTCAACACCAGAGAATACAAGGAAATAATCAAATAATCATATTTACTGTATGATAACAATATCACTTCAAGAACTATGGGAGGAACTATAGGAAGCCTTAAGATGTGCAAGTCAGGAGTTTTTTTAGATTTTACAAAACCAAAGTAAGACCCTAACGCGTTGGTCTGCTTAGCTGATGGTGTGAGTTACTTTCAAAACCAAATATCTAGTTATTGGCATGCTGACCATATAAAACCTAGAAGAGTTAAATTGAGCTTTTATTTATAATAATATATAATTTGGCGAGCCTGACACCTTCAACCGCTTGACCACTACTTCAGTCATATGGTGAGATCAACAGTTCTTTAAAATCTGTCATGGAAGAGTGTACTGAAATTTAATGCATATTTTTATATCTTCGTTTATATAAAGTTAGTTTATAATCTAATATTCCTATGCTAACGACCAATATTCAACAAATGTTGATATCACCATTGCACCCTACCTTTTAGAGCTAAAAGGGGAGGGGTGCAAGTATACATAACAAAAATAACATTGACAGCAACAATTTATTGGGAGAACACATTAGTTAATACATAACCAAATCAATGGAATGTTCATAGGATTTTGGTTGTCCATTATTTGCGTATCACAAGGAATCGTAGGCGTTCTCTTCAACAGATTACACAGGAATAATACAGCTGGCTAGCAGCCAAGTACTGTGTCTGGGGGTACCCTAGAAACCAAACTATATTAGATATTGGCTAAAGCCACAAGTACAGTTTACTCAATATGCCCTAAGGCGGACACTAATCAATAAAATACTCTAGTATACCCGTTTAGGTAAACAAGCTAAACGGCGTTAAGGTCATGCCCACAGTACAGGGGAGTCAACTGTACCCCACAATCTAATAAATAGTACGCCCCAATAGGGGACCCACAGCATTGGTAGTGGTATACCAACACCGAGTTAAATATCAAGGTTTACAATTAGAAAGTACATAATATAAGGGTAACTGTCCTCCAGGGCGAGGCTTAAGGCGCTCGTCTAATGGAAGAGATAAAGTAACAACCCAGCGAAACTCCCAAAACAGGGGCTACAACAATACTAAATAGCAATAAAGTAGGCGGGTCCTAGAACAGGCCCGGACAACCCAATTAGGCTGATAATTACTTCCAGTAACTCCCTAATACCGAAGGCAGACGTACCCCACAGTAACAATAGTATTTAACAAATCTTAACAATACAACGCTTCGGCGCAACTATTTTTATTTAGTCGAGGCACCCACATATTGATATGAGTAAGTTCCCTACAGGTATAAGAGCTAACATGTAACTAACACAAAATTTAACTTATGGTGAACCCACACTACCAATACAGCTGGGCGTAGCATCAACCCTAGCACGCTAGTGTTGAGAAGGTAGGCATTCCCACCTTACAGAGTATACAAGAAACACGTGTAAACAAACTGACTAGCTGTCCGAATGGGGCCTAGCGGTCTACTAGTCATCCAACTGGTATAAAGGCTAAAACATAACCACCATAAAACTTGAACAATGGTGAACCCATGTTAACAATATTGGTGGGCAGACCACCCAACCCTAGCAGCCAGGTGTAGCCAAGGTAGGCATTCCCACCTCACAGAGTACACAAGAAAAACATATTAGCAAAACGAACTAACTGCCCTAAGGTGGCCTAGTTTGCTGCTACTCTTCACTCAGTCGGACGATATCACATCCATATTACTATAGTCGGTTGCACGCCAAGAGTTCAGCGAAGTAACAAGACCTCCACCATGTCTCCTTCAAACAAGTACGGTACCTTACAGTAAGACAAGTTCATTAGCCATCGGAAAACGTAGCCAACGATCCTCTACTCCAAATGTTTCTATCGGAAAACAATAGAGCGTAGAGTGCACCAGCAGATTAATATGTTGTGAGCAAACCAGCAGTGGCGGGGGCTAGCTCAGGCGAACCCAGGATACCACTCCTTTGGACGCCATAGCGTCCCGATGTAGAAGTGAAGATCCTCCGAGACACTGCCGAATAGAACTATAGTAGGTCAGCCAGTCGGTTCTACACAATAAAAAAAGGTGTTTTTCTCAGTACGACACTCGTAGTACTAAAAAAAGGAAAGTACGGAAAACTCACCGCCAGGGATGAGAACCAGGGATAAGAGAGGGGTGGAAGAATAAGCCAATCGCACCTCAGGAAGGACACGCATGCGCAACCAGCCAAGAGGGGAGTAAAAAGGGGGGGGGGGGGCAGAAATCAAACGACGGAAAGTCTAGGGGTTCAGGGGTAGAACATGAGAATTCCCGACAGACGCCAAACTAGTCGGTAATTAATATTTCATAACAGGCAATCACTTGTGCGAGCTAAATCATTTTAGCTCGGCACACCATGTATATAAAATTAAATTATATGTTTCTATTGGAGCAATATTTTATTTATTTGGTAAAATTTTTGTTATAAAAAATAAACTTGTCGTTAATCGCATGTTCTTCAAACCCCCCTTGAATCAAATGATGAGATTTGTGGATAACTCCGAAACCAGAAAACTAAGAACGGGAAAAGACTAGCATATATACTCAGTGAAACTTGGGAATATGAAACATATATAGTTTTAAACTTGTATATGTATTTCTAGCCTTACTCTTAATGCGTGAAAACTACCACGGTTATCTTCTAAACCAAAAGAAGTATCAAGCTGAAACTTGGAGAAGGCCTGCCTATTCAAAGAAACCTATATATGTTGTTGTATTTTAATATTATATATTTTTAATTAATTCTGGACTTAATGGACTCGGTTGTAGTAAACGTCCGGCTACAATTAACCTAAATAATTAATGGCTATATTTCACATAATTATTTTAGATATAGCGTTTATATTTTTAAAAAAAGCTCATTTATTATTAACCACCAACTTGCTTTTGTTTTTAAGCACCACGTCCGCCTACACATTCGGTTTATACGCTTACCATAAACTTCGGTTTTAGTGAAACCAAAAACTAAAATATCATAGCAATTTAACGGTTTGAAAACAATCCTATAATGATTGGTGTTTGAACTTAAGAGTTGATTTTTTTTTTCTCTATCAAAGTTCTTATTTTGGTGGCACATAGAGCAATTGTAATTATGGAATGGGAAGTAGACGAAAGGTTGAGTGCAAACAGCCATTTCACTCCAACTTACGGGTGGTCTTGAACGTTACACTACGGATGTAGCAATCTAAGACAGACAGGATACTTCTCTCTATACCCTTTGCCGACAATGCATGTAGGAGAAATGCTTCCAGCACGCTGCTTTAACTACTGGATGTGTGACTTTCACTGCAGAGGATGAAGTAACCCAAGGAATTGATACCACTAGTCAGTGACCATTCTTTTGAAGCTAAAGCGCCTATAAATTACTGATATCGTTATGTTTTTGAATTGTTTCTAACACCACACATTACTTCCCGCTAGAGCTTCATATATACTAACTATGCTAATGTGTTAGCAATGAGGAAAACTAAACTAAAGAGGTAATGAGCCCATATTTAATAGGAGGGATAGTGGAAAACCATTAATAACATAAAAAGTGTAGTGTTACGTAAACTATCACTAATAACAGGCATTGAGATGCCTGACAGTAGGTACCAATAAGGTATTGTTGGTTCTTGGTGTGGCTGCTTGTGTTGGTTTGAGCAACGTGGTATATGTGTTGCCTACCCTCCAGGTGTATGCAGTATCAACTTTGACGTCGCATAGCACCATTATTAGCTGTCACCAACATCCAGTTCGTTACATGAAAATACTTGTCTTGTCACACCCTACAACATGTATTCGTTTTCATCTGGAGATCTGAACTGACCTGTATAGTTATCTGTATACAAATTGTTTTAAATAAATGGATCGTTATGTTTAATCAACACATTTTATTTCGCTTTTATTTATTGAGTAAGGGTGAAATGAATTGTCATCAATTTATTTCTCATAAAATTCATGTATATTTCAAGTGTTTGAAAATAAATCCAAAACTAAAACAGTAATTTAATTATAGCCATATGCCAAACATCGTATCTCACTAACTTTTATGTCTAAAGGTATTCTTACACTAATGGTATAAGGAAGAAGAAGGTATAATTGGTAGAAAATATATCCTGCTCTACGTGTTGGTAGTAATTAAGAACATCCAGGCAAAACAACATTCGTACACCCATACAAATTGAAACTCCTGATGCTCTGTCAAAGGGGAACAATATCTAGCCTTTTTACCCGGAATTGTGGGTAGATTTGTTACACCAGTGTAATTATCTCATGGAAATCATGTATCACTACATCGAACCCTGACGGCCTTTTAACAGCAGACCAGACAATATAATACTGACGTCTTCTGTTTGCATGATTACTGGTAGGAGTAACAGCTTTATAGCTATCAGAAAATAGTAAACTGGTAGTCAACCTTTTCTACGACAGGCCTAGTCAGCCGGTAGTGTAAAAATGTACGACTTGAATAAAAAAAAACTGACCAAAGGCATAGGCTGTAAACAGTAATGGATGTAGTAAACCTTTTGTTATAATATTTTTATACATTCGTCATTTTTTTTCTCCTATACAGAATAGCTTCTAGTAAATAAACGTTTACGTTTGCCACTTTAAAACTGAATTGAACTACCTATGTTCAAGGTTTATGTTTGGAATGTATTAGAAGGACTAAAACCAGTTGTATATGTATTGTTAACTCTCACTAAGGTGTATTAAAAAGATGAGTTTGTTATTTCTCTGTTGACAATATTTTGTAAATATTTTCTTAATTTTAACAAAAGAGTCGACTTAAACTTAATGTATGGTACTGAAATGTGTTTTCTTAATATAAGAAAAAATACTACCTAGAGATTAGTGTGTTCCATTACTAAAGGTATTCTATGCCCACACAAGCTTGTTGCTGACAAAAAGGAAAATTAAAATTAAATAATTATTATTTAATGAAGGATTCAACGTAGCCTATACGAGCTCAACGAAATATTTCTTGCCAACACGACGTGGCTAACTAATTACGAAAGCAGATATAAAACTACACATACCACCTGTTACCTAAGGACTTAAAAATAGCTTGTAGTAGAATAAACCCTGGGAAAAACAGTAAAGTATTTCCAGTGCCTTAGTGTATACAACTAACTGTTGCCTTATTCAGCGCCCGCAGCTCAGAATTGTCTCGCCAACTGCGAGAATTATGATAATTTACCTTTGTGAGTTACAAGCTATCGTCGCATAGCCCTGAATGTGTGATAAACATGAAATGAGCTTATTTGAGGATTTTGAGTGAATGAATGGGTTGTTGGTGAGGTAGTTTTTTATTGGGGTAGGCCAGGGGTTCTAAAACCTACAATGTATAGTTTCATTTTTAAATTTTAGTGAAAAAGTTAACCTGAAATAATAAAATACAGGCTGAGATGTTTCGCCATTATGAACAAACTGTACAAATTAGATAATATACAACAAAAATATGTTTACTATAATTCCTGCTTATTAATTTCTGATTTTGTTCCAATTTTGTATTTTTACATTTAAAACAATGCAAGCTAGTAATGTAAATGCCAGTTTTTTAAAGCCACCAAACAGAATTTGGGCAATTTTATTAAAAATATTGGGTTGAGGGGCGTCACTTAGAAAATATTATATGTGAAGGGTGGTGCGTTCTCAAGAAGTTTGGGAGCCCCTGAATTAAGAATAAAATAACCTAAACTATTATTTATGCCTTTAGTGAGGATTTACTACATCTAGATATCATATTCTGAACATTGAAAAAAAACACCTGGACACGGGAATCAAACCCGGGACCTTTGGCTTAGTACGACAATGCTCTAATCACTGAGATATCAAGGAATTTTCCTGTACCAAGGGTCATTCTTCACTCATATTTTAAGGCAGAATCTGTGATTGGACGTGTGGAAATCCTCGGCTACAATTGTGTGATTAAGATCACGAGCTATCAGATAACGCAGCCACCTTCAACTCGGTAGTTGGCTTGTTGCTGCCACTTATCTGATAGCTCATGATCTTAGTAAGCAATCCATCTTAAAAACTTGTAGCCAGCTAGCTGATCTTTTTACACATTATTTACTATAGAAATAAAGAACTACGATGAACTTCATGTGGTATTTGATCGATATGATGTTGTTAGGTCACTTAAGAGAGCAAGAAGTAAAATAGGCGAGGACAACAACCGGATATAGCTTACCACATCATAGACACAACAAACATTACCAACGTACCAATGAAGCACCTTCTGTCTCAAGTGAAAACGAAGATAGAATTCACACATTACTTGCCAAACAATATACTGAAGAAAAAAACACTCCGGCCTGACAATTGGTAGAAGTGTTTTGGTGGCATGTTGATGTAAATGCAGAGAAATACATGTGGCCAACCTTGAAATTAATCAAGAAGAAGCAGATAACAAACATTTGCTTCATGTTGCTGAGGCAACAAAAGGATGCTTCCAGAATTGACATTCACTCTCCAGACATGTATGTTTTTGTGTTAGCTCTCCTATGGT
This sequence comes from Timema cristinae, assembly GCA_039000515.1. Classification (NCBI taxonomy): domain Eukaryota; kingdom Metazoa; phylum Arthropoda; class Insecta; order Phasmatodea; family Timematidae; genus Timema; species Timema cristinae. Next base: position 21,040,432 of record JBCFYV010000012.1, on the reverse strand, counting down.
AGCCAGTGTTGTGAGCCGCAGGTAATAATTTTGCAACTGGAAAATAAGAGTTGTGTCGTCCTATTCATCTACAACCCATTTTTGAAACTCTTGGACCCAACAACATTTCTGCTTTGCCTGGCCTACATGCTATCAGCGACGCTGACAATACTGGAAGTTTTTAGTGTTCAATGATGACATATTTTCTGCCCTCGAATAATTTATATGCCAGGTGTACTTGCCTCATAAACATTATTATTATTATTAGCATCGCGTCTTACTACCCGTTCGGGTTATACGCCCTTACGCTAATGTGTAGTGGTAGGGTGATTGTGAGATGAAATGAAGGACCTACAGTTTAACGTGGAATCCGAACCACGGTGGAGGCCTGGCATTCCCCACATTCACAAGATATCTAGTCAGAGGTGAAGGGCCTCATAAACAGATGTCACAGGTTTATAAGTTAAGATGGTGACTCTTCTCCAATAAACAAGCCCAATCAGAGAGTCTCCCACCTACAAAGGATGCATTGCACCATGTATTACTAAGATCACACCATCACGCAATAGTTTGGCATAATGATAGGAAAATTAACACTACAATCCCATCACTGGAAAAATAATGAATATAAAATGGAAAGGGAAGTTTGGATACCAATAATGACAAATAAACTCCTAGCTTCACGTGCTGTACTTAAATTTTTAAGATGTGGCTGAACAACTTCAAGGTGTCATGGAGGAAGATGCAGTTTTCATAAAGCAGGGATGGTCTGTTGTGACATGTGCTCCTGTGTATCTGTAAATCAGGATGATGCAATATTCTGGATGAATCAGATATCTGAAGCTATCATCTATGTATTTTATTGAGGTACGCACCACTTAGATATCATGTTCTGAAAATTGAAAAATGACACCTGGACATGGGTTCGATTCCCGTGTCCAGGTGTCATTTTTCAATTTTCAGAATATAATATTGTGGATCATGAAGAGCCAGAAAAAGTGGAGTTGGAAGAAAATGGTGAGGACACCAATGAAGTTATGATTTAATGCAATTAATGTGAAGTGCAAAAGTGCTACGTGTTTATATATTATATTTTTACATTTGACATCCAGCAATAATTGTTAGACGGTGAAAATCACTTAATATTTGCTATGTAAATATAAAAGTTGAAAACCTCCTGTAAGTGACATTTCAGGCAGAATATAATTTGATAAATTATTTTAATGAACTTCAACACATGAATACACCTATCTGAGTGGATTGTCAGAAAGTAAACCTGGTGTCCCTTATTTTTTAAAGTATTGTGAAGAAAAGTGTGTAGGTTTCTTGATTTAATCACAAAAGCCGCACTGGATTGTACATAATACTGGACTAAAATTAAATCAAGTTATAGAAGATTTTAAATCTTATACCATTAGGATTTTTCGGCTAAACATTCCTGGCTTTCTACTGTCAGTGGCAAATATGTAACCGTCTTCTGAGGTTGAAGCACCGCGTAGATGCGGTTAAGTCATCTCACTGAGAGGATGTGATGAAAATGATGATGATGATAATGTGGTGCCAATAGAAGTCTTAAGACTAACTAACCAGACCATGGCAACCGTAGGAATATTTCTCCTTTGGGAAGAATACCTTTGGTACCGTAAGAAATTGAACTCAGAACTTCTAAAACAGTAGCCCAGACTCCTGGCCACTATACCAAGAGATTGGCCATAGTAGGGTTTTGGAACCAGGAAACATTTATAAAATACAAAAATATTTGTGTCTAACATTGATAAGTGTTATTTTAAAGGTATTAAATAATCTTTTAACAGTGAAAGTTGCAGATCACATGACTCTACGTGTGAGTTCATGAGAGTAGTTCCAATATACTTTCTGTCAAATAAGATCCTTCACATGAAAGGGTAGAGTGTATTTTCATCTGCTCGTTCACATTCTCTGAATAAATTGGAGGTCTTAATAAGTTATTGCGAGAGTAACGCCTTATACCATGCGGACACCACATCGGGTGAGTCAGCAGTTCCCTTATATATTAGGTGGTCATATTTTATTTTAGAAAAATCACGACAAAAAATCACAAATACTATTTTTTAGTATATAAATGTATATATGATAAAAAAAATATTGAAAATACGGAGATAATATACAAGAGATTGTAATGTAACTGACTTGCTCCTAAAGAATATGTGAGAGCATTGACAATAATATCGTCCTAATTTTATAAACGTATTTAATTTTATTCGAACCTTATAATATATTACGTGGCGCTTAAAGCACTTCTTCTAAGAAGGCATGAGCCACTAACAAGTGACGTCAGAGCGCGTGACGTTGGTAGAGTCATTATTTAAAAACCTTAAATTGTCATATTAACTTCCTGTTCTGGAAAGATCGAATAGAGATTTTAAAAGGTAATTTGAGGCAGCTTCCGGCTCTCGGACCGTCTACTGCCACCGAGATGTTTTTTTTTTATTTTAATTTTTTATAACATCTTCGAGAATGTTCTTTTCGAAGTGAGTTATATACTCGGCGTGGTGAAATCACTGAGACAGAGATGAGCACTAGCTCACTGCAGAAGCACTGACTCACTCACTGTGACTGTGTATGTCACTTCAGCCTTCAATATGTACGTTCGTGTTATCATTATTAGTCGCGTCTCGAAATTATTAACATGATCAGTTTTACGATCAAAACAATAGTGACATTAAAATAAAATCACATCTAACCTAATAATTGTGTATTATTTCAAGAGTTCAACAATTGGCGCTCCCTCACAGGTCTATAATTACCAATTATATCATCAAGGTACCGTACCGCTTTAATTAGTGCTCGATAACGGGGCAATTATCAGCTAATTAAACCAAATTCATCAATTAGCGCCCAATGCGAGGTGAATAAAACCATAACGTTTCAATTAGCGCCCATCGCGGTGCAAGAATATTTCTATAATTCTTCAAAATTAAGAAAAATAATTGAGTGAGAGAGATAAAAGAAAGTTTAAGCAGTCAAGTGAAACTGTCCTTTCAATGTTAATTAAAGGTGGCACTTAGTTAATTCAAATAATACCTACAAAAACATTAGTTTCATTGTCAATTTCTAAGAACAAATAGAAAAAAACTGTTCGAAAACACACAAGAGTTAATTTTAATTTTAACTCTTTTTAACTTTCGTTTTTGATAATAAAGAAATTTATGAAATAATACTTAGGCACAAAGGTTCTAATAATAGGTATCATTAAAACCAAAACTATAAGAACAAATAACAAGCAATCAATATTAATATACAGCTTTGAGTGAAGTCTGTAACGAAAAGTAAAACGTGGGAATGTGTTTTTCTTTTCATGAGATTTAATACATATCACATATTAAATTGGATTTTTTTTAGCACTGCGTCTTACTAGCTGTTCAGTTTATACGCATATGTACTAATTAAGCTGATGATTTAGGAATGAGGAAGGTTGAATATAGAGGAAGTGTACCAGAATTTGCATGGAAAGAGAGTGGGGTGGAAACATTTAGGAAAGAAACCCGCTCGGTATACCCAACCGAGATTCGAGCCCCTATCTCCCTTTCATCGGCAGTCTAGTCTATTGCGAAAGTGACGCCTTAGACCATGCCCCCAAACAAGGTTGATAGGAACATTAATAATTGACATAGAACATTTAGGCCCACATAACCTTTATCAAATAAAACTGGTAAATAAAATTTCTAAAAAAGCCCTCCAGGTTGATGTTACTTGTGCTGATCAGTTCTAAATATTAGTTTCTTTAAATACAAATAGTACTTTTGAAAGTATTTAGTTAATAATCGGTATCTATTGGTGTACTACTGCCTGTCTTGTAGGATATTATACTGGATATCCAATCGAGTGTGTTGAGGGTGTTTTAATATAAGTGAATTCCCACTCTCCCACCAGCCAAATGTGGTTTCACTTCCTCTCAAATTATAACGTCCTCATCCTTATTACATTTTGAAATTCGCCTTAGATATTGTGTTTAAAATGGTTTTATGGGTGTAATTTTTCATGTGATATAAGAATATTATTTTATTTTTAGAAATTATTAAGACTTTTAGGGTGGTTTATGAATAATTTATTTTTGAAAATTTTAAATTTGTTAAACAAATTTGAACAATTTGGTTTAAAGTTTATAAAATAAAGAGTTTTTATTGTGATTAACAAGGTGATATATTTGTTTTTATGAGGAAAACTTATTTAAAGTTAACTTACTAAAAATCTATTTTTGAACATTTTCTTTGAAACTGTAATACATGAGATTAGAAAGTTTGTGCGATTGTGTCGTACAATTTATTTGAATGTGTAGACTCCCTACTTCAACCCGCCTCTGTGGCGTTGTTGCTGTTGTTGCTGTTGTTGTGAGATTGAGGTTCGAATCTCACTTGGGTGAGCTGGAGGTTTTTTCGTAAATAGTTTTCCACTCTCCCTTCACGAAAATGTGGATTCACTCCCTGTATATTCAACCCTCTCAATCCCTAACCCAATAACATATTTATTACTTAAGCGTATAAACCGAATGGGTAATAATATGCAGTGCTAGAATAAGTAAATAAATAGCAGGCCTCTACCATAAAATTTAAAAATCAAAATGTTTTGAATATTATGAAATGTAAATAACAACTCAGATAAAATTGTAAATATATTAATAATGACTGAATTTTTAAAAATTTAAATTTATTTAATTGTTATAGACAATATTAATATAACTAACTTAAAGTAAAAACATTGAAAATAACATCTTCAGGGGGGGAAAATAATACAATAAATTTATATAAATCTTGAAATCAAAAAATTATATAATTTTTTCCATTATAGGGGAAACATGTATTTTTTATAGCCACGATATTTATGTTCAGTTCATTTGTTGTCTTCAACAGAATGCAAGACGATTTCTAACAGTTGACTTCACAAAGGTCGTTATGACATGATATGTGAATATAAAGCTATCGAATTATTATTGATTTCAATCATTAATATCCAACCACGTTGGGACAAATTTTATTTAGTGTTTACTCTTTTCATGTTGGCCTAGTCCCCAAATCTTATTCGCGTGCCATAGATTTGCCATGCTTGTTCCAGACCCATACTTATACGAATTTTTCTTAATGTTTGTTCTTTGGAAATATGCCCCTAGAATAGACACCAATTAAATGTGTGTAGAGATCTGGGCTAGGCGATAGCTGCCTGAAAAATTTCATTTTCTTAGGTCTTCTAGGCCTCGAGGTATTTTCACCCGCCTCAGTGGCGCACGCACTAGAGTCATGTTGAGCTAAGCTACGGAGGATGGGAGTGATCGGGGTTCGAATCTCGGTAGGGTTAGACTTCGGGCGGTTTTTCCTAATTGGTCCTCCACTCTTCCTCTACGCAAATGCGTGTTCAACTTCTCTAAATTCAACCTTTCCCATTTCTAAAACCATTAGAATAATTAGTACTTAAGTGACTTCTGGAGGATATGAAAAAGACATACACACACAAGGAAATTATATAATTAGTGATAGCAACTTGTTTAAAGCTAGAATATCCTTAGTGATTAGGGAATTAATTTTTCCAACGCAGCTTACCACCATGTCTGGGCTATCCATATATTTTCTTTAATTGATTAAGGATGGGGAAGGTATAATTTGCATGAAGTGTTCCCGCATATGCATGGAGGGAAAGTAGAAAATCATTTAGATATTAACATCATCATCCAGTCAGGATTCAAACCACGACCTCCCTGTTATGCCAGACAAGAATAAACTTATGGCATTGTGCACATGACCATTAGTGTGGGTTCATTGAAGATAGATACGATTAGACACACACAAAATATAACTTATTTATCATAATTTTGACACATGAGTTCATAGATTCATTTAAAATAATATATTTTAAATGGATCTAAAAAGCATTTAGTAACACTTCATATATATAACCTGAACCAGTAGTAAGAAGCGGCCATAAAAAAAATTAACACTTCCACTGATGAATGGGGTTAATTTCAGATTGTAACCTTATTTATTTTCCAAACAATCTATTTTAACATTCTTTTTTTAAAATATATTTCATTTATTGATTTTATTTCTTCTCACAGAGTTCTTACAATTTTTTTCTAGAATACACACCTTGTTTAATGTGCTGACATAACAATATTTGAGTCTTTCCTTGTTGTAGTCTATAAAAAAGCAATATTATTATTATTATTATTTTTACTTTTACAGAAAGTTTGTAGGAAGACATGTAGCATCCATACAAATCTTTTATAAATGGGATTATAATTCATCTAAGTAAAATTGCTTTCCTTTCCATTATATCAACGGTACAATATATCCTATTCTTCTATTATATTTACGATAATATAGCTTCATTTCAGTAAATTTCTTAGAATATTGAATTTTTATAATCACACAACAGCAACCAACTACAATTGATTTTCAAACAAATTAGGCCTGTATTGTAGTTCAAATAATGATGTTAGTTCTGTACAATTTTTGAATTAACTCAAAAATATTTGTTAATCATTATAATGTATTTAAAACAATGATAATCACGGAAACATATATTCATGAATGTATGTTATATCCTAGCTATACGCTAGTCTTACACTTATGCATAGGTGTATTTTAGCCTACATTTAAGGGGACTGATTTGAGAAATGGACAAGCAGATGTTACACTATAACGATTTAACTCAACAATGCAATAATTCAAAAATATGGTTCTTGCGAAAATAAAGTCGAAAGATTAACCCAGGTCTCTTTTTCCTAAACAGCACAATTGCTTGAGTTTTATTAGTAGAAAAAAGTGTGAAAATGTTACATTAGCTCATTTTCAATACTTTTTAAGAATATTTAAGGAGTTCTTGGACTAGGCTTGATGAAAAGGAGCTCTAGATGTGGCCTTCCTCAAATAAATACAGTAATATTTGACAGGCTCACAACAGAAAGCTTTAATATATTTGAAAACTAGCAAATCACTTTCCTCTTTAGCTTAATATAATAAGTCTTGTAGTTTTCTGTCCCTTATTATTTTTTAACACCGCGTCTAACTACCCGTTCAGGTTATATGCTTATGTATTGATTACACTAATAGTTTAGGGATTAAGGAGGTTTATTTGATAAGAAGTGCACCCACATTTGCGTGGAAGGATAATGGAAAACCACCCTCAGTACACCCAACTGGGATTGAACCCGGAACTCCCCGTCTTCAGTAGTCTAGTCTATCACGAGTGTAGAGCGTCACCACGCAGACAAGGACCTAGAGCATTGTATTTAAAGCCATGTGGCTTGACAACGATTGGTTCTTTCTCGCTGACCAAGGTGGTCACCTTAGGTCCGACTCCTAGACTCGGTCGGTAGCGTGTCTGTCTACAGAGATAAGGGTCCACGCAAGGTTCGATTCCTGGCATGACCAAACATGAAATTTGGGGTTTACGTTTTCACATGATGAATTAATGGAAAGAGGCTGGGTGTTGTGTCGGTTCTGTATTTAAGTTATTTTTTAAGTTGAGTTCTTTTATAATCAGTATGTCTGGAAAGTGCAGATTAAGTTCCTCAAATAGTAGTAATAATAAAAGAAGCATATACTTTCTGAACCGACTGATTATATCAACACACTAAAATGTCTATGAGAGAGGGCGAAAGGGCAACCAATTTCTCCGGAAAGGGTATTTTCATATACCTTCCAGGGTTCGTCTACATGCCACATTTTGCATGGGACCGACGGCTTTCCTTCTCCTCCAAAGAAGTTTGTGCTACGGATTTTTAACGCCCAAGAAAAATCGGTCGATGCTGGCTTGGTTTGAACCCACGAGCCTCGGGTCCTGAGGTGAAAACTTTACCCTAAGACTACCAAGGTCGACCATAACATATTACCTTTTATTCAAAACGGGAAGCGGCTATTTTCAGCATTGCTTCAAAGTAGTTCTACCAAATTGATTGCCATTGTTTTTTTTTATCATAGATTATACACCGAGGAGGTGCCAACAAATTTTCTAAGGGAAGATATCTTAATTTGGGATTAAAATTATAAAAGGAAACTATATTTTACCTAAATATATTGATCTTTCATTTACAATTATAAAATTTAGATGCTACAATAATTGATCGCTGCCCATACAGAATTATTGTTGGTTTTGAAAAATAGTAACTAGGAAAAGTTTTTATATTCTAACCAAAGATATTTTTCTGTGCCCCAGAATTATTTAATGTTTTCGTAACCGTACAAAACATTTCTCTAGACTCATTTGACCTGTCTCGAGCTTCAGGATTAGTTTGAAAGACATCTCGAAATATCTTAGAAAATAGGATGTATTCCTTCTCCTCGTGGAGCTTATCTTGTGTTAGCTCGGAGGAGAGAAACGGGGAGGAGGAAAGAAAAGGGTTGTGGAAGAATAAGAGGGATCAGGGCAAGGAAAGCAAGAAAGAAACACGATGCGAAGTACAGAATTATATAAAATAGTAGATTTAGAGGCATAAAATGAGTATGTGTGTGTGTGTGTTTGTGTGTTTGTGTACTCACACGCTTGACTAGAGAAGATAGATTTGACCAAAACATCATTGAAAGTTAAACAAATACTAGATAAAATTATGTAAGAAGTGAAATGGTCACTAGAGAAATTTCATTCATTGAGAAAAGGGGATAAACAATACAAGTTTATAGAAAGTGAAGTACTGTAGAAGGATTACCTGAATTGGTGAGCATGCAGACAAAGGTGGTGATCTCGTATTGTCTGATTTGATGGTGATGGAAAGTCCAGTGCTTGAATAGCAACTGAATATTCTGAGGTGCTTTTAAAAAGTAATTTCCCACCTTGTATCTACACGTAAATGCGGATACATTACCTTTACAGTTTTACCCTCCTCCTCCTTACTCCATTAGTGTGAAAATACGAATAGCCTGAACGGGTTATAAAACATGGAGCACAACACTATGAAATTTTGAAAAAGTAAACTTTTTCTAAGGGTTGTAATACATATAATTATTTTAGTGACTAGTTCTACTAATGTACATATAAATAGTATATCTCAGCTGTGTGTTTGTTTGTTGCCAATCATGCCTAAACCACTTTAGTGATTGTGCTGAAATGCAATAATATACAGTAAGATCTTTCGTACATATGTGTGATAGCAATGTAACCTCAAGATCAAGAAACTTTGCAAAGGAGCTCAAGAATTCTTGAAGATATGCAACTCAAGCGTATTTTTTTAAACAAGTTTTAAATATGATAAATGATAATAATAGTAATAATAATCGTATTTATTTAGCCAAAGCTAAGACCAGCACCTTTTATTACACTTAACCTCTTAATAATGCATGTTCAGTTTATATAAAAAAAACTAATCTATAATAAATTTACAAAAATAATGATAGTAATAGGCATAACAATAATAATAATCACAATAAGAAAAATATTGGCCCCATAGAGAACTGTATATTAATGGACCATATTAAAATAAAATAAGAAAAAAAAGCAGAATAAGTGGAGAATATTTAAAAAACACAATCATACCACAAACATTCACATGTCATATACTATACATTACAGAGTGTACCATCACATCTGGGAATCACTTCAGTGGTGAATAGGAGGCACAAAAATTATGAAACAAAGTTAATATAAACTTGTGTTTCATTTGACCTTATTTCCTAGTTACAGCTAAATGATTCCACTAAACTGTTTGTACACCATATTCGATATCTTTTGACCCATTTGACCCATTGCTAGTATTCAAATAATTCGTTAAGAAGGTTGTTAATGAATCGGACAAACACCTGGTATTTTTGAAAGAGGGCAGCACTCTACGTCACGATGACTGTAGGCTTGCACTCGGGTTGAAGGTGGCCATTTTGAGCACTTCCTATATTGGTGGATTGAATAGCAAATATATTATATTTGATAATTACGGTTTTAGCTACACCTTTTTATAATATTCTTTAAGTTGCTATCTAATCCATCATGATATGCGCATTCGTACGGTTGTAATTGTACTATTGGCAGCATAAATCCCTCCTGAGCTGAAGATGGTTGCGTTATCTTGATAGCTCGTGATCTTAATTGATCACACATACGTAGCTGATGATTTCCCCACGTCCATCACAGACACTGCCTTAAAATATAAGTGAAGAATGACCCTGGGCACAGGACATTTCATATATAGCTCAGTGGTGAGCGCATTGGCATACTGAGCCAAAGGTCCCGGGTTCGATTTCCATGTCCAAGTTTCATTTTTAAATTTAAAGAACACTACCCATGACTATAACTCAGAAACCAGGTCAAATGGGAAAAGTGTATTAACTTTTTGATTGTTTCTGTGTCGACCGTTCATCACTTTGAGTAGGTCCCTCATGTTACGGTACACACTTTATATTTAATAAGTATATCATCCACCTCAGTGATAGAGAGGTCTAAGGCGTCACTCTCGCAATAGACTAGCCTGCTCATGACGGGCAGATAAGTGTTTGAATCCTGGTTGGGTTTATTGAGGGTGTGTTGTTTCCTAAATGGTTTCTACTATCCCTTCACACAAATAAGGTTATATTAACACTAAAATGCTTCCTTCCTCATACCTTTCCCATTAGAGAAAATTATCATTATATTTGTCCAACCTGAATCGGTAGTAAAACAGCGGTAAAATAAACCTATCTAAACACGGGGAGATAGTAAATAATTTAAAAAGAAAACTATGCTGATGATATTTAGTAACTGTAATTTTGAATACATTATTTATACAAAATAATAATAATAATACTAGTAATACCTATCATAATTTATACACATACTGTTTCCTTTAAATATCCCCTCAAATTTATGACAAAGGTTCCGCTCACACATGTTTATCAAGATTATGTTTAAAATATTTAGTAGGAGCAGCAGTTATAAAATCTATTCATAACAAAAATATTCCAGGAGCAAAAACCAGCAAAAGGGAAAGAAAGAGATATATATATATTAGATTGGTAAATAGTAATGTAAAGTGTGTGCGTGTCTGGTGAGTGGCTACCAGGATTATGATGAGCTTGAATAGAGACTATTCCTGAAGAGTTGTCTAGAAGAAATCCTGTAGACAGTATTTCCTTTGTTATTACGAGAGTATGTAAATGCCATAATTCATCAAGCTGTAGCCATTTAAGATTGTTATAATATATAAAATATGTTAATAGGATAGCAAGTCAAAGATAAATCTTATAAACGTGTTTTGAAGTTTTTGAAATTTACTCACAAGTTCAACAGTCAAATCATTGCCACAGTAATCAAAGGGAGGATATTATTATTATTATTTAGCACCACGTCTTACTACCCATTCGGGTTATACGCTTTAAGTACTAATTACGCTAATGGATTAGGAATTGGGTAGGTTGATTTAGAGGAAGTGAACCCGCATTTGCGTGGAGGGAGAGTGGAAAACCATTTAGGAAAAACCACCCCCAGTTCACCCGACCGTGGTTCGAACCTCGATCTCCCCGTCCTCGGTGGTTGAGCTCAACACGACAAGCGCGTTAGCTAACTACGCCACCGAGGCGGGTCAAAGGGAGGAGGTATTAAAATTTGAACAGATGAATTTTAAGAGGTGCAGGTAGAAGTTTTTAAATTGGTTTTAATAAATGCAAAAACTTGAAAAGATTTTTACAAATATGAGTTACTTAGTTAGGCCATGTGAGAATTTCATTAATTTATATATAGGCTATGTGCCCAAGTGCCCAAATTTTTGACCACAAGGACCAATGTAATTATGTTTTTCTTCAGTACTAGCATTTGCCTGTGGCTTCACTCGCATTAAACAATATAGTCATGTTGGTTGGTACCAGGAAACAAAACTAAATAAACCCAAATGAACGTAAGACAGTAGAAAATAACTGAAAATATTACTGAATTTAAGACACAAATACAAGGACGCTAGCAAAGTATCTCTTACGTGGAGGTATTGTTGCGGTGAACACAAACATAAATTGTGTAAATGTATTATCTACACTATTTACTAATTACACAAAAATAAATAAACATAATTGATATGCAAAACCATAAAATAGTTGAAAAAAATAAAACCTAGTGCAAGAACGCTAACAGTATTTCTAAAAAGTGGAATAGTTGTTGTGATTAGAATTAAAAAACTGTTTTAATTTATTATAAGAGCAACAAATCTAAATAAACTCAATTTTCAGGTGAAACCATAAGATATCTGAAAAATACTTAAATTTAAGATGTAAATTTAAACAAGCAAACAGTTGCTCTAACACATGTTCCAATGATCAACAAAATAATTATTTGGATTTAATATCAAAGAAAAAACCTCAAGAAAACCTCATTTATAGGCAAAACCATAAAAGTACTGAAAAATATATTGATTTAAGAAGAAAATCCAATAATACTAAAAATGGCTATTTTACGTGTAGTTACTGTGGACAATGAATAATACTAGCATTATTTATTAATGCACTTTAGTCATTACATTTTGTTATAAATCATTGTATTTTAATTATGAATTATGCACTGTACGTGATGCGTTGTTTACTATTAACTAAGCAATACGCTTTAATATAAGCCAAGCCTTATCTATGTAAATCAAAGACCAAACGATAGGTTTTAGTTTACTTGTTGTGTATTTTTTATTTGTGAAAGAAACATAATTTATCTTTTAATGTGAATCCATAAAATGATTGAATAACTGAAAACATACCTCCAAAACACACGTTGGCAGGGAAATTTATAATAGGTTTGTTGATATTTCCAAACCCCATGTTGCCAAGGAAACTTACAATGAAGGTCTATACATTTAAAGTTGATATACCTGAATTTGATACAAATTTTATAATGGAAATGTAACCACATTAACAATTAGTGTTTTCAATAGGGTTTCGTTCACTAATAAGATAGAGTAATGGTATACAGCCTACCTTGTATTCTTAAATATAAGACTTCAAAGGAATAAGTCCCATCTTAACCAGATAAATATTATTTGAGTTTATTTAAAAACAAGCAGACAGAGTTGAACGTACAGACAGATTTAGAGTTGAAAATATATGTATAGATTATATAAAATACAATAGAAAAGTTAATTTTAGGTTTAATTCTATTTGATTCTTTAATAATAATTAGGGATTTACCAGAATTAATAAATAAGTTATTTCAAGTTTCCTATGTGTGGACTGCATTAAGATCTGAATTTAGTGACGTAAGTCTTAAACAAAATTGTTTTTGTCTTGTACATTTGGTACAATATCATGTAGAGTTTTTATTTTAATCGCGTTGTTATTTAAAGTCATAACATCTACAAAGTGTCCATTTAATTCCTAAGGGTTTCAGTTACAAGGTTGGCTCAATAGCTATGGCTGACAATTAGTTGGCGTAGATATCTCCCCAATGTATGAGGTGAGGAATGAGGATGGCTGAGATAAAATTGCATGTGAGTAATAAAGTTTATCTCTCCTCTACCTATACCAGTATATAGAAACTAAAGCCTCGGCTTACTTAGCTGCCGGTGCGTGTTATTTAGAATACAAAAGTATTATTCGTTGCTTTCTCATTATATAAAAACTAGGAGTGTAAAATTGAGCGTTTATATAATATACTATTGTGAGACTGGCACCTTAAACCACTTGACCATTAGCTCCGTTAACAATAGATCCAGGTGACCTGGTGGTCTAGGGGTAAGGTGTCGACTTCTGTGCTGGCGGCCGGAGTTCAATCCTCGGTCCCGCACAGATTTATCTTATTTCCAAACCCTTCCTACACCTCTGACAATATAGCATGTGAATGTGTGGAATGCCAGGCCGCCACCGTGGTTCGGATTCCACGCTAAACTGTAGGTCCTTCATTTCATCTCACAATCACCCTACCATTACACATTAGCGTAAGTGCGTATAACCGAAGGGGTAGTAAGACGCGGTGCTAATAATAAACAATAGATCCAAGAAAAAGATACATTTGGCATAGAGTTACGTGTTGAGAATATTTTTGGGTGTGCATCTCAGATTTATTAGCTCTACCATTACATAATATTGTGATTTCGATGCCTTAAATCACGTGATGAGATAAGTGGATGGATCCAAAACCAGAAAATATAGAAAGAGGATAGCTTAGAATTTGTATTCAGGGAAAAATGAGAATTTGACACAGACAATTCTTTTTAACTTTTACATATATTTCTAGCCTAACACCTAAGGTTGCGTGACTACTTCCACAAGTATCTCCAAAATAAAGAAAAATAACAAAATGAAGTTAGGAATATGCCTGCTTAGTCAAAGAAACCTGAGGTTGTGCTTCCCTTATGGATATTTTCTTTAATATTATTAATATTGCTCAGCTCTGGATTAACTTAATCAATCTGTCCCAATCCACATACATTTCAAACTATATTAAAAATGTCGTTTATTATGAATCATAAACTTCGTTTTTAGTGAATCTATAAACTAAAACGCCAAAGGAAAAATGTTATTTTAATATTGTAAGACATTGAAAGCAAACCTTTATTGGTGTTTGAACTGATGACTTGAAAAAACTGTTTCTCTAGCAGAGCTATAATTTTGTAGAACATAGAGCAACTGAAATATTAATGGATTGTTAAGAGGACTAACAACCCCAAATAACATGAAAAGTTGAAAGATTTAAATTTTATAATTAAGATTGGGAAAATAAAAGGCTGAAGGGCTAGAATTTGAAAAATTAATTCAAACAAACACTTCTAAGTGTAGTATAAAATTGAAATATTTGATTTAATGTACAAATACCACCCTATATAATCATAAAATAATGAACATTTTGTAAAACAATTTAAACTAATCAAGGAGTAATGTTTTAATAAATATAATTTAAGATGTGACTACTGCTTCTTGTTAATTCTATATACTATGTACTATGGAACAATTAATAATAAGTATCGTAAAGGTAGATAGTAAAATAATATAGTAAAACAAGTATACTAAATCAAAGAATAAATTATTAGTCGTTTATTTACTAGTCTTATGGATTAAACAAAAAATATAGGGAACATTTAATTGGAAATTTGATAAAATGATCTGTTATATGGAAAGTAATAGTACAAATTACTTAATGATCATCATTTATTAAAGATCATTTATTCACATAAGGTAAGATATAGGTATACTTTTTTAAAAACATATGATAGCTTATCTATCATCCTTGAATTACTTACAAAAACTAAAAGCTGAATTTGGAGACAAAAGCTAAAGAATAAAGAGAGACTAAAATGGGGTTTGAAAAAAAATATATTGTAGTGAAGTAGGAAGAAATAAATAGTGAACGAGCTAAGGTATTAAATGGCCTAGGTTTTATGGTGAGTTGAGGTTAGTGGTTCAGGGAAGGTGAGTCGAACCATTACTAGGATTATACCAACAGTACCCTTACCTCGAGACAAAGAATGGGAGGTTTAAAAATCTGACCCAAATGGGAAAAGAGAAAGGGAGAGAGAAAGGACTACACGAAGAGGCATCTTAAGTGATCGTGACGTCACGAACAAAAATAAACGGTGCTGAAAGGGGCTTAAGGTGGGAGTGCTGGGGATGCAAGGAAAAGTTGGTGTTTTCGCAGTTTTTAAAGCATTATTTTTGTCAAAATAAAATAAATATTGTACCAGAGAAACAGAGTTTAATTTTGTTCACATGATGATATCAACAGTTAAATATGTCATGACATGAGCATAGCAGCTATTAATAATGAACTTTTTAAATGAACACACACAAAAATTTCATTAAATTGCAGGATAGTTTTTCCCAACCTGGATGGTACAGCCCCACAGGGGTTGTTTTTGAGTTTCAGAGGAGAGGGGTTAACCGTAAGGGGGTGGAATTTAAGTTTTTGGGGAAATTACAACAGTAATTTTTATATTAGTCCAGTAATAACAGGTACAATATTTAGTTAAAGGGACATGTATTTATCTTAATATTTATGTTCTATAATTCTGACAGTTCGTTTATTAGTTATTTTTATAAGCATTTAACTTAAGTTATGTTTTAACGTGGGTTTTATTCATAAGGTTTTGAAGTTATGCCATGAAAAAAAATACAGCTGTTTTGTGATATATTTACAAACGAGGATGTGTTGTTCATCTTGCAACAAGGAGCCAATGATCAGAAGTGTTGAAAATTTTTGGACTTTTGACAGGCGATAAAAGTTATATTTATAATGGTAATTGGTGTTTTAATAAAACTGTGTGACTTAATTTCTAACTTTTATTTATATTTTCCCTTGGTATTTATATTTTCAATGTCTTTTCTTATCTTATTTTATCAGGTTAATTAGTGTAATTAATTATTTTATTTATCTTTGGTGTGTTTGGAGGAGGGGTGGAGGAGTGTCGGAAGCTAAATTCCAATTCTCAATTCTCAGAAATTAGCACCAGGCTAGGAAAGGTTGAGAATCATTATTCTAGGACAACATTGATAGACTTTCAATCACTGTTTGTATCACCATGTCAATAAAACTTATACTATGTTTCTACTGTAGAAATATTTTATTTATTTTGATAGAAAAAAAGGTTTTGCTATAAAAACTAAAAAAAAACACTTCCTTTTTCTCGTGCTCCTTCACTTACACCGTACAGCTTCCTTGAAACGGGAGATAACGATTTATATGTCGAAAACCCACAAATTATTTTTAAGTTTCCTATTTAAATTACTATCGATACATTTAGGATACCACAAGTCATGTAGGCTCATTAAAATAAATGTTATTGTTTTGTTTGAAAAATATATCTTCAACATCTGTGAAATGAACTAGAATATCACATTGTCTAATTATCGCCAAGTTAGTTTAAAGGACTTGTGTTCCATTCCATGTCAAGGTGTTATTTCTCATTATAAAATATTATATACCATAAAGGATCTTTGAAAACTCATAGTCCAAACTGAACATATAACTTGTTTGAACCAAATGTAAATAATACAACATCTCTATACACTTATATCCGGAAAGCCATGCAAATATTATTAAATAGTGTCAAAAGTCTCGTCATACAGCGCCGGGTTAGCAAAACTGCTTAAGCATCCATGTACAGCAAGTTGCATAGGAGTCAGGCACATGGCACTCTCTACACACCTCTTCGAGTACGGCAGCAGAACACAACACACTAATGGTAAGCAAAATACCGGTCCATCTAGAAATGGAAATACATTCTGTGGGACATCATTTACGATCCTACATCACATAAAGTTATTACGATTTTTTTTTTTTTTTTTTTTTTTTTTGTTTACCAATCTAATTCAGCCTGGCATCTTACAATTTTAATCCAGGCCTTATTACACATTATAACAGAAATTTCCTACTATTACACATCTAATTTATTTTATTTTTAAACAGGTTTTGGCTCCTATACTATAGCCCCTACCCCTTCCTATTACCCTCCCATCCCTACCCTATCCTATTCTAATCTTTTCCTAATATTACCACTAGCTAACCTAAATAACTGTAATCCTCCGGGAATATCCGTTGCTCCGATGGTACCAGGGGCTGAAGAGCAGCCGCCTATCTCCATCTTGACGCGTAGGGCCCTCACAAGACCTAATCCTAATCTTCTTGTTTCCATTACGATTATTACATTTGCAGTGCCACGCACCTAACTCCTATGCAACTTGCTGTACACACATGCTTGACAGCTTTGCTATCCCGGCGCTGTGACCCGAAACATTGAATACTATTTGATGGTATTAACATAGGTTTTTATGTGTAAGTGTATATAGAGTTTGTATTACTTATGATTCAAACAAGCTATATGTATGGTTTGGGCGTTGAATTTCCGAGCACTCTGTATATTTGAATACATATAAATGATCAGCAGTGTTCAGTACCGTTCAATATATTTTGTGTAAACCTAGCCCCAGTATAAGTAAAACTGGTATACCTAATAGGATTAAAGTGTACCGCTATCACTGTGGATCTATTTCTAATAAATATGAAGCATCTAACAATTACACAAGTACACCACATACTCCGCTTTAAAATAATGTATGCCAGGTGATTCTGAGCACGGGATGGGCTGGTAAAACATCGGTGCCCTATATCCAAATATATCTGTTTTGATTCCTCTGTCCATATGTCATTTTTCAATAGACATTTAAATGAATAATTTAAAGAACTGAAGGAACATGCTAGCCTAGCACTTTCTGAAGGACATCATTCTGCGCCATAGAACGAGCAATCCTTCTCGTTTATTCTTGTTTTTGCATCCCCTCCCTCTCCATGAAAGTTCACCAGTCACTCAATGTCCTGTCACCGCTCGCTCTGAAGTGGTACAGCTCTAAAGAGGAGAAGGCCATTACTGGGATTACTCAGGGGATCACGAACCAGCTCACAAAGGTTCTTTTTATCTCACATCTTCTCCACTTCTATTTGAAATTTGACTAAGCGTTTTTTATCATTATTTTTATTATTCACACTAGATTTATATTAGTCCACACCTCGTTTTTTCCCATTTTATTTAGTTGGTATTATTTAAATTTTCTTTCTAGAAATCTTAACACTTATAAAAATTAGATGGAGATTTTGAGAAAATATTAATTTCAATAACAAAAATAAATTATATATCCTTTTTTGATTATTTAAAGTTAATTAATTGTTTTATATTTATTGTCAATTTCAGACCTGATTTATATCTACTATTTCGTAACGAACTATATGTCACAGATACTTTACAAACGAATTTTACACACGGTATTCCCCACTTTTACAATATTTTTTGGCTGACCTGGTAGTATAGGGGTAAGGTGGCAGACTTCTGTGATAAGGGTCCCGGGTTTCAATCCTCAGTCCTGGCACAGATTTATCCTATTGCCAAACTCTTCCTTCACCTCTGACAAGACGTGTATTAATCACAACTTGTGAATGTGAGGAATGCCAGGCCTCCACCGTGGTTCGGATTCCACGTTAAACTGTAGGTCCTCCATTTCATCTCACAATCACCCTACCATTACACATAGCGTAATGCGTATAAACCGAACAGGTAGTAAGACGGTGCTAGTAATAATCTAATGACTAAAGCATAATCAATTAAATAATAATAATTATATTCAAACAAGCAAAAATATTAAATATTTAGTTCGCAGCCCCAACATCAACATCTTTCGATTTTAATATATTTTTTTTTGAACTATCACGTAAAATAAATAAAACACAATTTTAGGAAACAACTTTATTATTTCTATTAAAACAGTGCTAAGCTGAAATAATATTTCAAAGAATAAATAAGGAAGAAAAATCGTTACACAAACTAAAATTATAAACATAGTGAGAACAAAGAAATGATATTTCTAAAGGGAATAATTAAAATAACTAAACTGTAGAGTTCATTATAGAAATGCTAACATCTATTTACACGTCTTATAATTAATTTAGAAGAATATTTATTATAAAATATTTAAATATCAAGATCTCAATCGTAGCTTTAATAAACAATAAAAAAACAGGGACAACACTAGTACACTCCGTTCATCCAGAAAGATGGCAAACTTTTATTGATGAATAATTAAATACGCTTCTATTATAATTCTAAGTCATGCATGGTGGAAACACTCAACATAAACAATGCTAACTTTCAGGGTAAAAGTAGTTTACACATAGAAAACTATCACATATAAACCAAAACACAACGATCTCCTTAAAATGGGATGAATTAATGCCACACTAAATACCATCTCTGAGGAACCTCATGGTTACTATTGGTAAACAACGTTGCCATTCTCTTGTTTTTGTGTGGTCAATATCCCCTTAATGAAAATACCACATTTTTTAAGGCTGGTTGGTCGAGATCGCCAGTAGCTCCTTCTTATCCCTAGCGCACCACTTTCCGACATAACTGAAAGAGAGGAGATTTGGCAACAGATGGCCGAGAGAGTGAAGAGAAAGTTGTTTCCATAGGTTCTACACTTCCCGTGGAGATAATAGTGGATTTAGTGGTTTTGTGCTTCATTATTTGCTTTTAAGGTCGATAAAGGCCAAACTTTTAGTGTTCTTTAATATATGTTTGTTAAAGAAAATTTAAAAAAGGTTGCAGAGTCGGTAGAATTATGGATATATTCAAAGTGACGTCAATTCTGGTACTAAAAGTGAAAACAAAATATGATCTGGTGAAACGTCAGAGGCAAAGACTAACGAGATCCTTGTGTTGAAGTTCCGCATTTTCCGCAAGAGTTAACGCGAACAAGAAGAACCTTACCCCTTTCGTGGTCAACAACGCTTCACTGAAATCTTTACACCAGCCACAGAAGTTGGTGGAATAATCTACGTCAGACAAAATGAAGATCTGCGTCTAAACTGGATGTTTCTTCTCGGCTATTATCATAGTATCCCTTGTAGCCCCCCTTCCTCCTCCCCCCCTGACCTCTAAAACCACCCTGTGCTCTGAAAAGGTTTTCAAATGTTAATAATTGACGTTACAACGTTCCCAACTTTCTACACAACAGAGACTTTCAGCCTTATCGTGACAGAATAGGTTAAGGAGGTTGAGCTCTCATTCATTTGTTTTCCTTGGATAGGTGGTTTAAAAGTCAAACACATTCCTATCGTACTCATGACCTGGGTATTAAGGAGATTCAGCTCATTCCTCTATTTCCCTTGGCTAGGTGGTTATAAAGTCGACTACATTCCTAATGTAGATTACTCATTGAAAAATAGCTTTTTTATTTCTACATAATTGTAAAAATATTTAGTCTTACAATACTGATAAATTTATGAAGTTCGGATGACTATAAGTATTCTGAATTAATAGTCTTTAGCGAGATGAAATGTGATTTGAGCTAGAACTTGGGGTGGACACCGCAAGCCCCGTATTGATTCCCCTTCATAGCCTCATTTGATTGGTTTTTTCCTAATAAATCTTCGTTTTTATAAGTTGGCAACACTTTAGTTACTAGTAAGTCTTTTGTTGCATAGTTGGCAACACCAAACCTTTGGTGGAACACTAATATGTTTTGGCAAAGCCCAATAGACATCTCAAGAGAAGGTGAATTGTGGCCATCCAAGTACACTAGAAAGGATTCTTTAATGCCTCTATGGCTAAGAGGTAAAATTAAAGATTTCCAGACATACCTTGGAGGACTTCTGAAATAATGATATCTTACGGTGAAATCTTCTATATCCATCCGACAGTAGTGATTCCTGATGCCTGTTTGTGTTTTATGTACTGTATTTTGTTAATTTAATTCGTGATATCATATAGCCTTAACTTGAGAAATTGCACACCTTACACTCGGGTAATGAAATGAGGTCTTCTACTTTTGTGAATAGTCATAGAGAAGAAGAAAAATAAGAAAGTACTTAGATGTTAGCAGCCATCATTTATTAACGTTTGCATAGTTAAATGAAAAACTTACTTGATTTATGTAATGTTCAATAAACTATTCAAAAACTTTCCAGGTGTAAGCAAATCTGACAGTAAATTCATTTATTTTGCAAACAATCTCTTATGAGATAACAATTAGGTGTGTTCCTTCATTCACCATAAAATATTTTATTCTACATAAGAATAAATATTCCTTCCTAAGAAGTGTTAAATATTCTTTAAAAACCTTGATTAGACCCTGTTATTCTAAGTCTTCTGAAGATCCATATTTTAGGCAGTGCACGAAGTTTATATTTTGTCTCATCTCACTAGGAACCCTTTAGTTTATACGTGTATAGATTATATTACGCAAAAGTGTTAGGAATGAATAAGTTAGAATTTATAGGAAATGTAACCACATTTTTACAAAGGGAAAGGGAGGAACAATTTAGGATAAAAACACCCTCATTACACCCGACTAGGAATTGAATCCCAGTCTTTCAATCACATGCAGTTCAATCTAACTCATAAGTGATACTTTATTTTTATACAAGAGGTTCTTAACCTTTTATTACTCGCGGCTCCCTAAATACCTAACATATTTCCGCGGCCCCTAGTTTTTACTAAAATATTATTCATTAAGATTTATTCTAAAATAGTGGCTTTATTTACTGATTATAATATTAAACAAACAAAAAAAACTTAAATTAACTTACCTAAATGTATTTAATTGGACCTCTGCTGTTGAACACTTTCCCATTACTTTTTTCTTCTTGATTCAATTGTATTACTAAATGCTATTCGCATGCAGGAGTCGATTTGGAGTCAATTTTTGCTGCTTCGATCACCATTGTGGAAAATCATTTTCACATAAGTCATTATAAACAAAGGGCAGCAAATTTTGAATAGCGATGGTAAACAAATGGGGATTATTTGTACTATCCGTGATGTCTATTATGTTATATTCTTTCCCTCATCACCATTATCCCAGAAAATGAAGAGTCTACTGTACCTACATGCTTAAGATCATCGAATTATTTCTTCTAAAACGTAAAATATAGGATATTTGACTTCAGTTATAAGCAAATAACATTTTAAATCCTTTATGCGAATCCCCGCTAAAAAACCTTTGCGGCCCTCTGGTTAAGAATCGCTGTTTAAACCATTCAACCAACGAAGAGAGTTGCACAAATTATACCCACTATATTTATTTTGTTGAAATTTATATAGGACCCCCACAAATATATATATATATATATATATATATATATATATATCACTATAAAAAGTAATGGTGTCATTCTTTTATAAATGGTTTAACGATTTAAATAAAACCCTAGTTAAAAAAAATTACCAGTTTACCTAGGAATTTAGATTGATAAGCCACTGACATTTTGGGAATAGGAATATACATAGTGCCATATGAACACACTCCAAATAAAGTAATTTAACCAAGAACCGATATAGATTTTTATAAATATAATTCTATTATATAATTTGATTTTTAATTTATGATTATATCCCAATTCATGTAATATAACCATGTATGCAGAGAAGGTAACTACTGGTAATCAAACCTTTATCTCTCAACTTTGTAACCATACACTGTACCAACCAATCTAACGTGCCAGACACCCATGGGACGAGCTTCTAAACAAACTCTCCTCTCATTGAGACTCAATTACAAGGTTGCTTTACATATACCAACGCCGAGAGCAATATTAAGGCCGGTTCAAATGGATGTCCCTGTGAACCTCCACAGCGGTTTTAATCAAGCCTCCAGTTTGAAATATAGATGGAGTCCCTCCCATGGGGCCTAAACTAATACTCCAGCCCACGCTCAAAGACACCATGGAGCCGAACAAATTGTGCGTCTAAAAGTGGACAACCTTCCTCTGACAACCAATTTATATTTATATTGCAAGTAGTAGCCTTCTCCTTAACATTCTTTATGATCCATAGAAACAAGACAGATACTTTTAAACGTTCATAATGCACAGTACAAAATACCTTGTTGTATATTTATTCCTATTTTTTCATTTTTGAACTAATTAAAAGACTAGCACTAGCTCCACTACACACATAGCCATCTATGACAACTTCTTGGGTTTATATTTTGCATCATTCTTTGATCACCAATTTAGGGACAGGGGTCAGCTAATCTTTCCAAAAATTTGATGATTTTAGTCATAATCAGTGCTTGGAATTTATATTAATACTTTGAGCCTGGATATTTATGAAATGTCTTATATTTTATTTTATGTCTCTTTTAAATGCTTAAAATTAGAAAAAATTGTTTTTGTCAGCCTTAATAAAAAACATTGTTTTGGAAATTGCATATCTAAAGATTTTGGATTTGTATATTTAAAATATATTTAGACTAAACAGGAACATACAGTATTTTTGAGAATTTTCTTAATTGTTTTCTAATTACTAGATTAGAAATAGTATTTCGAATTTTACAAATTAATAATAATAGAGCGTAATGAACGGGTAGTAAGATGTGATGATAATAATAATAATAATAATAATAATAATAGATAATATCTAATAATTATATAAGATGGTTTTTTCAATATTTGAAAAAACATTTAACTAATTTTCTTAAAATTATATGATTTTAAAAGTATGTTTTCAAGATTTAAGGCAACTCTAGACAGTATAGTGTAATTTCGGTAAAGCCGCAACTTGTTTTCACTTTTAAAGTAGTTTCTGACATTTGTAAATGTATATTTGCCTTTGTATTTCACACTTTATAAGACATAAACATTGGGTGTATATTAAAAGTTAGCACTTATGAGTGGGGACAGTGACTCAACAATCGATAGCAGAAGTATTTTAGTAATTCTCTAAAAATTAATATTGTGATAACGTAATTTGTAATGTATTTAAGAGCGCCACTTTCTTGAAGATGAAAAATAATCCCTCTGAAATATAGATAATTAGATTGACAACTTTGAAATGGGAAAATAATCCTCAAAACTCAAGAAATTTCTGCTTTGGTCATAAAAATAGATAAATGCATTATTTTGAAGAATACTAGATTTGGTGCCCACACACAATTCATAGAAATATGGCAATAATTTGCGTAAAGCGTTGTTGAAGATGAGACTTTATAATTATTTTAAATAGGTTTTAAATTATTCAGATCAAAGTGTAAGGTTTTATATATATGTTTATCTCGATTAACTTAGTTTTTTGATTAAAACACATTTAGAAATAATAAACCACAAATCGTATGAACACTGGAGATCTATCGTTACTATGTTTTAATACTCCAGTCGGTGATCTCCTTTAAAGCATGGTGTATGGTCTCCAAACACACAAGAAAATTTAAAAAGTTATTATAAGGAATACAAATTGTAATAAAACACATTTTAAACTTAACAAATATATATTAATTTTTTCTATCCTAGTATTGATTCGTAAATTTATGTGTATTACAGGTGCCATTATTGACAGCTGTAACATTAATAATATCATGACATTTTGAATTGCTCTACAATATATTTTGTTATATTGGTTTAAAGGCTCCTCACACTATTTTTGACTATACAAAAAGGACATTCTCGAAAGGTTCATCCAAAATTCCTAAGTTTAACATTAAAATATTTTTTTTTTGTATGTCTAGATAATATTACTAGCTTAAAGATTAAAACTATTGACAAACCAATTTATAGGTCACTATCCCTTGTAAAAGAGGAAATACTCTGAGCAATGCTAAGTTTACCATCCACCCAATTTGAATTTATTGAATTTGAAACATTAATTCGTTGGTGAATGTTGACCTTAATACGCTACGCTACCAACGTATTTTGTTTAGTGGTTCGAACACCTGGATGTATTGATCCTTTTTTTTTTTCCTAGCTAACCTATATTTAAATGCTCGCTTAAAAGCGCTAATGTCAACAGCTAATTCTCATAAAAAGAAACTTCTGGCGAGCGGTATGTATGGCACTGGAAGAGTTTCTCGGGAAAAATAAACAATGGAGGAAATCTTGGGGTCGCATAAAGAGCAAGAGATTGTGTTGGAAACCAGACAAAGCTCTTTGGTTTGCGGTAAGGGAAGGGGTAAGAGGAGCGGGGGTAAAGAAGAGAGTCTGAGATATAAAATATATAAGTTGTATAATCCTAAGGGTTTCAAAGAATGAGCTCTCACAAAGAAAAAGGAACATAACCTTATTTATTTTAAAGAAAAAAAGAGTTAAGGAAAAAACCTAATGAAATCCAATATTTCAAAGGGCTTTAAACTTAAATACAGTTTCTTAATTCACGATTCTTCATCGCCAGTTAGGGCTATACGCATGTATATCTTAATTATGATGATGAAGTAACGATAAAGCAAGAATAATTTATAAGAAATATCACCAAATGTAAGTGGAAGGATAGTGGGAAACAATTTATAACCACCCACCTGGTATTCGAAAATTGGCCTTTCTTTGAATGACAAACCAGAATAAAATGTGCCTAACATTTGAATAGTGTGCTTATGCTGGTAGAATATATTTCTCTTCTCCAAAAGTTATGTAAACATGTTACCAAGTGTAAATATTCAAATGTTCTTATTGAGGTCTTCTCTTTACTAGAATCCAATTGATCTATTTTCGACTAATAACATTAGTAATAAATTAGTAGAAGAATGCACAAAAAGATCAAAATTGTCAATACATAAAGAGAATTAGATTTTTTTTTATTTAGCACCACGTCTTACTGGCCGTTTGGGTTATACGCTTAAGTACTAATTATACTAATGGATTGGGAAATTGAGAAGGTTGAACTTTAGAGTAAGTTATTATTATTATTATTATTATTATTATTATTATTATTAAGCACGCGTCTTACTACCCGTTCGGGTTATACGCACTTACGCTAATGTGTAATGGTAGGGTGATTGTGAGATGAAATGGAGGACCTACAGTTAACGTGGAATCAAACCACGGTGGAGGCCTGGCATTCCCCACATTCACAAGATGTCTTGTCAGAGGTGAAGGAAGGGTTTGGCAATCAGATAAGACTGTGCCGTGACCGAGGATTGAACCACGGCTTTAGAGTAAGTGAACCCCCACTTGCGTAGAGGGAGAGTGGAAGACCATTTAGGGAAAACCCGACTCAGTTCACCCGACCGAGATTAAAACCTTGATTTCCCCGTCATCGGCAGTTTAGCTAAACATGAAACGAGCGCGTTAGACAACTACACCACCGAAACGGGTGAGCATAGTAGATAAAGATAACATTTCCTCATTATATTATACATAAATATAAATTAATAACATCTCATACATTTAAAAAAACGAAGAAAATGCTTACTACGATATTAATAATAAAAATGTCGCAGGCTAGAAATCCTTATACTAGTTATTATTTTTGAAAAATAACTACAAACTATTTATTAGGCTTGTGTGAAGTCACTATTTTTAAATTGAAGGGAACGCTAATCGAATATATGAAATATTCTATAAGCTGAATGGAGGTTTAAATGTTATTTTTAAGTTGTTTTATTATTTTAAAATTCTATATTGTGTTTATTTATATATCTTAATTCCCTAAAATTTCTTGGAAAAAGTTTTATTCCACATTTGTTTGTAATATCTCATTTTATTCTGATAAATCCCATTATATACCCCACCTTGAATTCAATTACTTTTGATATTTTTGAATGCATATTAATTTTTAACATCTCAAAAAGCAATAATTGATCATAAATTGAATATTTTAGCTGTAAATATCTTTGTTGGGGAAGCTGGAATTTTTTTCTAAGTGAAGTTGAAGTTTCGAAGTTTCGCACACCCTTACTATCATATAAGTCGATAGCGATTCACTGTTTGTGTTAATGGCCTGGGGTCAGATTTTAGTCTTGATCTAAAAATAGGCCATTAATAATATCAAGTTTTTCTCCAAAATGTGCTATCGCTGTGTTTCATTAAGCGTTTGGGCTGCATACATAATGAACTAATTAAGATAATGTTTTAAGGATGAGAAGAGCGAATCATATATACACCCTAATTTTTGTAGCCATAGTGTGGAAAAGCCATTTTGGAAAAAAAAAAACACTCTTCCACAGTGGTTCTAAAACTTCTTAGCTACGTGGACTCTCTAATTAGGGAACAGTTAATTCGTGGACCCCTGGATTTAGGATATATGTTTTGAAAAATTATAATAATAAACTTACATACAAATATAAGCATAAATTAGTCATAATATATTTTTTGTGTAAATATATTTACAATATAAGTGCAAATAAACTAAATGTAGGTATTATATTTGTACATTGTTCGACATAGTAATTTATTAAATAACTGTAAAAATAATCACGTAAAAGTTAAAATAAAATTATTATACGTATTATATTTGTACATTTAGAATCCCTGAAAATGTATATGAAAATAGAACTGCTTGTTTGACTTTAAAATATCATTGAAATCTGTAGCAATTTTACTGACCATCTCCTTAAGTCTCATTCCACATTAAGATAATTATATTTTACGATTTTCTCTACCCCACAAAGAGCAGAAAAGCCTTTCTCGCACAAGTAAATTGTTGAAAACGAATTAAATGTTTCAGTGATTTTTCTGAAAACTATACGCTAGCTAAATAGTAAACTAATAAAAAAAAGTGAATTTCCTAACGCTCCTCTCAAAGATGTGGGCACAAGGGGTGTGGCCACATTTTGGGTTCCTTAACTCGCCGGGCTGTAATATGGGAGGGCCGCGGTTCTCCCTGGAATAGCCTCGGGGACCCTTGGGTCCACGGACCCCATTTAGAGAATATTTCTCTACCAGAATTCAATCCCTTATACCCCCAAAGCCAGTATTCTAGTATTTTAGACATCGATAGACTGATGCCTTATTCAACCGTCAAAACCACTGGGTTTCTCTTTAAAATTAATGAATTATTGACTGAAAAACTGGATGTTTTTTAGTTTAATAATATAATTAGTTGTTAGTGTTTTGATCAAATCTGCTAGTTTTAACGCTCACGTTATTCTTTGAAAAACTTAACTCGCTTTTGAAACTAATGTCCAGGGCAGTGCAGCTGTGAGCTCACGCATGCGCCTTGGTGGGTATACTATACCTTTTACATGAACGCGTTATTGTTGCTTACTCGTGCTTATCTCAGGGAATGGCGGGGCAAGTTCAGCCCTATTAAAGTTTTCCGGAAAGGATCCCTTAGTTGGTCACGGTAGTCGGTGAGCAGGTCACCCAACGCGCATCCTACTCTCTTTATTTCACTAATATAACGTACAGTTGAAAACTACAATATTTATAGGAATACCCTATCTGACAGTTAGAAAAGTTTCTAGATCTACTTACACGTATTCATACGTCAAATCCTATGATTT
The DNA here is from genome assembly GCA_039000515.1 of Timema cristinae. Taxonomy (NCBI): domain Eukaryota; kingdom Metazoa; phylum Arthropoda; class Insecta; order Phasmatodea; family Timematidae; genus Timema; species Timema cristinae. The sequence continues at coordinate 21,011,855 of JBCFYV010000012.1, read as the reverse complement.
GAAGTTGTCACTTTTGATATAATTACATTATCAATACATTTATAATAACACTACTAAAATGAATATGTACTTATTTTCTCGCGAACCCTCCGGTAAAGAAAGTATTATGATCCTCAAAAAATTAATTAAGATTTTGATGAGTATTGAAGTTTCATAATCCCCTGAAACAAAAAAATATTTTTCACGATCCTTTTTTCTGTGTGTCTGTTTATGGACCTATATTGAAATAATTTTATCGTTTGGGCTAAAATGTTGGTATTTAGGGTTTTAATAATATTCTCCCTAAAAGTTTTTGTAATTTTATAACTAGCCCTAAGAAGACGGGCATAAAGAGAAGGAAATCTGTTTTCTTGAAATCCGCTCTTATGAATTTGATTAAACTGTGTATTAAGGCATTGTTAAGCATTATAAACCAAATGGCGCATCACATTTTTACAGAATAAATACATTTTACTGTACATAAGTCGATAGTAACAATTTTAATATCACTCCGAAACTTTTTGAAACACTGAATAGTCTTTTGTAAACTTTTAAAATATTAAACATTAAAAACGTTTATTTGAAATATAATTTTATAAAACCAAATTTTTTTTTTCAAATTGAGTTGCGGTGATTGGGCTTTATGCTCTTTGGTGAAAAGGATTACTTTTTTTCTCAATATATTTCCGTAACAGTTTATTATTATTTCGTTTACGCTCTTTGGTGGAGTGAGATATTATTTTTTATATTATATTCATGTAACAATATATATTATTTTTTCTAGATATCTTATGAGTTTTAAGTTATAATTTAAATAAAGGAGTGAGAATGGCTGTGGGTTTCACTGTATCATCTATTTTAAAACCTCTTCCTACCAAAATTTGCTATAGTGGCTAATAAATAGTATGAAAACAACAATATTGATACTTTCTTGCTGAGGTCTATAATTAGAGAAAAAAAAAGATTGTTTCATTTAATAAAACTATATTATCTTAAAATCTGGTTCATGCTTCAGTAACATCCACGACACAACGCGTCCTCAAGCTAGGATTAGAGGATACGGCCTTCAGATCCGACGGGTGTGAATTAGAGAACCATAAATCTCCAGGTATGGATTAATTTGCACCAGAATTATTAACAGAAGTGGTGAGAGTTTAGTAATATAAATCCATAAATATGTTCCGTATATAACAATGAGGTATTACCAAAAGAGTGAAGGAAGGAGTTATAATTATTCTAAGTTTAAAAAGGGAGATAAAACAGATTGTAGTGAATATAGATTCATCTCACTACTTCCAACATGCTATGCATTTTATCTAGCATATTTTAAATTAGCTATATACCATATGAATAATAAATAATTAAGGATCATCAATGAGATTTGGACGAAATAGATAAAACACGGATATGATTAATTACTACTCGACAAATATTAGAACACGTGGGAACAACATATTACGGTTAATCAATTATCATGTGTAGATTTTAAAAAGTCCTATGAGTTCAGTTAAAAGAAATAAATTATTTGAAATTTTAGTTAGTTGAGATACCCAAAAAACTTGACAAGCTAAGTGAAGTGTATTTTATTGATACGCGTGGCAGGGTACACGTTGGATGTCACTAATCAAATACTTTAGAAATTATAATTGGTTGAAACAAAGAGTACCTTTTCCCCATTACTTTTTACTTTTACTAATTAAGAGTATGCTACTAGGGTAATGCAAGAGAGTAGGGAAGGGTTGACATTAAACGGTATATTGCGGCATTTAGGATAAGCAGATGGTTTAGCTCGGGTTTGTCAATAGTAAGGAAGCTGTTGCAAGAAATGTAGAAATCTTACTAGAGGCTTGTAAGGAAATAGGTTTCGAAGTTAAAGCTAAAAATACAAATTATATTATCCACAGATAACACAGACTGAGGTTGATAATTTAGAGAATACTGTGAACCACATATCATTTGAGAAGGTTAATGAGTTTAAATATTTAGTAAAAATTATTTTAACTAGAAAAAAAAATTAGATTAGAAATTAGGAAAATAATGTCAGTCGAGAAATGTATGCTGTTACTCTGTTAGTAAGTTGTTGTCATGCCTTCTTTAAAGGAATGGACAACTCAGAATATACAAAACAATAATTTTACCAGATTTCTATGAGTGTTAAACGTGGTCTCTTAGCTTACACGACGAAAACAAATTATAATGTTCTACAACAAGGTGTTAAGGATGTATTTGGTCCAAAAATGGATGATTTTTACTGATGAGTGGAAGTTACATAACGATGAAATACATAACTTGTACTCATCACAATACATTGTTAGAATATACATATCTCGTAGATTACGATAAACAGGACATACAGCACGAATAGGATATTCTAGAACCTTGTTCAGGATATTTACTGACAAATCCAATGGAAAGAGACCGTTGGTTAGACCTAAAGGCAGACGATAGGTATAACATTATAATGGACATGAAAGAGATAGAGTGTATTATTATTATTTAGCACCGCGTCTTACTACCCATTTGGGTTATACGCAGATAGAGTGTAATATGGTGGACTGTATTGAACTATCACACGATAGGGATAGTGTAATTGAGTGGAAGGATATAACTAGCAAAGTTAGTGATAGGATGTAATGAGGAGGACTGGATAGAACTAACACTAGATAGGGATAGAATTATTTCAAGATAGGGATATGTGGCCTACTTTTGTAAGTGCGGTAATGAACTTTCATGTTCCTAATTTCAGAGAGTAAGTAATAATATTATCTAAAATATGTTCACATATGCTAGAAAATCTTTATAACAGATTTCTTGTGGTTTTTTAATATTTCAGTAAAATTACTAAACAATATACTAACATCCATACAAAATACTTGCTATATTTTACACTTATTAATAATATACAGCCCATAAAATCTCAATTGAAACTAACTCACATTTAGAGCAAACTTGAGCACAAAATATAAGTTAATTGTTAATTAAAGTACCATATCTCAAAAGAATTAACATTATTTTACTGTAACCCGAAAAACATAATATAACTATTACATTTTTTTAACACCAAGTCATACAACCTATTTGGGTTTACGTTACTTATGACTAATAGATCATCCACTAAAGACCCAACATTCACAATAATCTGCAAAAATTTTATAAATTTTACAACTGGAGATAATACACAAATGTCATTAGAACATCATATTCTACAATAAACAATATATTAATTATGATCCTTTTACTAGACAACCAAACAGACTTACCTGCAAAATAGTTTCCTAAAATTCTGGTATAGCCATGAAGAGATTATATTAATTACACCCAAGGTAAGAAGAGTGAATACTCACATGCTATCTAACAGTAAAGTAATACCCCAAATTTTGCATTTCTATACTAGCGTTTATTCCTTCCTTAATAGTAAAATAGTGAGGCAAGTATGCCTACACGGATTTTAGAGAACGGTGTCACTAAAAAAAAAATTACTCTAGTACATAGGCAGTGTAAACAAAACACATGTTTAAAACAATCCTGTGGCACTATGCCGGGATTTAAACCTCAGCCCTTCTGTTGCCAGTAATCGTGTATTTGGAAGTCTAATGCTTTAGATTCTTTGACAACTGATATAGATCACAGGGAAATCAGATTTGGTCTATTATGAAACTACAATTTTTTAGGTAATCACTAGAAATGTAGTTATTCATCAGGTTAAAACAAAAATGAACTTTTTTCATTTATGCTTATATCTTTTGTTTTGTGTTACCTGGATACATTTAAAAATAATTCATACTAGTGAGCTTTATCCTCTACCAAACTGCCCCTTCAGAGAGGGGGTGGAACGCCTTAGGTAGGGAAATATATTATTATCAAGGCATGTCAATAAATAGCCACTAGCTTTAGTGTCAGAATGGTTTTAAGCTCTAAGGCGTCACACTGGTAATATACTGGAATACCGATGACGGGCGGGGCTTGGATCCCAATCTGGTGAACTGAGGCAACTTTTCCAAAAAGGGTTTTCCACTCTCTATTCATGAAAATTATAGTACACTTCCTATAATTTTCCCCTACTCTTTCCTAAATAATTAGTGTATTCAATTCGTATGTATACAGCCCAGCGGGGTGGGTGGTATGACATGGTGTTAAAAATAAAATTTTCAGCAGGCCAAGTAATCTCTTGAGATACCAAACTCGTTTCCCAGCAGATACAAAGTCAACTCTATCCACATAATTAACATTATTCTTCATCATCATGCATCTTTAGATTAGATAAAAAAAGAGGCTAATTAACATCTCACGGGACAATGGCATGCACAAAATTGAAAAAAAAAGTTATTCATTGGGACTATTTGCATGTTAGTGTTATAAATAACTATGCTTTATATTTTGCTATAAAATGCTATAACTTATGATGGATTATTGGAAGGTTTTTTATTGGCGTTAACAAGCGAAAAGCCTCTTCGTTGGCTGCATGGTGTAACGCGCTACTCTCTCAATAGTTTAGACTGCCGATAATGAGGGTATCAAGGTTCAACTCTCGGTCGGGTGTATTGAGGGTGGTGTTTCCCAAATGTTTATCCACTCCTCCCCCACGAAAACGGGTACATTTCCTATTAATAAAACCTTCCTAATACCTAAAACCATTAGCGTAATTAGTACATAGACGTCTAACCCGAACGGGTAGTAAGACGTGTCGCTAAAACAAGCGGTATACCTAAGCATCTATGGGCACATGGACAAAGGTATCAACCCCGTCTGGTCCTGTTTGCCGAGGAAGGAGATCTTGGGGCTCGAATCCCGGTCAGTGTATTGAGAGTTTTTACACCCTCCATTTTGTCCACCTCACCCCTGCTCTATTAGTTTGACTATTCTAATATCTCGGAGCTATAGTATAACCAGGTTCACTAAATATAATAACTGGTGAATGTATTTAAATGATAAAAACAAAACATTAAAATTAATAAGTCGTTAATGTTGTGAAATAACCCTGGCTAAGAAGACGTAATCCTAACAAACTTTATTCATGATTGTGTTCTCCGACTACCTTGTAACGTAAAATAAACTTATCTTTCTCATTTTCTGCTTTTGACATAGTGTAAACAGTCGGTGTAATCTGACTGTACATTGTAAGCCATAATAGTTCATGAATATATTCTTCCAAACTCAATATACTTAGAAATGGTCCCATTTCCGTTTTAATTTCCTTTATAGATTCTCCATAATATTTTTTATTTCACTGCCAACATTTTCAAAGTTTGTGGAAGCGTCGCTTGATAAGAAAGCTAAAAAAAGTTTTTTTTCTCTCCCTCTTTTGTGGGGTGTCCTTCCATTAAAACTTTAAAGAATGTTCAAAGTGTATGAGGTGGAATGAACAAGGATGAAAATTGCTCAAGGATCTGGGATTTTGTCAGCATGATCGGCCTTAATAAAGAAGTTATTTTTTAACCTAGTGCCACGTTCATCCATTCAACCAATTACACTTTTAGTTTAGTTTGAATTTAATATATTACGGGGAACTCTAACGACACAATTATTATGAGATAAAAGCTAACGTGAATTAGACTAAATATTATTATTTTTAATTTTATTAATGCATCTTTGAATAAAAGATTAGCTTAAATTGAAAACCTTGGTTGACTACTTCACCTCTTCAATTTTGAGAAATGGTCTTTGAAATTTGAGTCAACTCTATTTTCAATAAGTTTCCTCTTATTCAGTTTCTTCTATGTCGTATGTTAGTATTTTAAATGGAAAGATGTTATAACTTGTTTTTTTTTTTACGGCTCAGAGAATTAAAAGTGATTTCATTTTATAAAGTAGCAGACGAAATGTTCGCTGACTAGAATTCACGCTCACTCTTTGTTTGTATTAAATTAGCGTGACTTTAAAGAAGTTATAAACTATTGAGAAAGTTTATGTTTCCCCCTTAAACCACAAATACCGGTTTTTAATGTTCAAGTTTTCAAACCTTAATTAGGCTACACAGTTTGTTATTTGTGTTTTTACTAAGAAGAGGTAATTTAACTAGTTAACTTACTAACTTTAAGAAGCTTCTTGTGCATCCTAACTTAAAATATTATGGACAAAACTTCGTTCATTTAAAATTGTTATTTTATATTTAAAAAAAAGTTTATTATGAAAGAGTAGTTTGGTAAATGAAAATTATTTCCATTTTCAAATGTAAATATATTGTTTAGATATTTATTTGAGTAAATACTTTGTAATTCAAAACTAACTCTAGTTTATGAAGGAATTCATATATTTCTTTTAAAATGTAGACAGTCTTCCTTTTAAATTATTTGAGGAACATGACTAGTACACAATTTATTTATAACGTCAACATTAGATGACAGTAAATTTTTGGCAGGTATAGATATATTAATTGAACAAATGTGATTATTTTTAATTTAAATAGGATATTTTCTTGTACATAAAGTGAGATGAATTATTAATAAATCAAAAAATTTCATAGAGATCTCCTAATTCATTTCAAAACACCTGTATACCATTTAACTTCTTGCGCTGGTTTGGATTCAGGTTGGTTGAAAGATTAGAATAAGTTATGTTTGCATGAGTAAAATGTACTATATTAATTATTAAACAGGACTTATATAGAATATATCTAATATTGAAGAAAATTAAGTTGTGTTGATTAAATTAAAATGTATCCAGGTTAAATTACACTAATTTATGTTAAAGAAGTTATGGTATATATAAGTAAATTTGAGTTCATTTAGATTAAATTTGTTAAATGTCGAGAGTATATGGCCAATCATTAAAGCTGTTATTTTTAGTGGCAGCTTATACCCAAACATTAATAACCACTAAAATAAATCAAATATATATCCATGGTAGCTCAAGTGAAGAAAATACTTGTATATATTCTAAGTTTGTTTTCAGCCTGGGTAAATTGATTTTCTCTCTCTAAATATTCGAATTTATTGTATTTTAATAAAAAAACATTATATTTCAAAAAGAGTAGGCCTATCTAGGTGTTAAGTGTGGTTTGCTGACTTACAAAATTATATATATACAAATATATGCAAATATATTTTGCTTCAAAAGCAAAGATGCAAATTCATTGAATTATGAATAGGCATTCTAGGCGTTTAAAAAATCACCAGTGATTACATTGCCAGAGGCGTCAGTTTTGACTTGTCTGATTTGAAAGTCACTGGAAAATTGGCCTTCAAATCCCGGCTGGACTTACAGAAGTGTTTAGCTCTAAATGGTTTCCCAATCACCATTTGGGTAAATTTTGGTATATTTTCTCTGAATTCTACAATCCTAGTTACTAAACAAGCGTATCGTAAATGAATGTAGCTTGACCATGGAGCAAAAATAAACCAACAATATTTAAGCCAATAGCATTATAAATAGTACATTCCTGTGAATAATTGTTTAGTACGCTTTGTTCTCAAGGTGATACATAACAAGCAGAACGTTAAAACAAATTTCATAGTGACACAATATTATTTTAATTCTGTTTGGACAGTTTCAATAGTGTAATATATTATTTCTTATTTTATAGATAACTTAAGTACTAAGATATAAACAATTGAGATGGAGACTAGTTAATTATTTAAGACCATATTTTGTTACAGTAGAGTTTTGTTTTGCTGACCCAAGTCTTCTCTAAGAATTTTTAAATACCTAATTTGTACAGTTCAGATTGCATAGGAATCTGACAGATACAGTATTAAAATTACTAGATCTACTTTCACGTATTTCCATGTCAAGACCTATGATGTGATATTCAACTGTGATTTTCACGAGATATTACAATAGCCCTTAAATAATACCAATGATAAAATAATATCAACGTCAACGGCAAAAAAAATAATTATAAAAGATAATTCTTACTAAAATCTGACTAAAATTAATTTTGAATATCCCTGTTTTCTAGAATGTTCTGGTATGGAAAATACCTGATATAGCTAATGAATGGAAGAGGTCATTACAATAGTTGGGTATATGTTGCAGTTTTCTGGAGATTATATATTAAACCAGGAAATTAAATAAGTTTTTTAACATGAAAAGCTCATTGTAAACTTGAGTCAAAGTCCACATTTGTAAAAACTTGGTTAAACTTGGTCATTCCCCTTTGTTTAAAGGGCTAAGAAGGATCACGTGGACCACAAATAGAAACTATTGAAAAGAATATAGCTTTAGATGGAAACAAAATTTAATGGAAGATTCTTTGTAATAATTATAAAATGAAGGAACAAAATTAAATAATAATAAAATAATAATAATAATAATAATAATAATAAAAAAATAATAATAATAAATAATAATAATATAATAATAATAATAAAATAATAAATATAATTATTATTATTATTATTATTATTATATATATTGATAATATGAATGAAATATTTAATAACAACCTTTCTTGTAAATTTGCACTTGATAATGTAGGAATTCATATCCTTTATTGGGTCTTTAGTAATTCAAAGTAGTTTTCTCTAAATACCTCAAGGACAAGGACAAGGTGAGCCCTTTACGCCGTTGTATAAATAGCGAATATTCTAGATTTGTAGAATTCGACTTTTATCACAAAAGAAAAGCCAGACTCAGAGAGATATTTAAAGATCTCCTCTATCATTAATTTACCCAGTACATGTTCTACCCCTAATATTTAGAATTACATTATTCTGCTTTGTGTTTTTATTATTTTGTTTTTGAAATTATATAAATGCTTATAGATTTTCACAATTGCTCTTTATTAAGGTAGTTAATTATTACAAATATTCTTATATTTTAGTAACTATTATTGGTATGTTTAATCACTTAGCTACTGTATGATGGTTTATTATATTTTCTTACGTATTTATGAACACATATCAGGTACTTGTGTACTTTTCAGTGCTGACCTGTTACAGGTCTTGTGACTGTTGGCCAGCACTCTTATAAAGAAAATTGACTGATGTTATTATTATCATATACCCCAAAGTTGTACCAACTGAACATACTGACTACATAAAAAGGACGAATTTCAAACTTAAAATTATAAAATATACTATTCACAAATACTCAGCCAACCAAACACGAATGCCTTTGTCCATAGTCTCATTGATTTCGACTTCACTGTTTTAGTGTGAATATGTAGATACCTGGAACTAATACTATTTTTTTTAGAACAAAATTGTTATTATCAAGAGTAAAATGTATTTATTCAATAATAAAATGAAATGTAAAGAATAATTTGATGTTCTCTTAAATGCTATAGATAATTGTCATTTAAAACTAAATAAGAAAAATTAATGACTTAGAAACGGTTTAATAATTTAGGCCCACCTATAATAATTAGTTATATAAAAAATTAAACAAGGTTTTACTTTAAAAATGTAGTTGATTCAGTTTTATAAAATACATTTCCTGATATATTGTACTATTTAAAAAAATAGATTGTGTATCCCGTCATTTGATAAACAGTGTTTCACTATAACGATGAGTTGTAATAGTTTTTAAAATACGACTCAAACTAATATTTAATCAATAAATATGTAATATATAAATGATACTGTGTTGAGGCATATTATTAGTAATAGTAATAACCATGTATGTGTAGGTGTGTATTTTATTTTCTCACAAATTATATTTAGACAAACACATATGTGTAATCCAACTCTCGTCATTCGTACAAGAGGCCCATTACACTTCAGTGAATGGCTCATCAATCATCGAGCCATCCAAGAGCCATGTCGGTTTGGGTGTCAGATTTCATTACATATCAAGTACTGGATTTATTACTCTAGAATTACATTCAATATAGATTATTTACTGATATGATTAACCCTCCCAAAAAAATTAGCTTTAGTAATATTGTAACATAAATCGATAATACTTTCTCATTGTGATTAAGAACCAAACTTTTATTAATTTGTTATTAAATACCATTAAAATATTTTTCCTCAAAAATTTATTTATACATTTTTTTGAAAACAAAATATAGATTTAAATAAAAGTAAAAGTTACTACAAAAATTCATTGTTCAAAGATCTGTCACTATTCATCTAACTTAAGATTACTTATTTAAAATAATATATATATATATATGTGTAAATATATATATATATATATATATATATATATATCGTGTTAACCATATATATATATATCGTGTTAACCATATATATATATATCGTTTTAACCATATATATATATATCGTGTTAATCATATATCCATTCCACAACATAATTAAGGCATTTGATGAAATAATTAAAACTATAAATTTTTTAAAATTTTCAAAATATCAAAATAGCTTACTCTTAATTTTAGTTATGGAGTCCAATTCACTAATTTACCTGTAGTCGTGGTAATATGACAAATAAATATTAAGTTTGAACAATATCCATCAAATCGTTTCGTTATTAATACCTCCGGATATTGTAAATTGTAGAACTACTCTTATTTTCTAGTTTGGTGAGAGCTACAACGTTAAGATCCATCATAATCTTGAGATTGAAAATGTTCACGATTAAAATTATTCATCTATTTGATAAAGTAAATGTATTACTTTCCATGAATGAATTATTTACAGTTTACCTCCAAGGAAAGGGACGGGAATGGTCATTAAAAGAAAACCACCCAAATTGTAACTAAGAAAGGGAAAATATAAAATCACTCATAGTACAGCAGGTTGAGATGTGAACATCGAATTCCCCAGTATGACGATAAACTAGTTTATTGTAAAGTTGACGCCTATGATTGTGAGGCTATGGTTCAAATAGCAGAAATGTGAACTGAATTTTTACAAAAAGGCGGAAGGGGAGAGGGGGCTGCATCTTATACATTGTAACTTTTTTCATAGTTTATTTGGACTTTGTTTTACTTAATATCGACGTCTAGAAGAGACAAATATTATGATCTCCAAAAAAATCAAACTCAAGATTTTTCATAAATGTCGTCGTTTCATGACCCCTTGAAATTGAAACAATGGTTATCGCAATGCCGTCTATATATACCTGAGGCTGAACCCATTTTACCAATTGGCTTTAAACTTGGTATCTAGAGTTTTAATAGGATTCCCAAAAAGTTTTTTTTAGAATTAAACATTTAACCCTAAAATCAAGGGTAGTTTGTCTGAGGGACAATATGAGAAAAATAGATTTTTCTCGAAATAGTCTGGAATCATTTTGACTAGTTTTTTTTATAGAGACACTGTTTAACATTACAAATAACATTAAAATTCTCATTTTTCATCAAAAAGACTTTAGGGTTCTTTACATAAATAAAAAATTTTCAATTTTGATAATATCTACCCAAATATTTGGGGTACAAAATAACATTTAGCCTTCATTGTAATGATATAGTACCATTAAATATAAACGTCTTTTATTTGAAAAAAATATATGTTTTTATAAAACAAATATTTATTAAGTTATGAGCGTATATATATATATACTCATAACTTAATAAATATTTGTATAAATATATGTATATATATATATGTGTGTGTGTGTGTTTGTGTGTGTTTGTGTGTGTGTATGTTTGCGTATAGCAATGAAACGAATATCTTATAAAATAATTTTTCAAATAAGCGTATAACCCGAACGGGAAGTAAGACGCGGTGCTAATAATAATAATAATAATAATAATAATATTTCAAATTAGAATATGTTTATATTAAATAGTACTACAGCTTTACAATGATAGGCTATCTCTTATCTATAATAGTTGCACAAATATAATAAAAATTTAAAATTAATGCTAATTTAAAGAACCTCGAGTCATTTTCTTGGGAAAATGAATATTACAATTTGTTTTTGGAATGTTAAACAGTGTCTGGATCCCAAATTTAATCAAAGTCACTATAGTGGATTACGAGAAATTTTATTGTTCTGTACTGATCACCCCTTCTTCTAACTACGACCACAATAGCCTTAAAGAGGGTGGACGGAAACTATAACTAGGTTAATATTACAAAATTATCAACATTTACAAGTTTGTGAAAGATTTGAATTATTTATTCAAAGGTGAACAACAGTGGTAAATTAAAAGTACATGGCCTCACAAGGCTAGCTGAAGAATGTTGAAAAACATTTTTTAAAATATGGCAGAGATTGCTCATGCGCAGTACATTAGAGAATATATTTCACAATCTCCAGGTAAATTATTAATTGATAAAAATTAGTCTGGAAGAGACCCAATAATAGTCAAAAAATGTTAGTATAGTAATAAAGAGCTTAAAGAGCCTCTTTTAAATGGTTACCAAAGTGCCTGTATCACAATTTCGAATTCTGACTAAAAAATAGTTTAAACCATTCAACTTTTGAATCCTTACTATTATTATAAAGAGCTTAAGGAGCTTCTTTTAAACGGTTAAAAAAGCGCCCGAATCACCATTGAGAATTCAAACTAAACAAATTTACATTTTAAGATTGCATTTAAATTTAAATATCAATTCTGATATTTATAAATTACATAAATGTTTGACTTCCCGACATAACTCAAACTTCTGTGGGACTATTACTTCCACCACCTTTGAAGTAATCGAGAAGATTCCGACATGATAACATTTAACATTATAATAGAAAACAAAGTAATATTACATTAGAATACTTGTAGTTTCTCACTAAACGAATCGGTAAATGTTAGAATTAAAACTTATAAACCTACACAAATTTATTGCTTTAATATTTTCTTCAAAGAAAATACATCTACAAAATATTACCTATAAAAGAAACATCAAATTTTAAAGTTCAAACAATTATTGGTAACTACAAGAGCAATAAAAATATATTTCAATTAAATATTCTAAGCTAGAAAAATAATCGAAAGTGACTACCTATTATCATCTTTAAAAATTACAAAGAGACTAGCACCCTAGCCACAAAAAAAATTTAAGTGTTTCAAAAACCAATTTATTCTCAAAAATAAATCTACTAGTGCGAAATTACAGAAACATACACTGAACTATTTCAATTACATAATTAATTTAAGTGTTCAAAACACTCAAACCCATTAAATGTCTTTTAAATTTTAAATAATCATTAAAATATATAAAGTTTATATATTTTCATCCTGTAGTGATTACATCCATGTACAGTACATGCATTGTGTGGAGAGAGAAGGTAGAAACACTTATATAAAACTACCTTCGGTGCACTCGGAGGGTATTCAAAGCCTGACGTTACCATCACGAGTTTGACGCTTAGTTATAATATTTTCAGAGTAATCGTTAACATTTGATAAAATAATAAATTGATTTTTTTTAAATACTCTTCAAATGTTAATACACAAGAATTTTGTTTTTCTTCAAAGACGAATACGCAGTACAAATTTTTGGGGCGGCTGTTATGCCTAATAAGTGGAGCAACATCTGGGACAGTGAGAGAAAAGAGGCTGGACATATTCAAAGTAGTTTTGCAACTCATAAAAAAAGTATTGGTGTAACTTCAAAAGTTGGTTCGCCTTAAAGCTAGCGCGTTGAGTAAGTGGGCAAAGCAGTTATAGAATATGGAGCATGTGATTCCCCTAGGAAAACACTTTTCCAGAAGAGTTTTCGTCCCTCTATTACCCCCCGCAACCCCGTTTAGAGCTAGTTTCTTCCTCTACTTCCTTGTTCTTTTTGTCGCAGACAATGAGAAAACTTTCTTAAGCGTAGCACTTGACTGTCGCAGTGGTTGGGCAAGTAAGGGGGTCATGAATGGGAGGGCTTGGGGGTTCAGTCGATTGTGCCTGGGATATTTGTAAAGGTGCATTAATATAAGTCGGAATTTGGAAATCTCTTATCTGGATAAACTTGAATAACCTATTTTAAACTACCGATAAAGAAATGTAATGGTAAAAATATGTTGCTTTGGAAGTTTGTTTGCGAGATTCATCGAATGAGACTTCCAGTAATCCTATTTTCGAGTGTAATCCAAGCTTCTCATTTTGCAACGTTTATCAATACCTTAAACTAATTACACAAACAGGACATTCTAGAAAGTTGAATTTGAAAGTTTCCCGATACTTGTAAATGCAACTGTTGAATCAATTTTAAAATTATGTTATTCATCCTGAGTTATTTAAGTTTATATATAAACTTATTAAATATAATATATACACAGAGGTTGGCCAAACTATTAGACTCAATGGCTTTTTTTTTATTAATTTTTATTAATCCAGTTAAAATCATATAAAATATTAATTTAATATGATGCACAGTACTTGATATGCATTCCCTCTGTTTTTATACATGATTCAAGTCTTTTAAGCATATTATAAACTAAATTTATACAACTTCTTCTAACATCTAAACCCTGGGACCAGATCTCAGTGAGTCACTCAATCAATTGCTGCTTAGTTGCTAAGCGACTCTTGTCATTCTTTTTTCTTCATTATGGGCAAGACATTTTCTACGGGGTTAAGGTCAGGTGAGTGGCCTCGCCAGGGAAGCACACTAATTTCTTCTTCGGCCAAAAAATGTAAGATCGCCTTGGCCTTTATGACAGGTAGCTCCATCATGCACAAAGACAAACTCTCCATTTGAAAACCAGAAATTTGCTTTAAAGAGAAGCAGTTCTTTCAGAAAATTGAGGTACTGATCCTGTCTCAAAGTACCTTCCACAATATAGAATACTCCTGGAACCCATACTGACATCATTCTCCAGACCATTGCTGAACACAATTAATAGTTGACTCCTCATTGATTCTTCATCGGACATACCGACTGGATTCTTCACAAATGGAGAAGATTGATTCAACTGTGACCCTCACCTAGAAGAAAAACACAGTTTTTGGAGAGTAAGACACACAAAAAAGCACCTTTTAAGTTTTTCAAAAAATTTCAGTAGAAAAAAGTTAACTGAGATGTCGTATAGTGATATTTTTAATGAGATTTAAACATATTTTAGAATTAATATATATTAATAAAAGTGCTTTAAAGTTTAGAACAAAAGTACCAACCTTCTGCCAGTCCAATTTGTTCCGATGTTTAAGGTCCTTGGCCCACTCAATGGGCTTTGCTGCCATTGCGGGAGTTAGCTTTTTTGCGAGGTCAACAAGCTCGAAAACCTTCCCTCGTCAGGGTTCTACACACAATCCGTGGTGATATGTCTACTCCGGAATAATGCATCTTGTATCAAAGTTCCATTGTTGTTGATTTTCTATTTTATTTAACAAGATTTTTAAGTTTTCTTACACCTCTGTCACTGAGTTTTTGCCTTCGACCAAATTTTTCGGTTCGGTTCTGTTCTGTTGGTACACGTGTCTTAATTCACATTGTTTGTTAGTTAGGCTCACAGATTACTGTGAAATATTTAGTTTTTTGCCATCTATCTGTGATTTTGTTTTTTCCAGCAAAAGAATACGAGCAAATGCTCTTTTTCATGGTGTTAAATCATCTGATTTACCCATAACCTCACATTTGTATTTTCACATAAATTCACATCAATATTACAAATCATCAGTCCCTTTCAAAGTTTTATTTATCTAGGACACTTAATACAACAATTTTAATAAAAAAACCAAAACCAATTTATAAAAAACTAAACTATTCACTAAAACAATACATAAATAACATATGAATCGTGTTTTTTTAAAAGGGCATCAGTCGCATTTTTGGCCATTTTAACTTTTATTTTTTTTCTAATTCTCCAAACCTAGAACCATCGTTTGGTGTCTAAACGGCATCAGTCACTTCACTGCACAAGTAGGTTATTCAAGTTTGAAAACTATGGTTATTTTTAAAAGGGCATCAGTCACGGACTCATGCCCTTTTAAAACTAAGCAGAAGGCAGTAGCAGTGGCGCCACACACTAGAACCATAGCTGTAAAGAGATTTTATTTTCTTATCTGTGGTAAAACTGATGACCTAAGTCAGCTGCTTTACAATCTCAAATTAAGATTCTTTTTTTTCACTGTGTTAATTAAAGGATTAGAGGATTTTGTAATGAGCTCTTCAGAGAGTGATGTTCCTGACACAGGCTCTCAAAAGAGAAAAGGAAGAAATACTGTAAATTATAAAGTAAACAAGATCAAAGCTGCTAGGCTGAAAGGAGAAGCCTACGTAAACCATCGTGGGAAAAATGTTCGATGCAAACAGCCGGAGTTTTCATGCAGGTGGGCATTATTCATTGTAAAAAAATAAACTGCATTTTAACCTTCATGTGTGATGTTCGGGTGAAATTAATCCTACTTCTAAGTACAATAGTATCAAGTTACCACCGTATTTGACCCACTTTACCTCAATCTATTTTAATTCGGAGCTGGTTTGGCCTTAGGTCTAGGCTATTGTGGGTGCTAGTTTTATCTAGATCTCCAAACATGTAACTTTTTAAGCTAATTCTTATTTTATGTTACAGATGCAAGAAAAAGTGCCTGGAGGTCCTTGGGGAGGACAATTGTTTGGATGTTTTCACATGGCTACATAACATAAAAACGAAGAATGAACAAGAAGTCTATATTCAGGGCTTGATAGATATTTTGGAGGTTAAACGGCGGCAACCTATATCTCAGAATTCTACTAGGGTAAACTCTGACACCTTTAAATAACATGTTCTTGTGGGATCACTTCGAACAGAGGTATGTCTTGATGCATTTGTGTCTGTTTTTAACATTACTGTGAAACGATTGAGAAGAATAAGGGAGCTGAAAATAGCTGGAAAGACACCGGAAGAAAAACGTGGGTTGGGGGCTACTCACACCCTTTCTTTTGAAACTCATGATCTGATTCGACAGCATATTGAATCTTTTCCATTGAAAGAATCTCAGTATCTTGGCCAGACAAAATCTTATTTGAGTGCAGATCTCAATTTCAAGCTCATTTGGAAGCTTTTCAAAGTGAGACACCAGAACCTGAAAGAAATAGTTTGCTATTACACATACTGGAATTTGTTTAGAAAACATTTTAATTACACATTTGGCCGTCCACAAATGGACACTTGTTGTACATGTGAAGACTTATATTTAAAAATTAAATCATCACATCAAAATCCAGTAGCAAATCGTGCAGCTTTAGCTGAGTTAATGGTTCATAAAAGGAGGAGCAAGAAGTTTTATGACGCATTACGACATGAGGCCTCAGACCTGGGAAAAGCAGAAACTAATGTTTTATCATTAAGTTTTGATTATATGCAGAGTATTAGTCTTCCAAAGACGCCTGTTCAAGAACTTTTTTACCTAAGACAGTTGACAATTAATCTTTTTTGCATTCATAACATTAAATCTAACTTGAGCACATTATACGTGTATCATGAAGGAGAAGGTAGAAAGAGTCCCAATGAGGTATGCTCTTTTCTCAGTGATTACTTAAAAGAAGTAGCTGATACATACACTGAGCTGCGTCTTTTTTCAGACAACTGTTCAGCACAAAGTAAAAATCAAGCTCTGTGTAGGTGTCTTTTGGCACTAACAGACACTGGAAGGTTCCAAACAGTTCAACAGTTCTTCCCGTGAGAGATCATAGCTTCCTACCCTGCGATAGGGATTTCGGGGTAATCAAACGAAAGCTGCAAAGACAGGATAGAATCTACAGTATTCACAAATAATCCAATACATTATTGAAAGTTCGAAGCCAGGGAAATTCATTGTTAAAAAAGTTGATTTGAGTGAAATTATAGACTACAAAAATTGGTGGAAAAATTTCTAACAGGAAGACGGCAGTATCCACAGAATCCCAAAAATTACGACGGGATGAAAAGGTCCATTTCGTCATTAGCAGCTTGTTCCACTTGGTTTTCAGCAGGGAGAAAAAAGGGTACATCCAGGCCTATACGCATATTAATGGGTTGATTCATCATACTTTCTACTTTTCTGTTAGGCCAAATCAAGAGGTTGTTCTGCCAGACAAACCTGCGTATTCAGGAAAAGTTCCTATGAATGAGACAAAGATTAAAGACATTCGAAAACTGATCCAGCATGTTCCTGTTGAATACCAAGAATTCTATAAGAAATCTTACAGTGCCTGTAACCATTTGCAATACATGTGATCAATAACTTTTTGGCTTGTAAATTAAAGTTGAAAATATGTCAATTAAAGTTGAAATT
Organism: Timema cristinae; assembly: GCA_039000515.1. Classification (NCBI taxonomy): domain Eukaryota; kingdom Metazoa; phylum Arthropoda; class Insecta; order Phasmatodea; family Timematidae; genus Timema; species Timema cristinae. The sequence continues at coordinate 20,993,902 of JBCFYV010000012.1, read as the reverse complement.
ATCATAAAAATAATTGATTACTTCAACCCTATGGTCATATTTTTTTAAAAGGGCATAAGTCCTCAAAGTTTAGAACTAAATTTAAAATCCATGGTTGTTTTAAAAAAGATAAATATGAATGGGGACGTTAATGTGGAAGCATATGAACAGGAAAAAATACCAAAGTATCATATTACAAATTTTTTAAAGATGCTATCAAGTTTTTTCCTTCTCCTGTAAAATTTTGTTCTAAGGACTAATGCCCCTTTAAAAAAACTATTCATATAGAGAAACAGACAAATATCTGGTTTGGAAGTCAACCAACAGCTGACTACAGTATTGCCAAAAGCATTGGGGTAACATAGTAAAAATATCTAAAGAAATTTAAAACAAACCAAATATATTGGGACCTAAAATATTTACATTAAGATTGTTAAAATCAGGAATCTTAGGGGAAAGAAAGTATATTTTGAGTTTTTATTAGTTTGAGTCTAGTAGTTTGGCCACCCTCTGTATATAAACATATTTAATAATAGTATATACATATAAATATTAAATATGGTAAATTATTTAAATTTATATATATATATATATATCGGTATATAATAATATCGTCTTTCACTAAGTGAAGTTAAGACCGATTCTTTTTCTACACCTTACCGCTTATCAATCTACTTTATTTATTTATTTATTTAGCACCACGTCTTACTATCCATTAGGGTTACACGCTAACGTATTAATTACGCTAATGGGTTAGGAATTGGTAAGGTTGAATTTAGAGGAAGTTAACCCTCATTTGCGTGGAGGGAGAGTGGAGAACTATTTAGGAAAAATCACCCCAGTTACCCGAATGAGATTCTAACCTCGACCTCTCCGTCCTCAACACGCTCAACACAAAACTACACCTGATTTCATTGCTGTGGTAGCTGCATGCTTACTACTGAGCAACATCGTTGTCATTCTTATGTATTCCGTAATCAGACTTCCTTCGAATGTATATTAAATTTGGCAATGCTGGCTGTCGTTGTTGCCAGTAATTGGGGCTTCTTCCTCAGCACAGTCATAAAGTTACAGTAGTCTGAGTCTCGTGTTCCTAATAACTAGCTTAAAAACATTCACTAAATAAAGACATATTTTATTAGTACTCTGTGTAGAACTTTTTTTTATCACGTTAAGATTTTATGTATGTGTTGGTTGTGTGTGTGTTTTTTTTTTTTGCTGTAAGGTTGTGAAATTATAATTTTATGTGTATATTAATACATCTATTTGAATAATATTGTATTGTTAACAGTCAAAATATAGCAAAAATTATGGAGTCTCCAGCTTGTGACAAGCAATTACATTCCAAGAGGGAAATATTAAGTAGTAAAAAAGGGCAATGGTGTTATAAGTATACACCTATTTTCGTTGAGACGGAACTTGTTCAGTAACTCCAGCGGCAATGCATATTGTTTGTATATTAATTATAAGAAAATTAAATGGTATATATATATATATATATATATATATATATATATATATATATATATCTGGAATAGTTTTATCAATTTCAATCACTCTAATAGCTGTTAAAGAACAACTCTTCATTCTCCGAAGAACTATTAATATTATTACTATTATTAGCACCACGTCTTACTAACCGTTCGGATAATACGCACTTACGCTAATGTGTAATGGTAGGGTGATTTTGAGATGAAATGTTTGTAATCCGAACCACGGTGGAGGCCTGGCATTCCACAAATTCACAAGTTGTGATTTATACACGTCTTGTCAGAGGTGAAGGAAGGGTTTGGTAATCAGATAAATCTGTGCCGGGACCGAGGATTGAACCCTGGACCCCAGCATAGAAGTCCAACACCTTACCCCTAGACCACCAGGTCACCTCCAAAGATCTAATTCATTTAGCAAAATATAGATTTATTTACTTGGGCAGGCTTACATATTTGGGGTGTGTGATTTAAAAAATATTTTAGACCATATTGGTTAGTTTTTAAACTGGCTCTATTATCATTGGGTTATTTGCAACGAGGGAGATTTTAAAATCGGTTGAATATAATCTTAAGACAAAACAATTATTGAACTAAAAACCTTTATCATCATGCTTTCATGTAGACTGGTGCATAGATCTATATGTTTTGTATGATAATAAATCAAAAGTTTATTGTTCAACCATTTTACTGACTAACCTTATTTGTATGTATTTTAGGTAGATAAAATGCCTTTCCAATAAAAACCTTACGTTAATATTTTGTTGAAATGAAAGATCATCAACATCCACTTAGAAATGTCAAATTTTAAGATATTCTTTTCTTATCTGGAGGAGTCCCTCTACCTGCTGGCCAAATTTAAATTTTCTACCACACCTAAAAATATGTTTATACATCAACCTCCACCTCTCGCCCCCTCTCACCTATTTCCAGGGCCACACTTAAAATTATAAATTTTTAGTCTCTCACGGTTATTTGAAGGAGTCCCCTTACCTACTCTATGAATTTCTGTTTTACTTGAACACATAGAAGTATATTTATTATTTTGGGAAGTTGTAAATCATGCCCCTCTTCATTTTAAAACTACCATTAGAAATTTAAAATTCTTTCACCCATCATCCAAATTTAAATTTTTTGTACACCTAATTCCTTTTTTATTTTATTCCCCCTTCCTTATTTCACAGAAATGCATTTAAGAATATAAATTTTCAGATTTTAATAAATATTTGGTGTGGTTTCTCTAACTGCCTAAGGAATCTAAATGTGATTCCACACTAATAAGCAGTTATTTGTATTATTTTTGAAAATTTTGAAATTCCTAACATCCTTCTATACAAATCACTTTTATATATAGCATATACCAAGGCTTAATTGTTTGTATGGAGTTGTCTGTCTGTGTGATTACCAACTTTTTGTTTTCCAACTTATCTAAAATAAAATAATTTTAGCCTCCCCTCACCTCTCTCTCCTTATTTCTTTGAGCTCCATTTTGAAATTTTTATTTCTAGGTTTTTTATGATTATATGAGACAGTAGCTACAGCTTCCTGCCAAATTTCATCTTTCCAGCTCATCTATAGAATTATTTTGACGATAAAAATGTTCCAACCACAGTCGAACCCTTTTTGAGATTAAATTTCGCAAAACCCCTTCTTATTGGATAACCACGACGTGACAGGAACCTCCTGGCCAAATTTAAGGATTTTATGACTGGAGTTCGAGAGATACGGTGATGAGAGGTCCGTGAAACTGGCAGCACCACTAACGGCACAAATTCTGAAACCTATGTCAATATTTAGTGCTGAATTTGTGCCACAAGAATATCCTATCCCCATAATTTGTGCCACTGTAGTTTTCGTGAAAATACCAAAATACAGTGGGTGCTGCTGGCAGCACCCATAACGGTACCAATTCTGAAAACTATGCCAATATTTAATGCTGAATTTGTGCCACAAGAATGTTCCATCCTTTAAATTTATGCCATGATAATTTTCAATCAAACACCTAAAAACGTTGTAGCTTCACGCTGTAATTCCCTGCTCGAAGGCCGCTGCATTTCTCTTTCCCCTCTCAATACATTATGCTGATCTTTGAGTTAATGCCTCGCCCAGGGGTGGGAAACCTTTTGATACTGTAAGTCCAAATCGCATCTCCCTTCACGGATTCCTATTAAGACTTCACACTGATTTTATTTTTGTACAGTAAATTTTTACAAACTTTTACTAAAATTTAATAGTGCGTTAAAATTATACAGATCGATGAGATTGGTTAATTAATATCAAAAATGTATATTTTGAAATTTGTTTTTATTTAAATTAATTAAAACACACACCGTTTGGAAATGTATCTCTACATATAATTTACTAATGTTTTGTGTATTTCCACATAATCAAGAATCCCCTAAATTACCTAGAAAGCTGAAATTATGCACAGTGATAATATTGACTTGGTATCTTAGGGTTTCATAAGGTCATACAACGTTTTCTTTTAACGTTAAAGATCTAACATACCCATAAAAAACTAAGAATAGTTTACTTAAGGGTGAAAAGAGAAAAAAACTATTTTTTCGTAATTGGCTTTAATGATTTTGATTAGAATTCATATCTTGGTACAATATAATATTACTAAAAAATTGGCGTAACTCATTTTCTCGGGAAAATTATTTAGAGGATACTTTGTACGTGCTAGTATTTCCAATTTTTAGTATATACCATGAAACATACTCGACGGATCCGGTTTCCATGGGGATATTTTAACAATGTATATTGATTAATTTTTCTTAACTGCGAGGAAATGCAGCTTGAAGGCCATTATATAGATCAGCAGGAAACCACGGGCCGCATGCGGCCTGCGTCGCCGATTTGTGTCACCTGAAGGATTTTGAACAGTTTCATACATCTTACTAACGATATCGGTTTTATAATTAATATTACTATTAATATATTGTATTAATATCAACGACCAGCACAGAAACTATTATATTCTTAACTATTTTGAATAAAATAAATCAGTCATAAGATTCTGGGATATGAACTTGGGAGCAAGGAATGTATTGTTAATCCTTTTTGGATCTTGAAGTTTTGACAGTTGAGGTATTGTTCGTTGAGTACAATGGTGGTTATTGTTGATGCGGACTGAAGTATAAAGAGGTGTGGGGTAACTGAAGAAAATTAGATCCTGGGTAGTTTATTGGAACCTGACTTTGTGCAAGTTTACAGTCTTGGGGGGAACTAAATGAGTGCAATTGATGAGTTTGGATTTTAGTTGTAGGTGAGTTGAAGTACGAATAGCATGATCGTGGATTTAAAAGTGCAGATTCCAATTTATATTACCGACACATCGCTATCAAAAACCTTGGCTATTTCAGCAAGTGCATCGCCTCGATTATTAGAACCTTGTATTCAGCTGAGATAACAGAATACTTTTGATATAAATCAATTAGTTTACCTGTATTAGCCTTTTTACATTCCATGATCACAAAATTATACAAACCCCGATGTTAAAAATTAAACTAAACTAAAAACAAAACACGTATGTCGCTAAGGCTAGAGATTGACTCGATTAGATAGCGCATGCGCAGAACCTCCCAACTCAGCCAACATGATGTCTTGGTCGTTTAGTATTTCCAACAAAACTTGTTGGCTCTTACCAGCTCTCTCAACTACAATACGTGGGCCAACATCCCCAACAAGTTGGGAATGCGTCTATATTGTAACACAACTTGTTGGGATCGTGTTGGCCAACATGTTGTGTTAGAATATAAACGAGGCAAACACACACACGTAGGAAAATTTGAGCTAATACAAATATGAATCAAATCGTCAAAGCTTTTATTTATGCTTTTTAGTGAGGATTACTCCATCTAGATGTCATATTCTGAAAATTGAAGAACGACACCTGGACACGGGAATCGAACCTGGGTCCTATGACCGTGTCCAGGTATCGTTTTTAATTTTCAGAATATGATATCTAGATGGAGTTATCCTCACTAAAAAGCATAAATAATATATTTGGCTATTTGATTCATTAATATGCAATCCAATACAATTATAATAATTGTACAAATGGTAGCAATAAGCCAATTACCGAGTCTAAGGTGGCTGAGTTATCTAATAGATCGTGATATTTATAAAATCACACATTTTGTAGCCGATGATTTCCGCACGTCCATCATAGACTCTGCCTTAAAATATGAGTGAAGAATGACCGTGGGTAGGGGATGAATCTTGGATAGCTCAGTGGTAAGAGCAAGACGTACTGAGCCAAAGGTCTAGGGTTCGATACCCGTGGCCAGATGTCAATTTTCAGTATATAATACAAAATTATTATTTTCATGATATTTTAAATAATTAAGAATATTATCACAACTATACTATATTTTCTTATTAATTTGTGACGCTAGTACTGTTAATAGTATTTGTAGTTTTAAAATGTTGGTTCTGCATGCTTTACTTAGCATTTTTGTGCTTATTTTCTCCAAAATCATATATGACACCATATATAAAACTGATTTATTTATGTGGCACAACTTAAGGAAAAGTAAATAATATCCTGTGACCTGTATTAAAGAATTTGTTTTATTTAGGTTACACAAGTAGTGATAGGCAAAAGTACATTAAAGTGTTTTATGGAAAATTAAAGCAGCACCTACTAAAAAATTAGGTTTTTTGAAGTATAAATTCATCAAATATTACTAGCAACATTTTCGTAATTTGTGGTACTAAACTGCTGCTGGTTAGCTAACCAAAGTTTTCTGTTATGTTCACAAAAACTATTAAAATGCCAAATATTTACACAAAAAACTAGTTCAGAACTAAATATTCACACGTTTTTCTCAAATGTGTTACATAGGTAGTGACATCAGATAAGGCTGGAAGCTTATTTGAAAGAGAGGGATTATCTGCATCAACGGCCGTATGGTTTAATAGGAGTCAGCCTCATGATGCCGCTGACTGTGAGATCAAGGCAATAATCTTAGCCAGGTGGTTTTGAACATATTATTATTATTAGCACCGCGTCTTACTATCCGTTCGGGTTATACGCACTTACGCTAATGTGTAATGGTAGGGTGATTGTGAGATGAAATGAAGGACCTACAGTTTAACGTGGAATCCGAACCACGGTGGAGGCCTGGCATTCCCCACATTCACAATATGTCTTGTCAGAGGTGAAGGAAGGGTTTGGTAAGCAGATATATCTGTGCCGGGACCGAGGATTGAACCCCGGACCCCAGCACAGAAGTCTGACACCTTACCCCTAGACCACCAGGTTACCTATTTAAACATATTATAATTTATCACATCTACCCACCCCTTTTACACACACACACACACGCACACACACACGCACACGCACATACACACTCCATGCTAATGTGGGTGCAAGGTGTGTGATATTCTGTACGAATCAAATTTAGTACTCAATGTTGGCATCGGTCTCAGAATTTGTACTATTGACGGTAATTCCGGCCGCGTCCACAGTATTTTAATATTTCCTAGAAAAATATTAAGTCAAGAATTACAGGAGTTGGATGTCTTTATGGTAAAACTAAGAAATAGGTCACTGATTTAGAAATTTGTGCCATTAATTTAGTGATAAGATAACACCCAACATGGTTGAATATTTTCACGAAAAGTATTGCGGGCTCAAGACACAAATTATGAGAATGTAATATATTTTTGGCACAAATTTATCACCACATAGTTAAATAGGTATAAGAATTTAGCAGTGCTAAAAGCTTTCATGCGTTTAAATGAAAACTATGGTAGAACATAAATATAATTTTTAAATATCTTTTATTATAATAATGGTAAAAATAATGCTTAGTTGCAAACTATAACATCTAAGAATTCAGTACCTCAAATTAGTCTTCATCTTGTCTTTAATGTATACAACTATCAATTCTACAACTAATAAATAAAATGGGATTATTTTATTAATGGTTAAAAAACTTTGAAATAATAAACATTAGCTATTCAAAATAAAGTGTATTTTAAAATGATTTAATCATTTTATTGGACAGTTATATTGAAGTTATTAATTATTTTTGTTCATCTATGCTCATAAATATTTTGCACTCATAATAATATTTGTCCGATCTTTGATGCAACCTCGAATAATAAATCTCGAGGACCCCAGTTGGATACCATTACAACGTCACAGGGTGTACAGGCAGTATAAACTAGGGACAGCCTTGAAGTGAGGTCTGGTCAGTACAACGTGATGTTAACACAGCTCATCGTTAAAGGTGTTTTCATTGAAACTATAGTAGCACAAATTATGAGAGTAAGGCATTCCTGTGGCACAAATTTAGCACTAAATATTGGTAAAGGTTTCAGAATTTGTGGCTTTATGGGTGCTTCCAGCAGCAACCACTATGTTTTTTGGCGTTTTAATGAAAAATACCGTGGCAAAAATTATGGGGATGGGATATTCTTGTGGCACAAAATCAGCACTAAATATTGGCATAGGTTTCAAAATTTGTGCCATTAGTGGTGCTGCCAATTTCACGGACTTTGTGATGAGTCAGTGTTTCAAAGCCTTAGTCTTTATATAATAATAGATTATTATTTGAGGCAATTAAGATAAGATGTGTAAAGAAATAATCATTTAAATCATCTGTGTTATTAAAAAAACCTAGATTAAGAAAGTTAAAATATAAATTATATTGTTCAAGTATACAAAGAAATTAATGTATTTTCCGTTAATTAATTGTTGTTGTAATTTCACAGGTGTTTACAGATATTATAAAAACTTGATTTCTATACTATATTAATAAAATAAATTCATTCTGTATAATGTAGGTAGTTTTATACAATTATTTATTGTCGTGGATTTTTATTGTGTCGTGAACTGTAAATAAAAAAAAGTACAAATATTTAAGTGTTTATTAATAATTTCTAATGTCTATTGTGTCTAACTCATTGTGGAGAAAACCAATTGAGGACCTTCATATTTATTAAAGAAGTGGCAAAAAATCTTGTCCGAACTGATTGAGAGGGATTTGGGATCTATAAAAGGTAATATCCACGTGCTACTACGTGTTTTAACATTTTACTCCAAAACATTCATCATTCCTTTGATTACCCTTGTTTTATGGCCCACCTGACTTTATAGGGACTCGTGTCGAAGAGTTTATTAAAACAAGTTATATATATGTATATATATAATGTGATCTAGGAAAGCTATTTACACAATATATGTAAAATACAATTTTTTAATCATACACAAAGCAATATTTCATGTTAAACATTTTAAATCTGTATTAATAGATGCAAAACAGGTTTATTAAATGGTTTAAAAAGCTATCTTCAATCAACAAAAAATGCATTAATAGTGGAGACAAAAGTGGTAGAAAAATATAAATTTGGATTGACCACTTTAGTATTAATATATATATTATGAGTCGTTGGAATACTAAAATATTATCTTGTGGTAAAAAATGGTACAGTATTAATACAAATTTAGTCATTATAAAAATATAGTTTCAAAAGTGGTACAACTACAATAACTTTTAGTGACCACTTTGAAATACTAATTGCTAAAAAAGGTACAAATAAAATATATTCTTTATATTATAACAAAACGGTACAAAACTAGTATAAAACTTTGGCATGGACAAAAATTCAAAATTCAAAAGTGGTACAACAGGTTAATGGAGGTCCTTGCAGAAGACAAACTGTAGGGTAGTATTAGAGGAAGATGGTTGTATGCTAGCCTTAACAACTCTCACTTATTGCAGATTATTCAGGAACAAGGACCTAAGTACACATTTCTTGGTAAATGATAAATATCTAAATGCGGAATGAAAACACCTTCCCTCCAAATAAAGTTTACTCCTATTGACAAATAATATTATCTTCCAATGAAGTCATTCGGTCTTAGTGGGGTTGGAGGGGAGGTTACTTCACCCAACTCTATCATAATTGATCACTTAAAATTGAATTTTTAGTAATTCCATTTTTTAAATCACTGGAGCACACATAATAAGTGACTTAATATAAGACAGCTGTATTCGTGTTCCTGTTTCTTTATTCATTTATTTTGATTTGGTTGAAGTGTTTAAAGAAGATCCTGGCTCATAAAGGTTATAAAGTCTCAGAGACTCAGGTTTCTAACAAGCAGCCATTGAGAAACGCTGTCCTAGATCGTCAATATTTATTTTCTCTCGATTCCTTGAAGATAGAATTATTGTGAACGTCAATAAATCTGATTTAAAGTTTAACAAATTCTTTATGGCTGCACTTTATATTATGAATGTATATAAAAATATTGCCTGCACCATGATAAAAATAAAAGTAAATTGTTTCACATAATTGGGTTGGCTTTTATTCTTTTTATTTTATTCCGTACGTATTTTATGATTTGAGACTATTTTTCATTTATTAAAAAACCTGTATATTATTATATAAAATCTGAATGTACAAAAAATTAGTTTCACCGGTTGTTCTTTATTGGTGTGAAACGTGGTCTCTTATTTTACATGACGAGAAGAAATTGAAGCTATTTGATAAAAAAAAAGGGGTACTTAGGGAAATACTTAGTCCAAACAAGGATGAATATAATGGATTTTGGAAGATCTTACATAATGATGAGTTACATATCCTTTACTAATCACAATGCAGTCATTGTTAAGATAAAGAGTCTCGTAGATTATGGTGAGCAGGACAGCCGTCAGTATTGAATAAACTAGAACCGTGTCCAGGTCACTGACTGGAAAACCCAGTGATAGGACATATATGGGAAAAACTAGATGCAAATGGGAGGATAGCTTTAGAATGGACCTGCAAGAGATAGGGTGTAGTGAGATGGACTGGATAGAACAAACTCAAGATAGAGATAGAGTGTAACGAGGGGGTCTGGATAGAACTAGCTCGAGATTGTAGTTTGCGTACATTTGCAAGAGCGGTAAAGAATTCTCAAGTTCCTAATGCCTCAAATTAAATCAGTATGTAATGTTAAGAGTCCAAACTTTTTTTAACGTTATTCAACTAATGCTTGGTAAATGTAAGTGTTGGTTATTTTATTAAAATAATGTTCTTAATCATGGTTGAATAAACTTCTATTTAAGACTACGTTTATTTTATCTATTTAGCCTACATACTTATGAGGAACTAAAACACGTTTACTAGTTTTCTAAACCAAGGAATGCCAAACTTTTGTGTTAACTACATAGGTATTAAGAATAATGGAGCCAAGGATTAACAAAAACACACTATTTTTTATTACTTTTTATTCTCGTAATCAAACATAAACATTGAATTATTTAACTTTTCATCATGATAGCTGTCGAATGAGTAGTTTACCCCTTCTCTGAAAATAAAAGGAAATATAGATTATTCACAATATTATATAGAAATATTCAATTAAAATATTCTTGGGAAGATTTACAGTTTAATAAGTCCTCTCAACATCATGTTGGTTCATATGGTATTAAGAAATCGAAAACATCATCTATCTTGTAAAAATATATTTTAAGAATTCAATCAGAAGAAATAGTTTTTAAACTTTTAATTTCAATTATACTAAAAAAATTAATTGAGATAAATTAATACACACATATAATTTTAAAACAATGATAAATATTACTTTTAAATATATGTATATGAATATTGTAGTTTATATCGATAATCTAATCGAAATCATCTCCTATTCCCCTATTGAAGTAGGAATATTTAAAAATATATTTGGTACGTATTTTAAAGCTCAACAAGATGAAATTCTGATAAACGTACAAGTAAATAAATTCAATCCCTTGCTCTGTGGTGCGTTAAGCCAAAGTTCTGTGGTTCGATTCTTTATTTGGGCACATTATAAAAATATCTTCTACATTAATAAACTGAAACTATACAATTGAATTATGTTCTTAAAATATTATTCCTTAAAACTTAGATCTATCATTTGGGATATTTTCAAAATGCATAGATAGATTAAGTCAAAGCTCCTTAGTTTTAGTCCATTTTGAGTGTATTTTATCTATAAAAATTATACTAATATTTAGCTACTAATGAAAAATTAATTAAATGAATGATTATTTATAGTATCGTACTTACTCTTTCCACCCTTACCGGGAGATCTCCTCAGACGTTGATTTGTCTGTAAAAGAAATATGGTAAATGTTCTGTAAGATAATTACAATATTATTTTTTCAATACATTATATCAAGAACGTATTTGTGTCCCGGTGTGATATTTCTTTAAAAAAATTATTCAACTTTACTTAGGCGGTTATTCTCATTTAATAATACCATAAGAAAAATTCCCGGCTCCTTAGCTCAGTCGGTTGCGTAATTTTCTACTTAGCTAATGGTCCCGGGTTCAATTCCAACCATGGTGAAAATCTATCATCTGGGAAATATGGGTTCCCCCTCTAACACAGAGGAATTAACGGCTGGGGCCTGGATGTTGTGTCTGTTCTAGATATAAGCTAGTTTGTATGTCCTGTACAGCTATATGATCAGTCGGTTCAGAATGTGCACGTTAAATACTTTAAAATAAAATAGTATCTCTAAATAAATAGGGATGATTTAGCTTAAAGAAAGTTATAATTAATATTCACGCTTTTGCATGACATTCTAATAGCCATTTGTGGAGAAACACCCTCTGTACACCTGACGGGGACTCGAACTCTTACCTTTCTGTTATTATTATTATTATTATTATTTTTATATTATTATTATTATTATTATTATTATTATTATTATTATTATTATTAGCACCGCGTCTTACTACCCGTTCGGGTTGTACGCACTTACGTTAGTGTGTAATGTTAGGGTGATTGTGAGAATAAATGAAGGACCTACAGTTTAACGTGGAATCCGAACCACGGTGGAGGCCTGGCATTCCCCACATTCACAAGATGTCTTGTCAGAGGTGAAGGAAGGGTTTGGAAATACCTTTCTATCATTAGTAAACCTGAATAAATAATCTTGACGTATTAGCCCACATGTTAATAGCAGCAGAAAAAAAGTAGTAAATTGGAAAAACAGTATTTTAAATGGGATATTAATAATGATATAGCACTTCTTTGATCAATATTATGGTTTGTGATACTCTACTATTATTTTTAAAATTATGTTAGGTACCCAAATTTGAAAAACCTTATTGTTTGTTACTTACATCTACATCCATTTGCATCACTTCAGGAATAAAATTGGGTTCTATCTTCGTCAACGAATCTGTAACAAAAATGTATTTATAAAAATTAGGATATAGGTCTTATAGCTAAAACATGTTTTATTATATACATGTGTTTATTACTTTATCATATCTAGAGAGTGTATTGTGATCATGAAAAGTCTATTTCAAAATTATGAGTTATTATTTCTTTTCACAAATCCAACAAGTTTTTCGTAAATGTTTTTATTTTGATATAAATGAGAGAGAAATTCTGTGTAGTGCACATTAACATTAATTTAATTTGAATATTTAAAATAAATGACACTAGCAGTTTAGTTCAAAATTGATATCGGGAGACTATTTGACATATAAATAATAATGTATCTTTATTTATCTAAAATTAATTATTTTAAGGGTAGTTTACGAACAGCGAAATATAGAAAATTTGAATTATTTTGAAATTGACCTTGAAGATTGAATCCAAAATGTAAATCTGTTAATAGATTTAATGATATATAAGAATTTTTATAATATTTACAACTAAAAAATTATGGTGATTAACAAATGATTTATTTTCAAACAATTTGAATTTTGTTAGATATATTTGAACAATTTGATTTAGTATATATATGTATCATCTTATATATATGATGATTTATATTAACAACAAGATGTAAACTTTATGAGTAAAGTTTATTTAAGGACTAAAATCTATGTTTGAACTTTTTATACTAAGCTATAATACACGCTATGAGAAAATTTGAGATATTGTGTAGTACCATTTACTCTCTCTCTCTCTCTCTCTCTCTCTCTCTCTCTATATATATATATATATATATATATATATATATATATATATATATATATATCATAAAATTCAAAATCCACTTACTAACTCACTCACTAATTCACTCAATCATAATCATATTTTCCCAACCGCTGAACCCGAAAATTTGAGATTTCACGTGAAATTTCTCTTTGTGTCCTAAGCAAGAGATAGGAAGGGGTTTTAAAAATTTTGAATTCTAAGGGTTGAGTGTTTTCAAAATTATCATATGTATCTTTTGAGCCAGAAGATATACAACCTTGAAAATTAAAATGAAGGCTCCTATCTAAAATAAGGTTAGATACCTTTGAAGATTTTCAAACCTCATATATTAATAGGGTGGGGATGGGGAGAAAATGTGCAACTCACCGATTCACCAATCCCCTATTTTCCCTATCCCCATACCTGTAAATTTTAAATATTGCTTTTCATGAAGGTAGCGGGATTTCCTTTTATATCTAGAAAAATGTTATGTTGGTAAATTTAAAAATGGTGCTCTAATTTTTTTTAACAATTTCTATATGAGATAAAAGATAACAAATTTGCTGGATAAGTATAAAGACAACTACAGGAAACCCAATGAGACTTAGAATTTTAAATGTTTAAGAATGAGTTAAAGAAAAAGTATGGGGACATTCAAAACGTCAAAAACCAATATTAATCCACTCTTTTCGTTTGTGGTAGAAAACTGAAATTTGAAAATTTGGTATAAATACCACTTTAAATAAGTATAAAAATCTAATAAATTTCAATTTTCAAAAGGAATTTTGGTAAATGAAGGAAGAGGGCCTTAACAGAAAACACACTTTTAGGTGTGGTATAAAATTTAAACTCAGCAGGTAGGAAGAAGGATAAATCCAGACAACATTATTTGTGTTAAAAAAAACTACTTTCTAGCTAGTTGATGTTTGAATGTAAAGGGGGAAGGGAGATTACAATTTCAAAAACTAATAGAAACCACTATTTTAAGCCGCTTCGGTGGCCACGTGGATTAACGTGCAACTCTTATGTTGTACTAGACTGCTGATCACGGATAAATAGGGGTTCAATCCCAGTCAACTGTACTGAGGGTGATTTTCCTAAATGGTTTTTCCCTCTCATTCTACGCAAATGTGGCTGTTATAACTCTAAAACTAAGCCTTACTAATCACCAGCCCATTAGTGTAATTATTAGTACACAGGCGTATAGCCCTAACGGGTATTTATACGAGGTGCTAAAATAACAATTCTTCCATGCGGTATGAAATTTAAATTCGGCAAGAAGTTATAAAGAACACTCACTTTAAATAGTCATAAAATCCTATTGATTTTACACTGAAAAAATAGAGCAAGATGGAAAAGATTCTTGATAAAAAATACTTCAAGGTAGGCAAAACATTTAAATTTGCTAGAAGTGTAAAAGTATTAATTCAAAGTAACGGTGTTTATTAATTAGAAAGGGGCCTTACTTCCTTTATATTGTTACTGCCATATTTAGCATATTAAAATTCTTTTCCCCTCTTTGGCCCTTTTGTTGCCTTTTAATCTTTTTACAATTTCTATTTATTTTCGCAACTTTTGTTCTCTATATACTTTTATTTTTGTAAGATTTACTTTTCAACCATTTTACCACCTTTGGTTAGTCGTGGCCTTTTTACATTTTATTCATCTGAAATTTTAGTATTTGTTAAAGACTAAACATTTTGCACTTTTTGTTATATTGCCCTTTTTGACTAGATTAACTTTTTACCATTTTTATCTTCATTGGCAATTTTCTCTTTTCGCACTTTTTACTTCTTACAATTACCCGGTTTATTCCCGGGGAAATAATTTAGGGTAAAAAAAAAGGTGCATACAAGGTAAAAATTGATAAAAGGGTAAAAAGTGTAAGAGTGTTATAAGGTAAAAGGGGGTAAATATGGAGTAAATGTTTGTAAAAGAGATATCGAACCCCGCATTGCACATCAATATGAAATGTAGCTGTAAAGCTTTCTCAAAGCGTTAATATGTCTTCATTTTTTTTGTTTTTAATTAATTGAGATCTTTAAAGGGAAAATTTAAAAATTCCATCTTTAAGGTGCATAACATCGTCCACAGGAGACATATATATATATATATAAGACCTATGCCTGCGTTATATAACGCACAACGCTCATGACTGACAGAAATACACAAACACACTTATTAATATATATATCAAATATAATTATCTAGAATGGATTTATAGAGGTACCAACATGTATTTTTCTGACCACGCCGTACTACTCCAAAATGTTAATTAATCAAATATTCTCACCTTTTTCGCTTGCCTCCTCTGTTGAACTCACCTGAAAAAAAGGCACCGATGATTAATATGTTTATATATCAGGTGTTTGAAAGGCCCCTGTTATGCCACTGACCCGCCATGTCAAAACACAAGCTTAGGACAATCATAGGTGTAACAGAAACTAATTATTTTTCCACGAGGGTAAATAAATGATAAGGGTTAATTCTATAAACGTGACTCACTTGCAATGACCTTAAAATTCCCCCCCCCCCTCCTGCACACACGGGCGATGTTTAATTACTCAATTTAGTACAATCAACTATTATGTTGTGAACAAGGAATAACATTGGGATATCTAGCTATCATAAAAATGTGTGATAGATTGGGCTATAGAATGGTTCATGGTGTTTAAGTAATGAATGGTACATGCGTAGAATTGGACAGTAATTTCCTTGTCATTAAAAAAAAAGAACAAAATATCTTTGTTTTAGAAAATATTAATAAAGTGAAGTGATTTTAATTGAATGTATTTATAAATAAATTGGCATTTAAAAAAAATTTGCCAGATTGTCATAAAAATATTTTATACATTTTTACAGGTAATTTTAATTTTAATAATATAATTAATTATCTATAAGACAATAATTAAAGCATCGAGTTTGACCCATTTTTCGTACTAGCGTATTGGCTAATTTTACTCTTTGGTTATGATTTTTATTATTGTTTTATTTGAACTTATAATACTGAATTGAGTACGTAAAGGTTGTCCGTGTTTATAGGGTGTAGTAACCTTTTCACTGGTGAGTAAATGACGAGTTTAAATTTCCATAATATACTTGGAGAAATGTGCTAGGTCTAGCTAGGTAGAACTATGACCTTCAAGTTAGGGTGGTAAAACACGAGCGTATAATGTATTCGTACTCGCGAACATTTATAAAGTGTGATTATTCGTTTTATAGCCATTGGTTTGACACAAGTCTAGCCTCCAAATAACTCTAGGTTGCATTTTAAAAATACACGTCATGGCGTCGTAGTGTGTGTCCTAGCTTTAGTGCATCGACAGAAAATGTACGCTCGTTACAACTTGCGCTAAAAGATGTCCACGGTGATATTGTGTCATTTCAAATATAATATATATTGACTCTACAACGAAAGCTACGACGGACGTTGAAAAGCAAGTAGGACAAAACGGGGTGAGTTTCAACCTGAGCAGGTTTTTGTAAACAGTATATTTAAATATCAACTAAGTCAAACGACGTTTTAATGACCTTAACTTGTTCGTCTTGTTTGGTGTAACCACCTGCTAGGTCTCAGAAACGCTGCGAAGTCTCGTTTGTTCTTTGTTATCATCCGAGTGTTTCAAGTAATGTCAAATAATATTGCGTGTACAAAGGTATTTTTTTTTTATCGTTTACAGCAAAATATTTATTTATATTTTTTAATATTGTTAAAGGTAAAATTATTATATTTGTTTTATTAAATTTGTGTTTTTATATATATATTATAATTTAACAGTGTTTTTCTTAGGTTTGTATTTTCAAACCTAATAAGACGAATTACAACAACTGTTGCAACTCACCTGGTTACAACTTTTCCTGGCGTATTAAAACATTTGTTAATAAAGCTCATAATTTATTTTATATATATATATACAATGGTAACATTTTTACTAAGATTATAACTTTTTTTATAGCTGCCTTAGTTGTGCTATTTTTTTTCAAATTACCTTCTTATTTATTAAAATTTATTATTCTACAGTAATTTAAATTCATAAGAAAAATGTTCACTTCTAAATGAACTTAACTCTCTTATTATCTACATTATGACCTACCATTACTTTTTACAGATCCAGAATTTTCATATAAAATAGAAATGCCAGATCAGGGAAAATATTTTATACAAAGTTCTCCCTCGATTATAATTGAAATGGGTTTAAATAAAAATATATATTACATATGCATTTAATGAAAATAGCTTAAGAACTTAATGTTCACAGCTAATTATTCTTTCATCTAATAATGAAATCAAAAAAGTTAAAAATTGTTACTATGGACATAGAAAACAAAGGATGCATAGTATTGTTTGCAAATGTTGGGTCTATTGATATTTTGTTAAAGAGAATTATTTTTATATGGGATTCTGACATTTGGCATTTATTTGTAGGACCTAACTAAACATTTTAACTATAATTTAGTATACTTATAAACGTGTGTTGCATTTCGTCATTATTTGTGTGATTGTAAATATGTGTTGCAACTCGCCATATTCGTAGTTGCAATGCGCCCGCCCCACATCTAGGATACGTTTTAACACACACCCATGTTAAGTTTAAAATTTAATTAAATCACTTTAAATTCTGTCACATGAAACTTAATTTTCTTTTTGAATATAATAATTAATGTGTCTATAAAATTTATAATTTTTTTTATGTACTAAAATCGTATACAAATGTTTAGGTAGATTTTATTGCAAACCTCCTTTCTCTCTCTTGTGTTTTGTGTCCCCAGCCTTTTTAATCATTCACAAGTTAAGTTTACCTGAATGACAGCTCGAAATGTTACTAGAAGTAATCCCTAATATATTACTACGCCAACAGCTGACATATATCACTTTGGATGGCTGTAATGAAAACATTTGGTAATATATTAATGTGATAGTTAACCACAGTAATTTAGGCCAATATTATTTATATATTTATTTAGGGTCGTACACAAAGTTTATTTATAGTTTTATTCTCCTTAAAAAAAATATTCACACCACTTTCACATAAAATCTAACGAACATAGATTCAAGATGGCGACTGGCGAATTTAAACCATATGATTGAACCTAACGATAAACAAGTTTTTTTTACAATGATGCAGACACGAAGTTGATGAAAATATTTTATTCAGTTAAATATTTCAAAATAATCATAAAATAATCATAAAATAATCTATTGTGTGTAAAAAAATGACAACAATTTTCTCTTTTTCAAGTAAATACGATGCCTGTATTAAAAGGTATTGATGTGTGCACTAAATTACACTAAATCAGTAACGTTTAGAAACGAAAAATAAGTACTTTTAATTATGTTTAAAATATGGTTTCGGGTTGGATAAAAAGAAATTATTTAAACAAATTAAATAGTATGAGAACACCTGAGTTTACGTTAATTTAAATGTAATGTATAACAGGTTATTAAAGATCTTTACATTTATAACAAAACTGTGCTCTTTTACAAGTGTTGGCAAACCAAAACCTAAACATATGATTTTCGAACTGTCATCCAGGTAAAAACCTATCGTGAATGGAATATAGGTCCCGTATTACGTATAAGATTTTTTGGGGGGTGGAGGTGAGTTCTGTATTTTCTTAAGAAGGGGTGATCAGGATCTATTTTAGGTAAAGTTTTTTTAATCAATGTTTATGATGAGACAAAAAAAAGGTCAGATAAAAAATATATTAATTATCAAATTCACTTATATTTATTTAATTTACGTACTAGTCCTAATTTTATTGCAATTAAAGTATTCTAAAATTCCATATCACTCGATTTATTACCAAACTTTATGTCTAAAAATAATGTATTAAAATAATAAATCGATTAAAATAATCTGTAATGGGCCTACTGAATCGTAAAAAATTACGTTAGAGAGAACTTTATGGTAATTAGAGTGAAGGGGGTCAAAAATAATTTTAAAAAAGCTTTACAAAAATTAAAAACGGCCACTTAGAAGTAAAGAATAAAATGAATAATTTCCATAAAGTAAAAGCTCGAGCGTCACATTGGGTTTCTTAAAAATTTTATAAACTATAAGAGACTTACTAACAAATATAAATGACTTAGTCTTCAACAAATTTGATTAATATCGCATCAAATTCTCCATTTAGTTTAGACAAAAACTGTTTTGTCTGGAGCTTATTTTTGTCACCTTATTCTACTACTCATATGAACTGTTCACTTATGAACGTTTTACTCTGATGTTTTATGGATGAGGAGGGTTTAATTTAGATGAAGCAACCTACTCACATTTGCGTGTAGGGAGTGTGAAAAACTACTTGATAATAAACACCTTTAGTACACCTTAGTGATATTCAAACTCCTATCTCCCCGTCATCAACATTCCAGTCTATCACAATAGTAAAATCTCTTAGAGAACATTCGACTCCTGAAGTAGTTATTCCACTAATATATATAGACCTAAATTATCTCTAAATGGGCACTATATTAGTGACAGACCAATATTTATACACATTAAAATATACCTTGAAATATTTTGTAAACATTTAGAGGACAATTATTGATTTTGAAATCATTCAACTTAATTTTTAACTATACATATTACCATGTTGTTGAACTTTTCTGCCATTAACTAGATGAATTTGGAGCTTGAATCCCGGCTGAGTGTATATAAATAAATATATTCACCAATACTATAATATAATTGTACTTACTAGGAAAGAACTAAACTCCTCTAGCTCCAAATATATTTTTTTTCAATCCATTATGGTATAAATATATATTATATATATATATATATATATATATATATATATATATATATATATAGTTCCAGTGAATTATATGGTTGAAGCATTTCCTTATATATATGAATAACAAGGCATAGTTAGGCAGAAAAACACCGATTGTAAGTAAAACAAAGAAAATACTTAATTAAATGGTGTATTTGGAAATTCCAATGATATCCAATTATGATATCTCTATTATATCATTATATCTAAAATTAATATTCGTAATATATTTAAAGGTAAATATTAAAATATGAAAGTGCTCTAGTTTTATCAAGCTATTCCGTGGGAATCGAATTTTCAAAAGTTCTCAGAGATCAGTCCCATTCGGCTCAAACTATTGAAAATATTCTGTCATAACATAGAATACAATTTCCGCGGTAAGAGCCTTATCTGGCAGATAGAGAAATTGTTAGCTTTTCTTTCACGTATTAATACGTCAAGAAATATGATCTGCAGCTATCACTTTTGATATACATTATAAATACATATAAAATAACACAAATAATATAGTCGAATTTTATCAAAGTTGGACACAACAAATATATGTTTGTGTTATATAATATGCATTTTACATGAAAAGTGTATTTATAAGCACATGTACTATTGAATAAAATTATAATTATGGGGGAAAAAAAATTGTGTTTTTATAAAAGCTATGTTCCCCAGATTAAGTTAGTGTAAAGGTCATTAACATTATTCAGAAAGTGAACGTTAAAAACATTTCAAATTAATTATTTATTTAATAAATAAAATAACTATTGGTAACAAATATTCTATGTAATTTTGTTCATGTCATCATTGTTCTAATAACTACTTGTTTTGTTTAGTAAAATGATGAATTATCAAGGTAAAAATCAACTCACCATTAAAACAAGGGACAAAAGAACGATTCCTAAAACAGCTGTCCTCTTCATCTTGTTGTTTCAGTCTGTATTATCTCAAACAACACTGGTCTCTCCTTGAACGTGAACTCTCTTTTAAATAGCAAGCCTGCTGTGTTTATAAACAGGTTTGATAGTTTGAATGGGTGGGTACACAGACTAATTACCAAGATGATTATTGTTACGTTGTAGCTACAGGTTTTCCCCCGTTTTTACTTGGCGTGACGTAGAATTTAAACGCAAAACAAATGTTGTAAATATGTAACAGGATAAAACAAAATGTACAGTCCATTAAAATAAACTCAGTGGTATATTCAATACAGGTTTATTTTTCTTACAGACAAATTTTTCACAATGAGAAGCTCTTTAATTACAAACATATTTTCTGAGGTCATAATTGATAAAATATATTTAATAAAATTATATAATTGATATTATATATTTAAATAGCTTAATTTATAGCTTTGATATTGACTACATCAAGGTGAAGTTTAACTTTGTTTTAATAATACCTACAAAAATATTTTTAATTTTACAAGGAAAATATTAAATTAAATTAAATTTATCTAAGGGGAATAATTAATAGAGTTTAACTATTAAAATAAAGAGTTAGCAGCTCTAACTTTAACATCATTCTTACTTAATTGGAACTATTTATCATTAACAACTGTATACTTCTAGTTTTGTTTTAATGTAATAAAATAAAAATAATTTAAAATATTATATTAGGTCGAAACTAATTATTATGATTTATTACTTCTTATTATAGGATTAATTGAAATAATAAATACTTTTGTATTCAAACCAATGTTATAGCTAGCTATAATCCTAGTTTGCTCCTTGTTTTATGTTATAGGAATAATTTTTTATAACTATCAAAAATTACACCTGCAAATAACGTGAATTGAAGAATTGATATATAAAAGTAGGTCTAGTTGCTTATATAATCGACAGATAAGTCCCTTCCCATTAAAATTGTAATGTAAAAGCTGTCAGAACATACGTGAGGGTCATTAGCACCTGAGATTACAGGTAGATTAGTGAAGTCTTAATCACACATATTTAACATGCTTTCGCTCTAAGCTTACACTAAATTTATAGTACCCGCTTCGGTGGGCACGTAGTCTAACGCGATACTCTCGCAGTAGACTATACTGTCGATGATGGAGATATCAAGGTTCGAATCTCGTCGGGTGTACATAATGTGGTTTTTCCAGCATGGTTTACCACTTTCTCTCTCTCTCTCGCTCTACACAAACGCATGTACTTTTACTTTAAGTGTAAACTCCCAAAACCCTAAAACCATTAGCGAAACTAGTACATGAGCCTGTAAACCCGAAATGTTAGTAAGACACAGTTCTAGAAAAAAAAGTTTGTAGCCCATCCTGGATTCAAATGACTGTCAAAAGAGTTTGGACAGTAGTCTTTGCCCTTCACGATAGTAAAGGTCATGACATGTTTGATTTGACATAAGTGAGAATGAGTGAGGCTAGTAAGTGAAATAAAATGCACAGGCACCTACCTGATTAGAGGATGGGAAAATCCAACTTATTGTAATTGGTTGAGGTTGAACCAAGGCCTCTTATGTCAATGTCAATAACAATATTACCGTAGTATTTTTGGTGGAAGATTGAACTTAGTTTAAATTTATTAAAAATATAATGTGTAGAATACACGTGCCATAATTGTCATTAAAAAACATTGCAAATTTAAGAAGAGATTATGGGGTTATGACAAAATGGCACCGTGTTTGAAGTTTTTATATCAACATTTTAGGGTCAAAATATAACATTTCAGTACAAACATAGAGTTTAATATTCTTAACATCATGATCTCCAACATTTCTTGAATATATGTCGAGGCGGTCCTATAATTTAATGACAAATTTTTCTCCATTAAAAAAATCTGTAATCTAATGCTGTTATTCTCTTGACAAATAGTTAAATTGCTGTTGGTATCACCATGTGAAGAAAATTAAATTCTATGTTTATAATGAAAAAATATTTGATTTATTTTGGGCATAAAATATGTTTTGTTTATCAAAAACACCAAGCCTTTCTCGCTTCCTCTACATTCCCACCTTAATACACAATTCAAAAATATTGCGAAAAGCCTATGCGTATTTTTATTAAACTTTTGTATGATACCTACTTTTTAGGGTGAGCATATTTTTGAAACTGACAAAACATGGCTCATAATGGTTTGTTTCTTGATCAGTGACGCTAGTAAAAATAAAAAAAATGTCTGCATACTCAATTAAATATATATATAGTAGTTCATGTTACAAACTTATTCTATGGCATTAGGAACTCCAAAGTTCATCACCACACTAACAAAATTACGCTTAATATCCCTAACTTGATAAAGTTCTATCCAGCCCTCCTGATTACACCCTACCCTATCTTGAGCTAGTGTATTCAGTTAACCTCACTACAACTTATCCTTATGAGATAATTATATCCAGTCCATCACATTACACCTTATCCCTATCTTGAGATAGTTCTATCCAGTCCCTCTCATTATAGCCTATCCCTATCTTGAGCCAGGTTGTCCAGTCCACTTCATTACACTTTATCCCTATCATAAGCAAGTTCTATCCAGTCCCTTTCATTACACCCAAACCTTATCTTAAGCTAGCTATATCCAGTCTAACTTATTATGCCCAATACTTACTTTGAGATAGTTCTATACTGTCCACCTCATTACACTACATCCAGGCTTGGATTTGGGGTAGGGAGGAGGGTCAAAGGGTCAATTGACCCCCTGTGAAGGCTAGAAAATTAATACCAAAACAAAAGTTCAAATTTTAGAAAGAAAATACAACATATATAAATTAGACATTTGTTTTTGTCTTTCTACACACAGACACCTATTAAGCCAGTTCCACACGTGCCTTATTTGTCCAAGTTTATTCAATATTCGATATTACTTATGAAAGTGTGGAAAAATTATTCGTTTTCATTTATGAATATTTGTTATACATAGCGAGTATGGAATGTTGTTCCGCATAGAAACGGCAGACTACCACATATCAAAGAAGACTAATAATCATCTGAGAGCAGTTCATCCACGAATACCGATATTAGAGTATGTGTGCACAGAATAACGGTGCAACTGTGGGAGACTCTTCCCCCTGGAAATAATTTGCCCCTCCTTGGATTAAGTCCCCCTCGTATATAGTTCAAATCCTCTTTTATTATCAAATATGAAACTGAAAGATGGCCTTAATCAAACTTTAAAAGAGATCTAGACGCAGGATATTGTCAAAAATATGTCCTATTATACTACTGCAAATGATTACTATATTAGAGGCCTCTAACTGGAAGAAAAAG
The DNA here is from genome assembly GCA_039000515.1 of Timema cristinae. Lineage (NCBI taxonomy): Eukaryota > Metazoa > Arthropoda > Insecta > Phasmatodea > Timematidae > Timema > Timema cristinae. The sequence goes on along the minus strand of JBCFYV010000012.1, from coordinate 20,969,523 downwards.
TCAGGGGAGGAAAGCTCTAAATAGCTTCCAAGGTTATCCAAATTTCATAAATGTCTAGCGGAGGACAACTCCAAATAGCTTCTAGATGCATGTCATTTTGAAGACTTTACAGGAGAGGACAATCCCAAATAGCCTAGTTTCTGAAATAATTGAATTTAAAAAAAAAATTGGCGGAAGACCACGTTAAAGATTATCTTCTAAAAGTAGCTGAATATCCTAAAAATTTAAGGTGAAGATCCCTCTAAATAACTTCGAAGGCCATCCAAATTTCAAAAATGTCAAGTTGAGGAACACGTTAAGTGGCTTACAATTTATGAAAGAATCTAAATTTTTTAAATATCAAAGTGAAGAATACTCATAACTTCTAGAGTGAAACATTTCTCAAAAAATTATTGAAGGAAGACCACTCAAAATAATTTATAAAAACTATTTTATTTTAAAGAACGGGGAAGGATTACTACGGTTTAAAAAATCCATAAGATCAAATACGAATAGGAAATTATTAAATAGCTTTAAACATAAGTCTAACATTGTAAGTAGCTATGATATTTATAATGATGACACCCCTATGATATTGATATGTATCTGCCCATGACTATATCTCTATCTTGAGCTAGTTCTATCCAGTCTCCCGCATTACACCCTATCCCTCTCTTGAGCTAATTTTTACCAACCCACCTCATTACACCCTATCCCTATCATGAGCATATTCTATCCAGCACACCTCATTACAGCTTATCCCTATCTTGAGCTAGTTTATCCAGTCACTCTCATTACACCCTATCCCTAAAATGAGCTAGATATATCCAGTCAACCTTATTACACTCTATACTTACCTTGAGCTAGTTCTAACACGTCCACATCATTACACTATGTATATCCTTATCTTACCTTGAGCTAGTTCTAACACGTCCACATCATTACACTATGTATATCCTTATCTTATCTTGAGCTAGTTCTAACACGTCCACATCATTACACTATGTATATCCTTATCTTACCTTGAGCTAGTTCTAACACGTCCACATCATTACACTATGTATATCCTTATCTTACCTTGAGCTAGTTCTAACACGTCCACATCATTACACTATGTATATCCTTATCTTACCTTGAGCTAGTTCTAACACGTCCACATCATTACACTATGTATATCCTTATCTTATCTTGAGCTAGTTCTAACACGTCCACATCATTACACTATGTATAGCCTTATCTTACCTTGAGCTAGTTCTAACACGTCCACATCATTACACTATGTATATCCTTATCTTACCTTGAGCTAGTTCTAACACGTCCACATCATTACACTATGTATATCCTTATCTTATCTTGAGCTAGTTCTAACACGTCCACATCATTACACTATGTATATCCTTATCTTATCTTGAGCTAGTTCTAACACGTCCACATCATTACACTATGTATATCCTTATCTTACCTTGAGCTAGTTCTAACACGTCCACATCATTACACTATGTATATCCTTATCTTATCTTGAGCTAGTTCTAACACGTCCACATCATTACACTATGTATATCCTTATCTTACCTTGAGCTAGTTCTAACACGTCCACATCATTACACTATGTATATCCTTATCTTATCTTGAGCTAGTTCTAACACGTCCACATCATTACACTATGTATATCCTTATCTTATCTTGAGCTAGTTCTAACACGTCCACATCATTACACTATGTATATCCTTATCTTATCTTGAGCTAGTTCTAACACGTCCACATCATTACACTATGTATATCCTTATCTTATCTTGAGCTAGTTCTATCCTAGAAATATTTTTATAGCGTGAATTTGAAACATTATTGAGGTTATAAAACCATCATTAATAATCTCATAGCATTGTTTATTATACATATTTTTACTCAATTTTACGACACATAAGTATTGTTATTTTATATTAACATTCATTAAATGATTAAAGCCTGTTTGATGGCCGGATGGTCTAAGGCGCTACTCCCGCAATATATTAGATTGTCGATATTGGAAGATCGGGGACAAATACCAGTAGGGTGTAATTAGAGTAGCTATTCATAAACGGTTTTTCACTTTTCCTTCAAGTAAATGCATGTCAAAATTATAAGTTAACAAGTGCAAAATACTTTCTAAAATATTTCGTAGCTTCATAATATCTACGTATTTTATGTTTAGAGGTATAATTTTATATATAAATATATATGTAATTAAATGTGTTTATGTTAGTAGGTCACTTTTGTTGCTTTTTACTTTCTCGCTATCTTACAGATAGAGAAAGTATTGTGATCGTCAAAAAAATTGAATTCGAGATTTTTATTAATCTTGAAATATTATGACCCACCGAATCCAAAAAAGTGTTTTTTGAATCTCCATCTGTCTGTTTGTCTGTCTGTACCTCCAACTAGAGCATAAAATATTAAATCGATTGGGCTAAATCTTGGTATTTAGGGTTTCCACAGGGTTGCCCCGAAGAGGTTTTTGTAATTGGATATCCAACCTTAAAATTAAGGGTAGTTTACTGAAGGACAAAAGGAGAAAAAAACAATTTTATCAAAATCGGCTCTAACGATTTTAATTAAATTTCATATAAATATTCCAAACAAAATGGCTACTCCTAACATTTCGGCAAAATGGTTTTAAGGACTTCAGTCTGACACGTATTATAACATTTTTTTTATCACATCTCCAAAGTTATTTCAGATATGAAGTTACTTATCATTACAAATATGTAGGTCTATTTATAATACAAATATTTTATTCTAAGCACATTTTTATAAAGCCAATAACTTTCAAGCTATACCCAAATATTTATATCTTTTAACTTTTCGAAATAAAGGTCAAGTATTGCTACCTTAAAAAAAATCTAAATTGAAATGTTGACGTCTCAAGACCCCCCAAACCATGAAAATTGGTCTTTGCATGCCATGTCTGTGTGTCTGTTTAAAATTAAAATTAAGTGTAATTTTATAAAGGATGAAAAGAGAAAAATCGATTTCCTCAAAATCAACTCTAACGATTTTGATTAAAATTCGTATCTAGACGTTGATTAAGATTATAAATAAACTAGATATCTACATTAATGAGAATGACTTTTAGGGTACTTTACAAAAGCAGAAATTTCCGTATCTCCGCAACTATTTTGAGATACTAAATAACTTATCATTGCCAATTTGTAGCGCTATTAAAAATAAAAAAACTTTTATTTGAAATATATTTTTATAAAACCAACAGTTTTTGATATATTGGCAAATATATTTATACAATTTTGTGAGCTTTATTTGTAAAGAGATACTACTTAAGTTTTAACGTAATAATACTCCAATACCATAGAGTAATTTAATATTACCTTAGTAAGCCTCTCAAAAAGTGTATGTTATTTTTCCTTAAACCTCTTAGGAGAAATGTTTGTACAACAATGATCTATCTTAATTTTTGACTCGATAGTCAATGTTTGCAATTTTTATTGGTCAAAATTTATAAATGAGGAATTTAATAGCAATGCGATGACCTGAAGGTGTGCAACACCTAAAAAAAAAAATTGAAAATTTTAACCCGATGTTGAAATTTTAATAAGAATTGTTGACCATTATTGACCCAATAATGATCGTTTTTATCGGTTCAAACATACAAATGAGGACATCAATTATTTAAAAATAAAATTATATAATTCAAAGCCGGGACTCAAAAAAGTTTTACATAAGTATATTGCAATTTATGCTTGTGTTTGCAAGAATATAATATTTTATTTCACATATATTACGAGTTTTAAGTACATATTTCCATTTTCAACCAATAGAGCATTTATTTTCAATTGTAGGGATCAAGCTTGAGCTCAAGTAAGCTCATCACAATAATATTTAATATGGCTAATTTTTTATCATAATTGTTCATCTTTAGGACAATATGAGCACAAACAAAGCACAAATTATCTATGCAAATGGTATTATTTTATCTTAATTTTTTTATGTGGTGGCTTGAGATCATGTTTACTGTAGGTTACGGAATAGGGAAAACTCTAGTTGGCCATCCACATTAAATTTTCTCTATAATGCCAAATTTTAGTGCACAAATATCAATCTTAGGGAACATATTATTACAAAAGGAACACAATTAAATGTAACAAAACAATTTAGTTACGTAGTGTTTCTAAATATTTGGTGGGCCATCTTTAGCTTGAAATAGCCAAACTGAGTGCCAATCAAGTACAAAAATTGAAAAATAAAATCGGATATGTGATGAGCCAACTTGAGTTACGTGTGTCCATGAACATTATTTTAAAGTATGAATGTCAGTAATACCATTGCCTCACGTAAGATGTGAGCAGTCCCACCTTCCCAATCTAACGAAAGTTTCTAAAATAGCCTACGAAGTGATGACCACGGTTCTTAAAGAATACCTCTCACCCCTTTCTGTCTATCAGTTGTGGTTATTACAGCTATTTAGTCTGTGACCGTGCATTGTTTATATCCTGTTTGTGTAGGCTTCTTTGATGAAGAATGAGATCACCACTCCTATACTTTGAATGTTTTGAAGAAGCCATTGTTTATCACCTATTTATTTTGTCTTCTTTGATGAAGAATGAGATCACTTATAATATGCACTTGAAAGTTTTGAAGAAGCCATTGTTTATCACCTATTTATTTTGTCTTCGTTGATTAAGAATGAGATCACCTCTTCTGTGTATCTGACTGCTGTGAGGAAGTGTTGATCACCTACATCTTTTTTTCCCTGGTCAGGTAAAAATCTAGCCACTACCGTAGGCCTATTTGTTGTTAAATACAATACTTTAAATCATATTTTTTGTGTCAATTATTTGGTCACACTTAACTATACAAGTTTAGACCATCTATAATAAACTAGCACGGGCTTACAAAGTTGTTTTTAAGTGAAGGCAATTGACCATTTTTATTTGGCATGGAGATGCAGAGCCATGGGAACAAACGGTTATCTTCAAGAATTTTTATTATTTTGCAATTTTCTTTTCGGAAACGGTTTGTTCAAGAATAGAATCATGTTGATTAAGCTATTTTTTTTATACACACACCTCTTCTATAATTTTAACAGTGATCAAATATCAATTATTTTGATATTTTTCAATAGAAACCTGCAAACTGCAAAACAAAAAATAATAAAATGTAACACCTAATAAACATTGATACATTATTTTATAAGAGGTGTTGAAAATATTACTACAAAAATTACACTTGTTCTCGAGAAAACTGATATTTACAAACGCATGTTTTTTCCGCAAGACCTGTTCGGTAGCTAGCGCCATCTATGGTTTCCATGATCCATCTGTTCTTGTTGGCGAGGAAGGATACTTTCGCCGGTTGTGAGGTTACGCCTTAACTTTCACCCTCCCACCCACCATCCCACAAAATAGGTTTTAGACTTGCACTCGACAGTGAAAAGGGCCTTATCCAATCCATAATTTTAATCTGAAAGAATGAAACTATGTATAACCTACAGCCCTACACATTGCTTAATATTTGCTTATAATATTATGTTTGTCAAAGTCATTATTAAGGTGAATAGTTAATTGGGATATTAACTATAAAAATATATCATCGCACATAATATAAGTTTCTGACTATTTTAAATTTTAAAAAGTGACAATAATATGGTTTAGCGTTTTGACAGTCTGAGCTAATCCCATTGGTTAATTTAAACTGTTAACTGTGAGATGTAGAGTTTTTATATGGCATATTAACTTGCCACAATTGAGCTTAACAAAATTTCATTATAATAGTAAAACTATTTTTGAACAGCTAAACATTTACTCTGTTATAAAGAAAGCTGTAATTTTAATAATGTTTGTAATAATTAAATTTCAATTTTTTTAAGCTGAATAATTTTATTTTATAATAGTTTAAATAACACTATGATCAATTTATTATAAAATTCAATTTTTTTGCTGTTTAATTTTATATATATATATATATATAATATATATATATATATATAATTAAGCTGAGAAAGTGTTTTTACATATATAAAACAATAATGTAATGTTTGATAATTTTTCTAATTCTATGCTGTTAGCGATCAATGTAGGACAACAACGTAAGCACTGTTTTTTTAAATTATTCTTTATCATCACTGTTCTTATTTTAATTTTACTCGTTTTGGCTAAGCAGAAATTTGTTGTGCCATTAACTAGGTCCTTGCCCCGTCTCCCCCCAAACACACTGCACCCTTTTCGGGGTGTTTACCTGGTGATGCTTAGGGCCTACTAAACAAATGACAAACATTGATACTCTAATGATTAATGTTTATTATTATCATAATCATAATTTATGTTTTTTTACCTATTTATTATTGGTGAAACCTCTTTGTTATAGTAATTTTTTGTATCTTAATATTGAACATTGCCTACGTTGAGGTTTAGTGAGAAATATTTCTGGAATGAGCTATAATTCCCATATTTTCTTGATTTAGATTTCACAGAGTTAATTTTCCATATTAGGCATTTACAATTATGTTTTGCAGCGCATTTTTTGACATTCCGTGATCTTTGCTACAATTGGTTAGAAATGTATACATAATAAAAATGTTGGATAGAAATAGGTCAATATGACGTCTATTTTAGGAATCACCCCTATAATAATAATTGTCAGTTGAGATTATCTGGCCAGCCAAGAATTTCTCAAAAAGCATAAGCCCTTGTAGGAAGCTGGAGTTTGGTAGGATATTAGCTCTTATCCCAAAAGGAAGTATGAGTATATTTTATGCATGTTTATTATATCAAATATTGACTTTGGATGATTCTAATGATTTGAGTCCAATGTTATTCACTGAGCTGTAACAGTAGTAATAGCTATGAATGAGTCATTGCTACGAATGTCACCTTGAAGGTTATGTTGGAAAACATAACTTTATAAGAACAGCTCATATTTGTATATTTAAGGAACTACATGATATGAAAAGAGTCTCGATTTTTCTGGCTAGGAGCCGCATTTGGCTCCGAAGCCACATTATGCCGACCCTTGATATTTAGACCATAGAAATAAAGATGCAATATTCACGTTCACATAATGCAATTCCAAAATAAAAGTTAAATTTGGCCAACATTATAGAAAATATGTAGATCACTGTTATCATAGAGAAAGTTATCACTATTCTATAAGGCCTATATATTTTCGCTATGCTGCTATTAACCATAATCAAAAAGACGACTGTAATAGATAGCCTTGCTTGACCAACTTTATGTTCAATAAAATGTATTTACATTAAAAATAAATGCCACAATAAAGATAGAAAAGACTAGATGAAACAGCCATTTTTAAAATTAATCCATGAGCCTTAGCACAAGGTATATTTAACAATTTAATCTAAAGCCCGTCCAGTGATTCTAAATAAGATTTGAATCTCAACTTTACTGTCCACCAAAAAGTCATACTATTTGACTACATTTTAGTTTCCTATGAGATTATTTCCAGATATTTAAAATACGTTTTAGTCGATATTAAAAATATATTTACTAGAGTAACTTCCTATAGATAATTTGATACTCATTTATGACAACGATAATGGACCCTTGATTCGAAAAAACAAAATATTTCAGAATGCCATTATCTTCCACAGATGCTATTCGATCTGGTAAGTGGTGAAGTGGGGGTTATTATACCCCAATCTATTATTCATAATTGATCACTTGTAATTAATTTTTAAGAATTCAATTTTTTCAACCTCTTCGACCACATTAGTGATTCCGTAACTTGTAAGAACAAATGCCTAAACATAATGTATAATTACATCGAGAGAAAACAGAAGAACACGAAGTATTGTTACTGTGTGTTCTCACATTTTATAAAACCACGAGTTTACTCTATTTTGTTTTATCAATTAGTTCTTTATAGCCTCAATTACCCACCACTAAATAGCTAATTGAACCATTTTAAAATTGTGTAGTCCAAACAAAAATGTTTTAAAAATACGTGCTCTGCAAAAGAGGGGTGCCTTTAAAATGAGCGCTCATGGCCTGTACATTCTTTAGGCTGGCCCCAAGGGGAACCAACACAAAATATTAACTATGGGAATACACATATTTTGTTGATAGATTTTATTTGATTATGATTTAAAACGAATGTGTTTTAATGGTTTAGTCTATAGGGAGGATTAAAACTTCCTCCAATTAATTCGAATGGTATTTGATCACCTATCTCACTGTTAGTGAAAAAAGTAAAATGTATTTTAGTTTTATTTATCTCAATTAAACAATATATTATGTGTACTATAGTAGATAACTTCCTTTAAATAATTTGGTAATAATTGTCTTATTTAGTCTTATTCTGAACCAAGAATAATTGGTTCGAATCCCTGCACGTTCGATAAAATTATCATTGATGAAATTGGGATTTTCCTCTCGCAGTGACGATTTGACAGCTGGGGGTCTCGTAGTGACTGTTATGGAGTAAGCTAGTTTGTTAATCATTCCCTGACATATTTAGTTGGTTAATAAAGTGCACGGTATGATAAGTTGAAAATTCGTATGTTATAAATAATATAAAATGCCTCAAATAATTTTTTATTTTCATAAAGAGGAAATTACCTAAATACAACAATTCATTTAAACCAGACAGGCATATCTTACTAGCTTTGTCACTGGATAACTGAACTAAATTCCTCCTCCCTCCTTCATACAAAAAAAACTGAGGGGCAGCATTAGAGGGAGAAACTAAGCCTAGAGTTCTCCCTCTGTATGCTAGCCTTAACAACTCTCACTTATTGCAGATTATTCAGGAACAAGAACCTATAACACATTTCTTGGTAAGTGATACGAAACGAAAACACCCTCCTTCCAAATAAAGTTTACTCCTATTGACAACAATATTACCTTCCAATGAAGTCATTCGGTCTTAGTGGGGTTGGAGGGGAGGTTACTTCACCCAACTCTATCATAATTGATCACTTAAAATTGAATTTTTAGTAATTACATTTTTTCAACTACTGGAACACACATAATAAGTAAATTAATATAAGACAGCTGTATTCGTGTTCCTGTTTCTTTAATCATTTATTTTGATTTGGTTGAAGTGTTTAAAGAAGATCCTGGCTCATAAAGTCTCAAAGACTCAGGTTTCTAACAAGCAGCCATTGAGAAATGATGTCCTAGATCGTCAATATTTATTTTCTCTCGACTCCTTAAAGATGGGATTATTGTGAACGTCAATCAATCTGATTTAATGTTTAACAATTTTTTTATGAATACACTTTATATTATGAATATATATATATAAAAAATTGACTGCACCATGATAATTATAAAACTAAATTGTTTCACTTTATTTGGTTGGTTGGTTGGTTGTTTATGAGACTATTTTTCTTTTCTTAATAAGCCTGTATATTATTATATTAAATCTGAATGTACAAAAAATTAGTTTCACCGGTTGTTCTCTATTGGTATGAAACGTGGTCTCTTATTTTACATGACGAGAAGAAATTGAAGCTATTTGATAAAAAAAAAAAGGTTCTTATGGAAATACTTAGTCCAAACAAGGATGAATATAATGGATTTGGAGGATCTTACATAATGATGAGTTGCATATCCTGTACTCATCACAATGATGTCATTGTTAAGATAAAGTCTCTCGTAGATTATGGTGAGCAGGACAGCCGTCAGTATTGAATACACTAGAACCATGTCCAGGTTACTGACTGGGAAACACAACGAGAAGACATCTATGGGAAAACCTAGATTCATATGGGAGGATAGCTTTAGAATGGACCTGAAAGAAACAGGGTGTAGTGAGATGGACTGGATAGAACAAACTCAAGATAGAGATAGGGTGTAGTGAGATGGACTGGATTGAGCTATTTCGAGATTGTACTTTGCGTACTTTTGAAAGAGCGGTAAAGAATTCTCAAGTTCCTAATCCCACAAATTAAATCAGTATGTAATGTTAAGAATCCAAACTTTTTTTTAACGTTTTTCAACAAATGCTTGGTAAATGTAAGTGTTGGTTATTTTATTAAAATAATGTTCTTAATCATGGTTGAATAAGCTTCTATAAGACTACGTTTATTTGATCTATTTAGACTTCATTCTTCTGTGGAACTAAAACATGTTTTCTAGTTTTCTAAACCAAAGAATGCGAAACTTTTGTGTTAACTACATAGGTATTGAGAGAATGGAGCCAAGGATTAACAAAAACACAAACTATTTTTTATTACTTTTTATTCTCGTAATCAAACATAAACATCGAATTATTTAACTTTTCATCATGATAGCTGTTGAATGAGTAGTTTACCCCTTCTCTGAAAATAAAAGGGAATATATATTATTATCAATATTATATAGAAATATTCAATTAAAATAATCTCGAGTAGATTTACAGTGTAATAAGTCCTCTCAACATCATGTTGGTTCATATGGTATTGAGAAATTGAAAACATTAACTATCTTGGAAAAATATATTTTAAGAATTCAATCAGAAGAAATGGTTTTTAAACCTTTAATTTCAATTATACCAAAAAAATTAATTGAGATAAATTAATACACACATATAAATTTAAAAAAATTATAAATATTACTTTTAAATATTTGTATATGAATATTGTAGTTTATATCGATAATCTAATTGTAATCATCTCCTATTGAAGTAGGAATATTTAAAAGTATATTTAGTACATACTTTAAAGCTCAACAAGATATAATTCTGAAAAACACCCAAGTAAAGAAATTCAATCCAATACTCTGTGGTCCACTAGACCAAAGGTATGTGGTTCGAGTCTCTATTTGGGCACATTTAAAAAAAATCTGCTACATTAATAAACTGAAACTATACAACTGAATAATGTTCTTAAAATATTATTCCTTAAACCGTTGATCTGACATTTGGGCTATTTTCGAACCTTATAGATAGATTAAGTCAAAGCTCGTTAGTTTTGGTCCATTTTGAGTGTATTATATATATCTATAATTATACTATAATTATATATATATATATATATATATATATATATAATATATATATATATACAGCTACTGATGAATATAAAATTTGAATGATTATTTAAAATATCATACTTACTCTTTCCACACTTGGTGGGAGATCTCTTGAGACGTTGATTTGTCTGTAAAAGAAATATTAGGAATGTTGTGTAAGATAATTACAATATTTATTTTATCAATTCATTATAGTTCCATAAGAAATTTTACATTCAGTTGGGAACTGTGAGACTTGAGAAAGTCAAATAACTGTGGGAAATGGCTCTTTTACACATATTTAGCTTAGGTATCAAGATAAGATAATTTGATGGATTTTGTTCAAAAATTATAACTTATTGATTATTTAGAAATTGTTAATCTATCAAATCTAGCTTTACTTATTATGGCTTACATATTTTAGAAAATTTTAAAATTCTCTATTCGGAAGTTTTCACCATTTTGTCATCCCAATTATGTATTACTATTAATATTATTATTACTATTATTATTATTATTATTATTATTATTATTATTATTATTATTATTATTATTACCAACTCAATTACTAACAACGACATCGCTTAAATGGCATAGTTACAGTGGTTATATTTCAGAAAGTGAAACAGAAGAATTATGTAGATAGGATGAGATTACACCTAATTAAAATAGGATTTAAAACCTCCACCCATCTTCCCCAACTGTACCCATTCCAGAAATGTCATAATAGGATCTTGAGCCTAACATCACTTAGCCACCTATACTTGTTCAATGAATTAATAAAACCTTTATTACTGGTTTCGGTGGCCACTTATCTAAGGCGCACTCTCAAAATAGACTAGAATGCAAATAACGGTGAGATTGTCGTTTAATTCCAGTAGGGTGGTATGGGTAGTAAGATGCGGTGCTGAGAAAAATATTATCAAATAAATGGTACAATGCACCTCTCCAACTTTCTCTATTTTCTTAAAATATAGATATTTACTAGAATATTTTGTGATGAGTGAAACCGAATAATATACATTTTTGCAAAAATGATCAACAAAAAAGTATACACGAATTAATATACACTGTTACAGAAACGTAGAGAAAAGATGAAACATATTTGTCCACCAAAGAGCCTAGTAATCATTATTTCATGTTTGTAACACCCCCATTGAAAAATGTATATTTGCTTATGGCTCAGAAATTATTGGTTTTACAAAGCTATATCTTAAATAAAAGGTGTATATGTTTAATATGTACACATATTTTCTTTATTAAGTTAATTAGTATTTCAAATAATTGCGGAGATATGGTTAAAATTTGATATTTCCACTGATGTAAAGTATCATTAAAGTCATTTTCACGGGCAAATGAATATTGCCAATTTTATTGTAAAGTTAAAGAGTGCCTCTATCCAAAATTTAATTAAGAGCATATGAGCAAATTTTGACAGAGTTGATATTTTCTCTATGCAACCTTAAGTAAATTGCCCTCAACTTTACGGTTGAATGACTAATTCCATCAATTCCTGGGGGGAGTTTGATAATCATTATTAAAACCAAGCTTTAGCCAAATTTTTAAAATGAAATCGTATCTAGGCCGATTTATATAAATAGACTGATGGCATTACAAAAACCACTTTTTTCCGTTTTCAGGGGCGACAGAAAGTAAAAAGGAGATTTATTTGATAGAAAATTGCAATAAATGGATATACAAGTCATGTAATGTGTGAGACTCACAATACGCTGATTTGCCAGTGAGGGGGAGTCAGGGTTTAAGTTTCGTCCTGGTGCATTGGGAGCTATTTTACACACGTGATTTATCTTATTATAATTATTTTTTTAACTTTCTAAGCTATAGTGGGTAACATCCAATACAACTCCCCCCTCTCCACCCCCCACCCATTCTTATAAACATGATATGGAGGACTGATTCATAAAGATCTATGTTTTATTTGTTGTTTAATGTCAGGGCCTATATACTTTAAAAATCCGCTTTGAGAAACGACAAGAACATGAAAGGTAAAGTTATATTTATTAGGTTTGTAAGAAAAGATGTGTATTGAACAGTTTATTATTTCATGTTAGTATAAAACAATATAACTATATTATAATAGTAAATGAATTCTAAAAATATAACCTTAGAACCACTATTAAAAGCTTGAATTTGTTATACACTATAATTTGTTTACAATTATATCAATAACGTATTTGTGTGCAGGTGTGATATTTATTTAAAAAAATATTCAAATTTTCGTAAACGGTTATTCTCATTTAATAATACCATAATGAAAATTCCCGGCCCCTCAGCTCAGTCGGTTGCGTATCTCTCTACTTAGCTAATGGTCCCGGGTTCAATTCCCACCATGGTCGAAAAATCTATCATCCGTTAAATGTGGGTTCACCCTCTCACGGTGTTGAATTAACGGGTGGGGTCTGGATGCTGTGTCTGAGCTAGATATGAGCAAGTTTGTATGTCCTGTACAGCTATATGATCAGTCGGTTCAGAATGTGCACGTTAAATACCTTAAAATAAAATAGTATCACTAAAGAAATAGGGATGCTATAGTTTAGAAGAAGTTGGAATTAATGTGTACGCATTTGCATGACATAAAGGTCAATTTTGAAAAAAAAACACCCTGGGTACATCTGATGGGGACTCGAATAAGTTACCTCTCTACTATTAATAAACCAGAAAAGGCAATCTTGACATATTAGTTCACATGTTATTACCAGCAGATAAATAAAATACATTAAATTTAAAACTAATTAATGTTATTAATGGAATATTAATAATGATATAGCACTCCTTTGATCAATATTATTTTTTATGATACTTTACTATTATTTTTAAATGTATGTTAATTACCTAAATTTGAAAAACCTTATTGTTTGTTACTTACGTCTACATCCATTTGCATCACTTCAGGAATAATATTGGGTTCTATCTTCGTCAACAAATCTGTAACAAAAATGTATTTATAAAAATTAGGATATAGGTCATATAACTAAAATATTTTTATTATATATATGTCGTCACCTGAGAATTCAAGTGTTCTATGTCCAATTTTTCACTTTTGTGTAAAAGAGCATTGAAGTTTGACCTTGTGTATAAAACCAATGTTACTAGATGACAACTCGAGTTTGTATATTCTTAAGTAATTATATAGTAGTCTCAATTTCACCACAGGTGGATCATATGCATTCTAAATAAACATAAACACCAAATATCTCAAATTTAACAATTTTGGAGATTAAACACTTGCATTCTCGGGTGACGATGTGTTTATTACATTATTATATCTATTATTTAGCACCACGTCTTACTATCCATTTGGGTTATACGCTCATTATTATATTAATAAAAAGTATTGTGATCGTGAAAAATCCATCTCGAAACTATGAGATATTATTATTTCACCTCCCAAATCTTATAATATTTACTAAATGTATTTATTTTAAGATAAATGAGAAAGGAAGTCTGTGTGGGGCACATTAACATTAATTTAATTTAAATATGTAAAAAAATTGCTTTAGCCATTGTTTCAAAATTAATATTGGGAGACTATCTTACATGTAAATAATAACATATCTTCATTTATCTAAAATTAATTATTTTAAGTGTTGTTTACGGACAGCAAAATATAGAAAATTTGAATTATTTGGAAATTGATCTTGAAGATTGAATCCAAAATGGGAATCTGTGAATAGTTTTTCATGATAAATTAGAATATTTTATAATTCTTACAAATAAAATATTATGGTAGTTAACAAATAATTTATTTTTTAACAATTTGAATTTTGTTCAATATGTTTGAAAAATTTTGTTTATTATATATATTAATATATATATATAATATATATATATATATATATAGATATATTATCATATGAATAAAATAGATATATATATATATCATATTGATATTAACAATAAGATGTATTCTTTATGAGTAAAATTTATTTAAGAGTAATTTACTAGATTCAATGTTTGAATATTTTATCCGAAGCTATAGTACATGATATGAGAAAATTTGTGGTATTGTGTAGTAACATTTATTATTTATATCATTAAATTCAAACCCCTCTACTAACCCACTCACTAATTCACTCAGTCACTCATTCATCATCGTATTTTCCCAACCCCTTGGCCTGAAAACTTGAAATTTCGCGTGAAAGTTCTTTTGATGTCCTAGATAAAAGAAAGAACTTGGTTTTAGGAAATTTGAATTCTATGGGTTGAAAGAATGGGGTTGAAGGATTTCAAAATTCACAGATGTATCTTTTGAGCCAGAAGATATAGAGCCTTGAAAATTAAAATAAAGGCCTCTATTTAAAATAGGGTTAGATATTTTTGAGGATTTTTCAAATTTCTTATCCTAGTAGGGTGGGGATAGGCAGAAAATGTGCAGTTCACTGACTCACTCTTTATCTATTTTCCCTACCCCCGTACCTGTAAACTTTAAATATTACTTTCCATGAAGGTAGCGAGATTTGCTTATATAAGTAGAAAAATTTAAAATGGGTGAACTCCAAAATGGAGTTCTAATTTTTTGTTTACAATTTCTATATGAGGTAAACGATAAAAACTTCCTCGACGAATAGAAAGACAACTAAAGATAGCCCAATGAGACTTAGAATTTTTAATTTCTAAAAGTGAGTTTAAGAAAAGAGGTTGGGAAATTCGAAACATTAAAAACTAAGAGTAAACCACTCCTTTCGATTGTGATAGAAAACTTAAATTTAGAATTTAGGTAAAAATACCACTTTATATAAATATTTAGAGCTAAAAATGTTAAATTTTATATAGGAATTTTGGGAGATGAAGGAAGAGGGCCTGAACAGAAAACACACTTTATGGTGTGGTATAAAATTTAAACTGGGCAGGTAGGACGAAGGATAGATCCAGAAAAGCTTATTTTTGCTAAAAAAATTACTTTCTAGGTAATTGATGTATAAATGTAAAGGGGAGGAGACTTTATAATTTCCAAAAATAATAGAAACAACTATCTTTCACCCCCCTCAGTGGCCGCGTGGGTTAATGTGTATTTCTCGTGTTGGTCTAAACTGCCGATGACGGGTAAATTCCTGTCAGGTGTACTGAGGGTGGTTTTCGTAAATGGTTCCCCTCTCTCCTTCCAGGCAAATGTGGGTGTATTATCTCTTAACTAAACCTTACTAAGCTCTAGTCCATTATTTTAATTAGCACATAGGTGTATAACTCTAACGGCTATTTAGACGCGGTGCTAAAAAGTATTTTTCCATATGGTAAAAAATTTAAATGCAGCAGGAAGTTATAAAGAACACTCACACTAAGTAATCTTAAAACCCTATAGATTTTAAACTGAGAAAATATAGGAAGGTGGAAAGAGGTTTGGATAAAACAAAAAAACTTCAATGTGAGGTAGAAAATTTAAATTTGGGAGGAGTGTAAAAGTATTAATTCAATAATAATATTAATTTTAAGTACCGGTGTTTATTATTTAGAAATGGGGTCATTCCATTTTTATTCTTACTGCCATATTTAGCCTTTTTACACTTTTTATAAACTATTTTCTCCCTCTTTGGCCATTTTGCAAACTTTAATCTTTTTACCATATTTTTGCCCCTTTGCATCTTTATACACTTTTATTTTTGTATATGACTTAGTTTTCACCCGTTTTACCACTTTTGCTTGGTTGTGGCCTTTTTTAATTTCATACATTTGATATCTTAGTCCTTTATAAACACTAAACATTATATGCGATTCTTGCATTATTAATTATATTGCCCTTTTTGACTAGATTTCCTTTTTACTATTTCTATCTTCAATAGCCATTTTACCTTTTCAAACTTTTTATTTTTTACAATTACCCGGTTTATTCCCGGGGAAAAAATTTTAGCGTAAAAGGATTAAAAAGGTGTATAAAGGGTAAAAATTGATAAAAGGGTAAAAAGGTTAAGGGGGCGATGATGTAAAAGGGAGGAAATACGGGATAAAAGTTTGTAAAATGGGTATCAAGGCGCGCATTGAACCACTATATGAAATGTAGCTTTAAAGCTTTCTCACAGTGTTAATATTTCTTCATATTTTCTTTTTTTAATTAATTAAAAAATTAAAGCTAAAATTTCAAAATTCCAACCTCGATGTGCAAATTTTTGTCCAAAGGACCTACTAATATATATATTTAAGACCTCTTCTTGCGTTAGCTAACGCACAACGCTCATGGCTGACAGAAAGACACAAACACTCTTATTAATATAGATATCAAATATAATTATCTAGAATGGATTTATAGAGGTACCAACATGTATTTTTCTGACCACGCCGTACTACTCCAAAACGTTAATTAATCAAATATTCTCACCTTTTTCGCTTGCCTCCTCTGTTGAACTCACCTGGAAAAAAAAAGGCACCAATGATTAATATGTTTATATATCAGGTAATTGACAGGCCCCTGTCATGCCACTGACCCGCCATGGATGAACCCGAACTTAGGCCAACCACAGGTGTAACCGGAACTCATTATTTTTCTGCGAGGGTAAATAAATGATAAGGGTTAATTCTATAAACATGACTCACTTGCAATGACCTTAACATTTCCCCCCCCCCCCCTCCTGCACACACGGGAGATGTTTAATTACTCAATTTAGTACAATCAACTATTATGTTGTGAACAAGAAATAACATTGAGGGCACTACCTATCATAAAAATTTGTGCTAGATTGGGCTATAGAATGGTTCATGGTGTTTAATTAATCCTACATGCACAGAATTGAACAGTAATTTCCTTGTCTTTCAAACAAAAGTAGAAAGAAATATCTTTGTTATAGAAAATATTAATAAAGTGAAGTGGTTTTTTATTGAATGTATTTATAAATAAATTGACATTTAAACAAATGTGCCAGATTGTCATAAAAATATTTTATACATTTTTACAGGTAATTTTAATTTTAATAATATAATTAATTATCTATAAGACAATAAATAAAGCATCGAGTTTGACCCATTTTTCGTACTAGCGTATTGGCTAATTTTACTCTTTGGTTATGATTTTTATTATTGTTTTATTTGAACTTATAATACTGAATTGAGTACGTAAAGGTTGTCCGTGTTTATAGGGTGTAATAACCTTTTCACTGGTGAGTAAATGACGAGTTTAAATTTCCATAATATACTTGGAGAACTGTGCTAGGTCTAGCTAGGTCGAACTATGACCTTCAAGTTAGGGTGGGAAAACACGAGCGTATAATGTATTCGTACTCGCGAACATTTATAAAGCGTGATTATTCGTTTTACAGCCAATGGTTTGACACAAGTGTAGCCTCCAAATAACTCTCGCTTGCATTTTAAAAACACACGTCATGGCGTCGTAGCGTGTGTCCTAGCTTTAGTGCATCGACAGAAAATGTACGCTCGTTACAACTTGCGCTAAAAGATGTCCACGGTGATATTGTGTCATTTCAAATATAATATATATTGACTCTACAACGAAAGCTACGACGGACGTCGAAACGCACGTAGGACAAAACGGGGTGAGTTTCAATCTGGGCAGGTTTTAGTAAACAGTATATTTAAATATCAACTAAGTCAAACGACGTTTTAATGACCTTAACTTGTTCGTCTTGATTGGTGTAACCACCTGCTAGGTCTCAGAAACGCTGCGAATTCTCGTTTGTTCTTTATCATCTGAGTGTTTCAAGCAATGTCAAATTATATTGAGTATTTCAAGATTTTTGAAGTTATACTTCTTTAAGCGCGTTATGAAAAAATGATGAGAGTGAAATTTTAAGATTCGCGCGCATCACTGTAACACAAAAATAACAGGTTGAAGTTAAACCGCTCATTAAGTCTCGAAAAAAAAAAGCTACCAACAAAATAGAAATAGAACCTCTGTTAGTCGCGCATATTGGTACGCTCGTCGCCTCTGATCACTGTTTTCATATATATTATATTTATCCACATGTTTCTAGTTTCTACATTCACAACACGTGTTTTAGTTTCATACAAGTGTGCGAATTATATATGTGCTAATAAATTATATTCAGTTGTGATTTAAATTGAATATTTTGATTAATATTATTTAATATTCGTAAATATTAGTGAAAAAAATTGTGCTTATAGACTTTTTCAAGTGCTACAATATAATTGAGGTTAACTATCCGTATGTATTATTTATTGATATAAATTAAAAAAAAAATTGTATTTATTTATATTATTAGTTTAAAGTTTAAGTTCCATTAATAAAACATTAATGTTTATAGAAACTTTAAAACTTATTTTAAAGTTATACTAACTGCCATATTTAGTGACGAGATGTCTTTGGACTTGGAGGAATACAAACCTCTTTGGATCTAGACGAAGATTACACAGTTCGTAATTTTGTTTTGAAATACTGCAAGAAATGCCATTGCGTTGTTTGAATGTAAAAATCCAATAATAAAAGGTACGTAATTGTTTTGTTACCACTGTCTAAATTGAAACAAATTTTGTGCTTGACATACGTTTTGTTATTTTAATTAATTCATTATTAATTGGAGTACAGTTATGTAACTAATTGTATTTTAAGCCAATACAATAATATGCCGCCATTTAAATTTATTGAAGTGACAATCATGATTTAATAGTTGCGCCTACTCTTGAGTGGTGGCAAATAAAAGGCGCAACTTTGCTCTCAAATTGCGCCTGCTCCTTTTAGTGAATAGGGATTTGGAACATATTTCAAACTTGCGCTGGCGCAACTATTTGCTCCCTTTGGTGAATCCAGGCCCAGTAGTGATTTAAATTGAATATTTTGATTAATATTATTTACTATTCGTAAATATTAGTGAAAAAAATTGTGCTTATAGACTTTTTCAAGTGCTCCAATATAATTGAGGTTAACTATCCGTATGTATTATTTATTGATATAAATTAAAATATTATTATTTAACATAATTAATACTAAATATTATTAAATTATTTTTTATTTTTTAATGATGCCAAAGAAGTATAACTTCTTACGCGCGTACATAAGTACACACACTCATTTTTTTTATCGTTTACAATAAAATATTTATTTAAATTTTCCAATATTGTTAAAGTTAGATTATTGTGTTTGTTTTTTTAAATTTGTGATTTTACAAATAAATTATAACTTAACTATGTTTTTCTTAGGTTTGTATTTTCAAACCTAATGAGGCGTATTACAACAACTGTTGCAACTCACCTCGGGATCTTACAACAATGGTTACAATTTATCCTGGCGTATTAAAACAGTTTTTGTTAATAACGCTTATAACTTTTTTTTGTTACATAGAATTATTAGTGTAAAAATATGTTAAAAATTACAAACTTTAATTTAAATAGATAAAACATTTTTAAATAAATAAATAAAATAACTATTGGTAACAGATATTCTATGTAATTTTGTTCATGTCATCATTGTTCTAACAACTACTTGTTTTGTGTAGTATAATGGTGAGTTATCAAGGTAAAAATCAACTCACCATTAAAACAAGGGACAAAAGAACGATTCCTAAAACAGCTGTCCTCTTCATCTTGTTGATTCAGTCTGTACTTATCTCAAACAACACTGGTCTCTCCTTGAACGCTAACTCTCTTTTAAATAGAAAGACTGCAGTGTTTATAAACATGTTTGATAGTTGGAATGGGTGTTCACACAGACATATTATTAAGATAATTTTTGTTACGCTCGATAAAGAGGTTTTTCCCCGTTTTTACTTGGCATGACGTAGAATTTAAACGCAAAACAAATGTTGTAAATATGTGACAGGATAAACCAAGATGTACAGTCCATTAAAAAAAACTCGGTGGTATATTTAACACTCGGTTGTTGTTATCACAGATAAATTTTTCACAATGAGAAGCTCTTTAAGATTGCAAACCTCTTTTCTGAGATCATGATTGATAGGGGGCCTATGATATATTTAATAGAAAATTGATAATATATATTTAAGTAAATTAATTTTAGAGCTTGAGAATATATCAAACTGATGTTTAATCTTTTTGGTTAATACCTATAAAACAATGGTTTTTATTATTATAATGAAGATATTAAATTTTATTTAAACTATGTATGAGAATGATTAATAGAAATTAACTATAAAACTAAAGAGTTAGCAGCTCTAATTTTAACATCATTCTTCATTAATTTGAACTATTTATTCATTATCATAATTAACAATGATATGCATCTAGTTTCGTTTTCATTTAATAAAATAAAAATTACCTAATATATTAGATTAAGCAAAAACTAATATTATTATGATTTATTACTTCTTATTCTAGGATTAATTGGAAAAATCAATACAATCCAATCCAAATATTGTAGTTAGCTATAATCCTAGTTTGCTTTTTGTGTTATTTTATAGGAATAATTTGGTATAACTTTCAAAAATTACACCTGCAGATAACGTGAATTAAAGAATTAATATATAAAAGTTGGTCTAGTTGCTTATATAATCGACAGATAAGTCCCTTCCTATAAAAATTGGAATGCAAAAGCTCTCAGGGCATACTTGAGGGTCATTAGCACCTGAGATTGCAGGTAGATTAGTGAGGTCTTAATCACACATATTTAACATGCTTTCGCTCTAAGCTTACACAAACTTATTCTCAATACATGCTACCCCAATATTGAGCTAGTTCTATCCTGTCCACTTCATTAAACCTAATCTCTTTATTGACTATTCTAATGATCTCCTTCCATTTGTGTCTAGGTATTCCCAATGGTCTCTTGCCATTGTGTTTGCCACGCTGCATTTCATGCCAATTTAATCAACGAAATTTAATTACCCTAACAATTTCTGGTGATTAGTACATAGTATGTAACTTATCAATATGTAACCTCATCCACTCCCCAGTAGCCCCATCTATTTTTTGGACCAAATATTTTCGTACGCACCTAGTTTTCAAAGACCTTAAACTTTTAAGAACTTTTGAGTGTTTCTTGATGGGTTGCAACTCCAATCTCATTATAGTGAAGCTAATATTTTATCTCACCTTGTTGACAGGGTATATAAACCTTTTTTCTAACCTTGAATAGTTTTTATTTTAATAAACCACTCAATAGCTATAAAAGGCAATAAGTTTCCTCAAAGTAGGAGCATAAATAGTATTTTAATGTCATTTCAGACGCACAGTATCAATTTTTTGCACATAATTTAGTTTTATAGAAATATTTTTATAACGTGAATTTGAAACACTTTTGAGGTTATAAAACCGTCATTAATAATCTCATAGCATTGTTTATTCTACATATTTTTACTCAATTTTACGACACATAATTATTGTTATTTTATATTACCATTCATTAAATGATTAAAGCCTATTTTATGGCCGGATGGTCTAAAGCGTTCCTTTCGCAATATATTAGATTGTCGATTATTGGAAGATCGGGGACAAATACCAGCAGGGTGTAATTAGAGTAGCTATTCATAAACGGTTTTTCACTTTTCCTCTAAGTAAATACCTATACACCTCCTCAAAATTCATAATTCCTTATCTCTAACCTATTAGTACATAGGTGTATAATCTGAACGGGTAGTAAGACGCTGTGTTAATTTTTCTGAATTATGAGAATGTCAAAGCTATATTTTTAAAGAATTCTTTCATATTTATATGTTATTAATAATGATTTAAACTTTATTAAACGTTACTTTATATATGTTTATCACTTTCTGCTGCCCGTTTGAGCACTCCACTATTTTTATACTTGCTCGGTAGTTCTTAAATAATTACTATATCGATTGACTTAAATTTTTCATATTAAGACGTTTTTCTTAATTAAATATTTCAAATTGACAAATTCAAAATATAATCTAAAATATTTCTTAATTTTATAATATCTAAGTATTTTATTTTTATATGTAATTAAATGTATTTATGCTAGTAGTTCGCTTTTTTTTTATAGATTACATAAATAATTTGTTCAAATATTACTCCTATCCCGGGCATACTTATTTAGTTATACAGTAAAATGGAGTAGAGATGAATTAGGTAGAATTTAGAGGTTATTGTTAGGTCAAAAGGTGACCTGGTGGTCTAGGGGTAAGGTGTCAGACTTCTGTGCTGGCGGCCGGGGTTCAATCCTCGGTCCCGGCACAGATTTATCTGATTACCAAACCCTTCCTTCACCTCAGACAAGACATCTTGTGAATGTGGGGAATGCCAGGCCTCCACCGTGGTTCGGATTCCACGTTAAACTGTAGGTCCTTCATTTCATCTCACAATCACCCTACCATTACACATTAGCGTAGGTGCGTATAACCCGAATGGGTAGTAAGACGCGGTGCTAATAATGATAATGTTAGGTCAAAAGAGTGTCAACTAAATTTAGAATAGAGATATAAGAACCATAAAGTTTAATGAAGCCAACCTACATACATACGTACAGATACGAGTACCATATATATATATATATATATATATATATATAAACATGTTCCCTCCTTATTTTGTGTGTGTGTGTGTGTGTGTATGAGTGTGTTGTGTGTGCGCTCACTCACGCAAGTGATTTATTTATGTTTGTATTAAATTGAGCACTTGTTCTCATAATATGTGATCTATGCGTAGTTTATCTATAGTTTTTTTTCTATTTCATTATTTGTGAGTTTAGGTGACCTGGTGGTCTAGGGGTAAGGTGTCAGACTTCTATGCTGGCGGCCGGGGTTCAATCCTCGGTCCTGGCACAGATTTATCTGATTTCCAAACCCTTCCTTCACCTCTGACAAGTTATCTTGTGAATGTGGGGAATGCCAAGCCTCCACCGTGGTTCGGATTCCACGTTAAACTGTAGGTCCTCCATTTCATCTCATAATCACCCTACCATTACACATTAGCGTAAGAGCGTATAACCCGAACGGGTAGTAAGACGCGGTGCTAATAATAATAATAATTTGTGAGTTCTTATGTATATATTTCTGTTAAACTTCATTTTAGTTGTATTGGTCAAGTGGTTAACTTCACCATTAAAGTCGATTATTATCAATAATTTTCAAAAATGTCAAAGTGTGGATTATTCTAACTAGCATATAAATATATGAGTTATTTGAAGAATCACTGTAGAAGACTATTTCAAATAGCTTTTAGAGGAATCTAATTGCCGGAAAAAATCAAGGTGAGAATCACTCTAAAAATAGTTTTGATGACATCCATTTCTCAAAAATTTCTATGGGAGGACCACTTTGAATAACTTCTAAAGGCACTTTTTTTTTTAGTTCATGGTTAACCACGTTCTCACTGTAGTAGATAGTTATAGAATTTAAATTTGGACCTAAACCATTGCTGGGCTTCATTTTATTACAAGTAGGCCAACACTTCTCAAGTAAGTATACATCTGCTTCATATGTTTTACGTGACCATAATTAGTATAACGTTGTAACACTGTATTTGGCTTCCATATTGCTATTTCACGTTTAGTTTGATTACAGGCTTCGTGTTGTTTTCTGTTGCCGCTTGGAGGTTTTTTTTATTGCGAAGCCGTTCGTTCACCTTTGTTGGATGCACAACGCGTGTTTCTTTGTAATGCTTTTCTGAGGTTTTTTTTTGTGGTTAAATTTGGGTGGTAAGCAAGCTCGGCATGTGCTAAGTGTGCCACGCATAGGGGCCACCAAGGTTAGGGGCCCTTGTCCACCTGACAAATAAATCAATTTGACTTGTATTTATTTTGTGATAATATTATCTTTCATTAGGTTGTTTTATGTTTTTTCGTAATATTTATCCCAAACTAATATATAAATTCCCTAATCGAAGGGCGCTGGTAGCCTGGCATTACTCGGATTCCGACAATACGTTGAATTTTGACAGAAAAATGAAAATTGATTTTCTATTGACAATAATTATTTCTGAGGTAAAATAATAAAATTATTAATATTGAATAATTAGCTAAATTTGATGTGAGAAGAACGCAAAAAAAGTTTTCAATACTAGAATACTTTTTACTATACTAATAATATTACTATATTATTTGCAGCCGGCGGATTACATAAAATACAATTATACTGAAACAATATATAATTATATGATGTCCAGTATTATTATATTATTAGTTATTATATTACAGTACTACAATCCACTCAGTATATAATAGATTGTATAGTTTAATATTTACTATAACATTAAAAAGTGTTAATCCGGGCCTGGTGGCCAGGATAGCGACAAGTTGTCTTACAAATCAGAAGATGTAAAAGAATAATTATTATCTGTAACTCGTAAAACTGCAAAAATTACTACTGTATACACTTTCATCATTGAATTGATAAATTTCATATAACTGGTTGTTCGGAAAGAGATCTGCTGATGGAAGCAAAATACATAATTTGTCTTACATCGATGACTAAACAATCAGCTGGTCGCCAAATAATCTTAACAAGGGGCCCGATTTTGTCTGAGAATAATATAGTAACTTATTACCTCAGTGTACCTTGCTGTTGTTAAGTAACCTGCATTATTATATCAATGTGTATACCTGGTGGGTGACCTGGTGGTTTAGGGGGTAAGGTGTCAGACTTCTGTGCTGGCGGCCGGGGTTCAATCCTCGGTCCCGGCACAGATTTATCTGATTTCCAAACCCTTCCTTCACCTCTGACAAGACATCTTGTGAATGTGGGGAATGCCAGGCCTCCACCGTGGTTCGGATTCCACGTTAAACTGTAGGTCCTTCATTTCATCTCACAATCACCCTACCATTACACATTAGCGTAAATGCGTATAAACCGAACGGGTAGTAAGACGCGGTGCTAATAATAATAATAATAATAATAATAATAATAATATACCTGGTGCCTTATGTCCGGTACTTCAAACCGGGTAAAACTATTCAAATAACTGTAATATTTGTCTTTATAATATAAAGGTAGGTGATATATTTGTCTCTATTTCTACAAAATTAAGATTTTGTATATTTTTACCTTTCTCCCCTCCATGCAAACCGGACATATGTTTAGATTGAGTGACACAACCAAGGGTCCTGAGATGAGAAACTACTCCCAAAAAGTCTAAAAAACGTGTGCCGTTATTTTAGCTAGCCATACAATTTTTATTTACATTTTTTATGGTTAATAATATTTTGGGGGAGATGGTTTGATATTACAACGTCTATATAGTAAGTTAAAGCAAAAAAAAGTGTATATGTGAAAATGTTTTTAGTAAATTCTGAAAGTTTGATTTTAAACTGTTAAAATATATCAACGATGGACTATTTCCTCCTATCAATTTTATTAAAACATCTTTATGTGGCCTTTTCCCCTCCCTTAAGGACTACCTCTTTTATTTTCGGAGTAAAGATTTTGGGCTACATGTGTGGACTTTCGTTTATTAATCCTGTACTTTCACACCTCAACCCTCGAGGAAACAAACCATTTGCGTCCCAACGGTAGTTGTAATCCTACAAGGGGTGATCACATTGAAGTTCTTGAAAATAACTGCTTGAAACTTGTGCTTAATACACAGCCGATATTTCGCCATTCATAAATATATATATATATATATACATTTTTAGTGTTTATATATATTTTTTAAACTTAAGACGATACAAAAAAACGAGGCTTGAACCAAAGTACTCAGGTTTTTTTTTTTTCTAAATTGTTTCGCAATTTCCCTTCATGAAATAAAAGTAACAGTTATTCTAAAATCCAAACCTTTCGTATAAATATATGCATATCCTAATTGGTTAGTAAAACGTGCCATATAATAACCGTAAAGAGGATTAATTACAATTGTATTACAGGGACCCCTAGACTCATAGTCAGGTGCACTGGTTCACTACACAATGAGGTTGGTCATCATGTGAAAAAATTATATATAAATAATTGAAGCATTCTTACGTAGTATATCACTTAATTACTAACTCGATTAAAAATGTATTCGTTGTATTATTTTTAAAAACTTGATATTATTGGGTTGATATGGTAGCTGGGTGATACAACATCCTTATAACACCAATGAGGGTGAGACGACCCTTAAAACACTTCGAACACGATAAAACGCTGAGCCAAAGGTAGAGCTGCCGTCAATAATGGTGGCAATCCTTATCCTTCACCAGTAAGGGTGCTCATTTATATACTTTGGTGTAGATACTAGACGTGCGAACTTGAATGCTTCCCTAACTTAACAACCAACCAACCAACTTTTATTGTATGTGTCGTTCTACTAATTTGATTTAAACGGCTTTTACCTCATGTTATAATTGTTTCAACACTATCAAAGATCGTTCGATTAACAGTCTAGTTATTATTATTATTATTATAATTATTATTATAATTATTATTATTATTATTAGCACCGCGTCTTACTACCCGTTCGGGTTATACGCACTTACGCTAATGTGTAATGGTAGGGTGATTGTGAGATGAAATGAAGGACCTACAGTTTAACGTGGAATCCGAACCACGGTGGAGACTTGGCACTCCCCACATTCACAAGATGTCTTGTCAGAGGTGAAGGAAGGGTTTGGTAATCAGATAAATCTTTGCCGCGACTGAGGATTGAACCCCGGCCGCCAGCATAGAAGTCTGACACCTTACCCCTAGACCACCAGGTCACCACCGTCTAGTTGTTGGGAATATAGATAATTGGGCTCTTAATCAAAGTGTATTTTATTTTTACCACAGTCTCTTTCTACCTGTACAGGTCATACGCATTTAAGATAATTACTCTAATGGTGGTGGTGGTGGTGGTGGGGGGGGGGGGGGGGTAGTAATAAGAGAGGAAGAATTTTAGAGGGAATCTACCCTCATTTTAACACCGCATCTTACTACCCATTTGGGTTATTCGTTTATGTTCTAACTACGCTTATGCTTTATGGATTAGGAAGAACACATTTATAGGAGGTATAGCCGCATTTAAGTGAAAGGAGAGAGGGAAACCATTAAGGAAAAATTACCCTCATTAGACCCAGCTGGGATTCGTTCCCTAAAGTCTTATGGATGTTCCCTGGGAGCCACCATGAAGCATCACTCTGCCAGGATCACTGGACGAGGAACATCCCGCAGACAAAGGCACTCTGCCAGAATCACTAGACGAGGAACATCCTGCAGACAAAGGCACTCTGTCAGGACCACTGGACATGGAACATCCCGCAGACAAAGGCACTCTGCCAGAATCACTGGATGAGGAACATCCCACAGACAAAGGCACTCTGCCAGAATCACTAGACGAGGAACATCCTGCAAACAAAGGCACTCTGTCAGGATCACTGGACATGGAACATCCTGCAGAAAAAGGCACTCTGCTAGAATCACTGGATGAGGAACATCCCACAGACAAAGGCACTCTGCCAGAATCACTGGATGAGGAACATCCAGCAGACAAAGGCACTTTGGCAGGATCACTGGGTATAGAACATCCCGCAGACAAAGGAATTCTGGTAGGATTACTTGATAAGGAGCATCCCGCAAACAAAGTCAGGAATTCTTTAGTCTGGTCCAAGTTAGGGCAGTCACCACGAGGATGAGCACATCTAAAGCTCATGAGCTTACAACCCCAATCCAGTGTTACTCCATGAGCCCACCACATAGTTTTTATTCAAATCGAATACCTCAGATCAGTCGGTAGCGTGTCTTCCTAGAGCGCTAGGAGTCCTGGGGTTGATTCCCGGCATGGCCGAAAAGTATATCATTGGTGAAATTTGGGTGTATCCTTTCACAGTAATGAATTTAACTACAAGGACTGGATGTTGTGTTTGTTCTATATTTAAGCTAGTTTACGAGCCATGTGCTGATGTAATCAGGGGTTTAAATAGTTGACGTTAAATATCTCAAAATCAGTAGCTCCCAACCTTTTTCAGCAGACGGCCCCTTAGTAGATAATAGAATTTTCATGGCCAGGCTTTACCCTATTTTTTGTTATATTTATTTTAAAAATGTTCAATGTTTTATAGTCATTTATTTATACAAAAATCAATATAACACTGGAAGGATAATGGTATAAAAAATGACCGAATATAATCTAAATGGTTGTTAAGGTTTTGTTTTCATCAGTTCTTGAATATTGGGTTTGATGTTTGACAGAGCACACCGGAAATCACTATTCACCTCAAGTAGACAATGCTGTTTAGTTTTTATGAAAGTCAAGAGTTGTAGATTTGGTGGTTTTGTACGCAGGGCAGCGTTTTTCAAACTATGCTGCGTGAAGATTTTAGACTACGCTAGTTATCTCAGGCTCCATTGAGGGCATTTTTTTTCACACTATAAAATAGCATCAGTAATTAGGATTGACAATTTTTCGAATTTGAGTAAAGGACTTTTGCCAAAGGTGCAGCCAGAACATGTGTGTGATTTTCCGTTTGTTTTCTACTTTTCTACTTGTTAATGTTAATCCTCGCCATTGAATGTTCATAATATTGGTGTAAAATATGATATGAGGGCTCAAGCGCTTTTTTTTTATGGTTGGAGGGCTCCTTTGGTCTAAAAAGTTTGAGAACCCCAAGTTTAGGGAGGAATGGCGAATCCAAGGCTTGCGAGCTTGAAAATAAACACATGCACATACAGTTTTGGCTGGTTTCCGAATTTATTAAATCTCTCAGGCAGTGTTGTCAACATCCCAAGGTTAATTACTTCGGAAAATTGATTTAAATAAAAAAATTCAATACGTTTATGATTTTTAACGTTATTTCTGAATTGATCCATGCCCTCCTTGGAATGGCCCCACGTTAAGCCCACCAGGTTGATAATTACTGCCTCAAATAAAATAATAAGCAAAAACAAATTAGCTTCAAAAGTATATACAATTTTTGCCAACTATATCTTAATTTTACTCTGCTTTCATTAAAATTAAACCTGTGCTCAGTGCACAATAAAGGCCGGGAGCAAAATAAGCGCTTTCAAATTATATTTTTGTTGTTGTTATTATGTCAATAATAAAAAAACAGGTCCTTTTTCCAGAGATACTTAATAAGGTTCAGATGGGAAAGATCAAAGCTTCTACAAGAGGGACGTAACGCGTATAAATTTGGATAATTTAATAATAAATATTTGTCACATTTTAAGTGATTAAATTGACTCATCCCTTTCGCAGTATT
Source organism: Timema cristinae (assembly GCA_039000515.1). Taxonomy (NCBI): domain Eukaryota; kingdom Metazoa; phylum Arthropoda; class Insecta; order Phasmatodea; family Timematidae; genus Timema; species Timema cristinae. The sequence goes on along the minus strand of JBCFYV010000012.1, from coordinate 20,939,616 downwards.
GACGTTATTATATTGAGTGTTACGCTATTCCTATAGTATTTGGTTATGTTGGTTAGTATGCTAACTTTATGATATAATTAGTTTGTTAATAAAGTTAACATTACGGTTAATTAAATAAGTACATTCAAGGAGAGAATTTTAAATGTATACAAAATGTGGATGGTTTTATTTTCATTGAGCCATTTACCACAAAGTCTATTAATGACCTCGTTAAGGGGCTTGATAATGAGAAGGATAGGTAGGTAGAAGAAAAAAAATGTCAGAATATTCCTGGAAATGGGATGTAAACCATTTTAGTTGGAAAAACAGATCCAGTGTTTTCGGGTGGGATTCCAACTCGAGTCCCGGTCTAATGGGTCAAAGTAAGTCACACTAGGGAGTTAAATACTGGAACGTTCTGGATGGGAAAGAGTTTTTGGCTGTTTAGTAAAGTTAGTGTTTCTCAAAGTAAGCAAGGTATATTTTATTCTAAATTAATATTTTGTGGTTAAAATAATATAAATAGGTTAAAATTAAACTTTGTTGTTCATAGATATAACATATTGTGTTACACCAAATTTCATAGCTGAAGGAACTGCAGGTCTGTTGGAGAAAATATTTATCTTCGCTCACTCTCTGTTACCGGTTGCCAAACCTTCTAGCTTTGGTTTGTTGGGAAGTGAGGGGGAGGGATTACTTGGAAATCCCTCATTGTAAACAATGCGGCATGTTGAGGTTATGGGGTTCAATTGACAGACAAACATATTTCCTCTTGGTGTAAAACTTTTTCTAGAAACAAGAACTATTTCCACAATAATATTTTTTTCAAGATTGAAGTATATTAACTTTTTCTATTCCCCACGTAATTATGCTTACCACTATTTTATGTATACAGCTTTTTTCCTCATAATATTACAACATGCATTTCATACTAAATGCTATAAATTATATTCTTACTTGTTCTTAATAAGAATATTAGGAAGTTAACTATCAATATCACTAAAGCTTTAATTTTCTTTAGGGTAGGTAATTCATTGTTACGGTAAAGTGAATGTACCTTTCTTCGAATTGCTGCTTGAGTAAAATTGTCATATTTATCCAAACGCTTCATTTAAGTGCAGTTATTTCCTTTTTTATTGGTGTCAGTAACTTTCCCTTAGTTTTGAATTCTTGTTTAATAGATATTACTAACTTATAAGACCCACCCGTAGCTTCTGCAGTCTGCATTTCCACTTGATTTACTGAACAAGTTCCATCTTAACGAAAATAGTTGTAGACTCTTAACACCATTGCCCTTTCTTTACTACTTAATATTTACCTCTTGAAATGTAATTGTTTGTAATAACAGAATAGTCATTGAGACATAGTTCTATCGTGATTTGTATTCATGGCTGCGTAGTTTTGGAAGAGGTATATTGAGGAATGACCATTTGATTTAGACAATTTTATGTATGTCCCATTTTCTACAGCAGTGCTCTATCATACCAAAGGTTTGGGTTCAAATCTCTGTCCGTTCTGCTGTTTCCAAGTACACGCCAATTTGTATACAATGGCGAAACATATCAACATGATTTTGCAATTATTTGGTTGTCACTGTAATTACATTAAACTGGATTAAGTTAAATATTAAAACAAATTGTTTCACATGTTTTTTTTCGTTTTTTTCTTTGATCCATATTTTACTGCCCGCCTGGGATATCCATATATTCACACTAATGTAATAAGGTTGATTAAGATAGGAAAAATGTACCCGTATTTGCGTGAAAGGACAGTGGAAAATAATTATGAAAAGCACCCTCACTAGAACCGGACTAGATTTGAAACCCGAGCTCGCATACATTAGTGATCGATTTTATCACGAGAATGATGCCTTTAACCATTCGACTACCAATGAGCTTATCAAATGCAGTTTTCATAAGACTTAAGAGCATTTCATTAGATTTTAAATACTCTATTTGATTTCCTTTCATAATGGCAAAGATTCAACCGATATAAAAGTACCTCGAAGCTACACATAGAGATTAATTAGACCACCCCGAACATTTAACAAGATTTCATACCCACGACTGACAGGCATGGACCAAACTGTAGCTTACCACTTTCTCTTTCTTCCTCTTTAATCTCGCAGCATCAAAAGACAAAAGGAGTAATTTCATTACTTTTGCTTTCGTCCGACATTTCTTTGCAGATGTGATCAACCATTATTTTAAGAAAGCTTAGCTACTTTTATTAAATGTTTTGTGTAATGAGGTTTACATTATACCAGATTTATTTTTCATCCACCAAATTGTAATTTGTCCTTCACGTTTTGCCCTTTTGAGACAAACCGTTATCCGTTGATATTATCTAGATTCTAGGACGCTAGAGATATGGGCTGTATTCTTGAGTGCATTTTCGAGCATCTCTTGTGGTTTTCTAAGTAAAGTTAAATGGGAAAACCATACGAGATAGCTTTGAAATAAGCCAAGAATACATCCTCATGAAGTGAGATTTAGATTTAAAACACGTGAAGTATTAGGAGAGTTTTACCAATTGAATCGGTATCGGTATTTACGATTGTTGATAGACACTAGTTGTGTTCCTATTGGTTACAACTATTTATATACAACTATATTACAAACATATGATTTCGGTTTTATTGATTTCACGTCCATCGGTGGGGACGTGTGCTAAATGTTATGATTATCTAATTTAGATTGATGGTAACAAGGAGTTCTGGGATTGGGTCCCGGCCGGGTATAATGAGGGTGCTTTTTCTTAAGTTGGTTCTCACTCTCTTACCAAGAAAATGAGGAAATATTTCCTCTAAATTCTTCCTTCAACATCACAATTCATTCGGCTTGGTTAAAACAAATGTGTTCAGCCATGATAGTTAATAAGACGTGGATCAAAAATAACTCAACACAGTTTGAGTTTCATCCTGATACAATAAACAATGTAATCCGCTTCGATGGCCACATAGTTTAAGGCGATGCTCTTGCAAACGATTGGGATTTGATCCCGGTCGGGTGTATTTTCATAAAGTGTTTCCCACTTTCCCTTCTCTCAAGTGCAGGTACACTTTGATTAATTTCAACCTTTCTAATCCATAATGTTTTGGTATAACTAGTGCATACGGGTATAATCCTAACGGGTAGTAAGACATGGTGTTTATTTATTTCAGACCACCTCTTCTATCTCAACTACTGGACTTGACGCAATTTGGGCTCGGGGATTTGTGAAACTTTTTCAAACATTTACTATTGGTCAGATTTTTTGTGCAATTCGAGATCGCCCAAAGCTCTTGACATAGTAGTTAATATCTCCCAATTTAGGAAAAGTTCAGATCACTGTTGCTAATCTACTTTTAAAACATGGTAAACACTTGGTACTTTACGACATTTTGAGCACAACTCACTTGGGTAGTTAAGACCACACAAATAAAATTTATATTTAGCAATGATGTCCTAAAAGAGGATTGTGTATTCGACATATTTAATTTAAATCACTTAAAAGTTATTTTATCACAAATATTTCAAACTACCATTTGCTATAATCTCATTTTTTTTTCTCAAGGGAATTTCAACTTAGTCCTAATAGTGGGGGACAGTAATTTAAAGATTAACCCACTCCAGTGGGCACGCTGACTGTATGTCAAGCTAGTCTTGTATATTTTTCCGGTAGAGAAGAGGGGCTCAAATTCAGACAGGCATTATAAGAGTGTTTTTTCATAAATGGTTTCTCACACTTCCTACACGTGAATGAAAAAATATACATTTTTAAATCTATTTTTCTAATTCCTATCCCATTAGTTTAATTATTGCGGTGAGTCTGGACGAGTAGAAAGAGGTGTAGCGATATATTAGTGTATAATATACTTTTTCTGGATATACGGACGTATAAATGTGTACTGTGACATTTATATGTTATATATATATATATACATATATATATAATATATGGGCCTATATATAAATATCTACATGGTGTGCCGTAACATGTGGGATCCACTCCAGTGTTAGAGAAGAGTCACAAAACAATTAGAAAAAGTTATAAGCTATAAGTTATAAGCTTGTGTCCCATTAAACCTTGTTTCTGAGTTACAGCCAAGTGATTCCACCCAAATGTTTGTATACTATCCTCGATATCTCTCGACCTGTTTACTAGGTATGTTCAGGTTATTCCTGGTTATTCCAAACACCTGGTGTTTTTGAAAGAATGCTACATTCTACAACACGACGATTGCAGATTTTCCTTCTGGTCTAGGTTTGACCGTTCTGAGCACTTCCCATAGTGTTAAGCAGCTCCAGATTACTTTACTTGAAAACCAGACCAGGGGAGCCTGACACTACTCCGCGTGTCCAAGGGTGTGAGTATTGGCATAATTAAGATGGGGATATCCTAGACGGGATGCAAAAAAAAAATAATGTAAAACAGGAAAAACCATCGGGGCAATGTGTGTTGCTAGTTTGTGACTTAACAACAGTCGCAACAGTTATATAAAGTACGCAGCTCTAATGACGTTAATGGACTCAGTTCAGTAATACCTGTCGTAAACCCCTACTGCAGCTCTCACGCCATTAGTGGCCGCATTCCATGGAAAAAACTTTCAAATTTAGATCCATGCACCTACGTTGGTTTATTAACAACGTTTTCTAGATGGTGAATCCGAAGCTATTTTGCTATTTTGCAAAGTCAATAATATCATCTTAACTTAACGCACCTAAGCAGTTCAAGCAAGATCATTATCACACTCTAAATACAATTTTATAGCTAGGTCTTGAAGGGGAAGAAATGAACAGTTAAACCTGATAGTCTTCCTTTTTATCTTCTGATGGCACTTCCACCTTTCCAATGAAGGGTAAAACCACCCTTCTTTTATATATGTCTGTACAGCATCTATTTACATTTCAAAACAAACTATAACTAATTAATTGTCTATAAAATTGATAGGTATAAACGTTTCGTTTATGAACTTTTTAATGTACTTGATGGTATGAAAATTTTGACTGGCCATTTTTGTGATAAAATTGAATATCCTAAGCTACAGACTATTTTTAAAAACACATGCTGTACATAAATTAGTCCAACTTTAATATAAAAAAGTGATTTTGTGGCAATGCAGGGCTAGCTTTTAAATTATTTAGAAATTTGTTTTAATGTCGTCAAAAATGTAATTTATTGAAAAATTAGGACTATTTATAGAATTATTTTGGAATTTATGATGATCTTTTTTCAATGTTATATTTTTAAAATTCACCGATAAAAAGTAGCTATATTAAGATGGAACGTCCTATCTGGACTTGTCGCTACGTCATGGATAGGGAACGTGGCTTATAGGAAAACAAAATCATAAAAAGAGCATTGATGGGTTCATGGTATAAGGCGTTCCTCTCACAATAGAATGAACTACTGATGACAGGAAGATCAGGATTTAAATCCCGATCATGTGTACTGAGAAAGAGTTTGTCTAAATAGTTTTCTGCTCTCCCTCCACGCAAATGTCAGCGTACTTCTTCAAAATTCCATAATCCCTAACACATTAGCCTAGTTAGTACATATGTGTACATCCCGAACGGGTAGTAATATGATATATATTATATATATTTAAATTGTAAAGCTAAGCGTACATGGAGACGCAGAGCAGGATTAGGTAAGACATGCCAGCCCGAGTAGTGAAAGAAAACAAGACGCAGGTCGGTTGTATGAATCTGTAGTAGAGCGCAGTAGCACTTGAGCGGATAGACTATGGTACGAGGAATATAATATAATAGATGAATATTGTTTTCACCAGCTTGGCCTTAGTCAGTGAACCCACCAATTATGTCACTAAGTTAACTTGGGTTTCCTGACTGCGAATTATAACTACGCTCTAAAATTTCACTTATTGTATATAGGGCCTACACTATATTTTGGGTTATTTTAAAAGTTTTTAAATGATAGGGAGAATCAGGGGAAGCATTGTGGGCTTTACAAAGGACCAACAAAATTAGCTTAGCTTGACTTAACCTGAACTAAACTAACATAATATAACCTAGTTTAGCTTAGCCTAACCTAACCTGACTAAGCCTGATCCATCCTAACCTAACCTAACTTAGCTTGACTTAACAGAAAGACCCAATGAAATAGAAACATTGAAAAGAATAGACTAGCTATTCCTCTTACCTCAGTCCATGCGTTCAATTGCTACTACATTTGACTTGCGCTCAAGTGTTGAGGTAGGATTCCCCAGCCGCGCGACTAGCAGCCCGACTGGTTTACATAGTTGCTATGTGGCCAGTTCCTTCGAGGCGACTGCGAATGGCTACCAGAGTGCACGCTCAGCGTCTCTACATTGCGAACCACCGAGCAAGCGTGTGTTTTAGTGGAGTAGTATTTAGTTTTGAGTTTGATTAGACTGGTTTTGTAAATGGTCCAAAATTTATACATAGAAGAAGACCAAAATTTAATTGAAGAGGTGATAAAGCACCCCTTAATTGTTTAAATATCCTCGCCAGTGTACCGGGACCAATATGTGAAGGACAACACATGGAAAGAGATCTCAGGAAAAGTTGGTCGATCATGTTTGTATTTTTTATCCACACTATTACAAAATAACAAAATAACACGGAACATTAAATAAAACACAATTAAAAAACTCTGATAACTGAGAAACTATATATACTACACATAAAATTACCCACGACTGGCGACCAAGAGACGCATTCACGAAAACGCTGTATCACACGTCTGCGACTCACCATCCTACGTCTGCGGTCGCAGACACGAGACGCGAGTTGCGCTGAGGGAATCCTACCTTCATAGCTGTTGTGTGGTAAAAACACACAGCAGTCGGTCAACACGTGGCAAACAGGGGCCAGAAACTGTTCAATAACACTATACACGCCGGTAGGACAGTTGATAGACTGCTTCATGTGTTTATTACATAACTGTCTTGTGTCTTATTTTCTCCGAAGATGCATACCTCATCTGTTCTAAGGCTGGGACTTAGTTCGAATCATGGCTGCATGTATTCGTGGAGGAGGCGTTTTCCACATTGTCATTATCTGTGGAGTTTTCGCATCATCTATCTAGAATAATCTTAGTGTAATTTACTTGAAGTATACATTCATCATCCTGTGTCCTTATATTAGTGTAAATTCAACATAAAATTAATGGTAATTAAGACTCTTAACACTGCAAATAATGATCAATGAACGTGAACCAAACATTATAATTTACGTTCTGTGTTGGATCATCAATCAAATTAAATATTTATTTTATTTTTTAGATTATATCATGTTACGTAAGATGTGTTTACTCTTTTGTAAACTATTACAAAGAACCTATAAACCAAGACTCGATATAACCCTAGGTTCTTTTAAAAAAGTAATTTCCTGAACTTTACAGAAATCGGTATAGGGTAAGACCCATCAAACGTTGATGCTGGACTTCCCATCCCATTTCGATTGAAATAAATAGAAAGATCGAACGACCTTATGACAGTATGTGTAAGGTACAGTCAGATTCTATTACTTCCTTCTCCCCCATGTGCAACTAAAGGCGGACTTGAAATGTCGGGAAACTTGGTATGATAAGGAAAGTTAGGAAGAACTGAGGAGAAATTTCAGATACTATCCCAATTAATTCTTAGAATACAAAGATAAATGAACGATATTATTCGTTTTACTTCCAGCTTATAATCTATACTTATAAAATAACATGTCCTGACTGACTGACTGACTGATTCATAATCGCCGAGCGCAAACTATCAAGGCTACAAGCATGAAATTCGGACTGTATATTCATTTCGTTATGTAGGCACCCACTAAGAAAGGATTTTAGAAAATTCCACCCCAAAGGGGTCAAAATAGGGGATGATAATATGTATTATAATAAGTATGAAAGTCCGTCATTTTGAAAGTTACATAAACAAAATTTTGTATTTCGGTTATTGACGTAAAACAAATAAATACGTGTTTCAGGAATTTTGGAAATTTTATTTAATAAGGGATGAAAAAGGGGGTGGAAGTTTGTATCGGACTTGCATTATTTTTGATCTGAGGTCAAGTTATGGTCATCAACGTAACGTAATATTTTAAATTAATCTGTAAATACATATGTATATTTTCGTATTTGTATATAATCAACATCCACGCGAGCAAAGCCGCAGGCAACAGCTGTCTAGTATTTCATAAAGAGCATCAAAATGTTTGCATTTGATAAGATATGTGTCAAATATTTAATCGGAAATAGTGAAAATAGTGTTTTTATTGATAGCATCGTAAACTTCGTTTACCGAAGCTTAACTTGCATAGTTCACTATGGCGTAGCTTATGATCAGGGTCATAGTGTAATACGTCAAGGTAGGACTGCTAACCTTTCAGTCCAAACAAAGTGTATATTTTAATCATCATGAAAGATAGCAGTCTTACCTTGACGTATTACACTATGACCCTGCTTATAATCTGAGCAATAGTGAAACCATGCAATGTAACCTCATTACCTTACAAGTTAAACAAAGAGTACATGAAATAATGAAAATCCAACTTTTCTCTAGTCGGAAAACTTGAAAAAATCAAGGAGTTTTAAAACTTTGAAATTGTAACAAGCCTATAGATAATATATAAAAATCAAACGAAACCATTCAAATTAAAGAAGGCACGTATAATCTTGTTTCATTGGAAAATATTTAACTTTATTTTGTGGTATTACTTATTGGGAGGGATATGATATTCATTTCGGTCGGCTGTATGTAGACTATTACTCTATTAGCAACTGTGGTGACAGAACGTTGACCAGGGTACACCCTGGGAGGTTGTCTGTCTACACGTCGTACCCTCAATGAGATGATAGGATGATAGGATGACGGTTTGGATCCGTGGTGAGTCTTAATTCTTACTAACCAAACCCTGGTGACAGTTGGGATAACTCCCTTGCTCAAGGTGCCAGCCAGGAATTGAACTCAGGACCCCTAGATTCATATCCAGGTGCACTGACCACTAAACCACGGGGCCGGATACAGATGAAGAATTGAGTGTTGTAACCACCCCACCAAGTGAGAGGGAGGGATCGAAAAGTATCCATCCCCTTGTACAAAAACCGAGGATATTAAAAAATAAATGTATGAGTTTCGTTTTACTGGGATATCAAATCCGACAGTAGTTCACCCTGTGAGCTGTGTTAGGTTATCTGGAAAATTCATCTCGCAGGGCTGCCACCCCCTTGTAACAACATCCATCCTTTCCACTTCAGTGGCTGACCAACCGTAAGGTGGGGTTTGTAGGAGGGGGAGGAACCACCAACTCTCCAGAAATTGGTTTCCCAAAGTTGGTCGTAGTGTAGGGGAAACCAGTGCAGCGTCGTGGTCAGCCTGGAGCTTCAAGTCCTGCTTGTGGGCCACATTCTGAATATTGTATTTTTTAAAACAATCTTTAACTCGGCTTTTAGCGTGTTTGGACATTTCCTATTGGTCTAACTGTTGTCATTCCTGGCAGAGTTAAGAAAATAGTTGCAATTATTCCATAGACAAGTATCCATTCTTTTTTATGATTCTAAAGACCCCCATTTTCCATTTAAAAAAAAGGAATTAAATAACACACTCGTGCAGACATGATCATATTTTAATTATAAACTTAAAATTTAAAAATTAACTTTCACTAAAATACCCTTAAATATTTTCTCCCCAGGAAATATTAGACTTTTTGTTAGTCAAATGAAACATCTAATAGTTATAAATTTTTGATAAAACCGTAAACCCTAAACTGTTTTTTAAATTAAAATTTCAAAAGTCTAATTCAATTCAACTAACATTAAGATGCATTAATAATACCAGTTTCAATTGTGCTCCCTCCTGCTTCAGTGGTCGAAAGGTCTAACGCGCTACTCTTGAAGTAGACTAAACTGCCAATGATGAGGAGATTGAGGTCCGAATCCCGGTCGGGTGTACTGAGGGTGATTTTCCAAAAATGGTTTTCCATTCTTCCTCCACGCAAATTTGGGTACATTTTCTATAAATTAACTTTCATAATCCCTAAAACCATTATTGTAATTAGTACATAAGCGTATAGTCTGAAGAGTTTGTAAGACTTGGCGCTAAAATAAATAAATAATGTTTGTCCATTACATTGTACCTTGTCATGGTTTTGTATTCAAACAATGAATTTATTTACTCCGCATGTTTATCGAATGATATATTTTATCCAGGTGGAAGCTATTGGGACATTTTTGATTAAAGCGGGTCCCATACTCACGATTATATAACAACACATGTAAATTTTTTTAAAACTTGCTTTTAGTGCTCAATATTCGCCGTAAACAAAAGATAAATTGCCTTTAGTCAACTTACTTTACAGCCAGAATTACACAGTTTGTAGTAAGGCTCAAATAGAATATTTAATTTTTTCGTCTAAGCCAATAGTTTGATTTTAATGATTGTTAAATTACTTATGAAGGAAATTGGTATTTAGCCTAAACATCTACCATGTTTTAAAGTTTTTAATCTTCATCAATTCAAACAATTTGTTGTTGTAATCTTTTTAAACCAGGAACCTGTTATATATTATTGAATATATAATGTGTTTTGAAAGAATGTTTTGTACTTGTTGTCATAAATGTGTTGATAAACAAGCTATGAATGACGTAATAACAAATATATACTATTATTATTATTATTATTATTATTATTATTATTATTATTATTATTATTATTATTATTATTATTATTATTATATGCCAGTTCTACGAATGGATTTATTAAGGCTTGAGATATAATTATTACTACATGATTATTACACTTGTGTAATATTAACTATTGCTAGATCTGGTCCCGGAGGTGGTAAAGCTCATTCAAGGACATGAATACGTACAGTGCATTCAGATCAAATTATGATGGAGTGGTTGTGCAATGACAGGGTTCAAATCCTGATCCAGGTGTAATTTGTATGGATTTTCTCATTAAAGATACTACAATTTATATATTTAAGATTTGATTGGTGGGCTACTATTTAAAAATAGAGTAATACATATTTATCCTAAATGTAAACTAAAGAATTAGTATTGTGGTCACCCACCACGTTTTACTATTTTTTTAGAGCTATACGCGTTTGTACTAAATACACAAACATGTTAGAAATTATAAAGGTTTAATTTATAGGAATTATATTCGCGTTTGCGTGGAGGTAAAGAAAAACTAACACTTTAGTCTCTAAGTAGGCCCCACACCCAAGGGATTCGAACCCCTAGCTCCCCATCATTGCCAGTCTAGTAAATTGCTAGAGTGATGTCTTAGACCAGAGATGGGGAATCCACAGCCTTGGGGCAACATGCGGTCTTTTGATGTGTTTGGTTTGGTGTGTACATTTTACATAGCCCGCCAATTATGAATTTACATCAATTACTGTTTCCATCCTGTGGCCTGGGTAGGGTTTTTTTTCAAGTCTTATTTTCCACTACCGGCTGGATAGGCCTGTCGTAGCTTCATATGCCTTACAAGCTAACTTAAAACTAGGACAGGCACAACTTCCAGTCCTCAACCGTTAATTCCTCACTGTTAAAGCGTAAACCCATATTTCACCAATGATAAATTTATCGGCCATGTCGGGAATCGAACCTGGCGCCCTTAGCTCAGTAGAAACGCTACCTACTGACCTAAGGTGTCGGATTATCGTTTGTACATTTTTCACCCTCAAATGGAATGTGTTTTAACTATTTAAAATGAAAGATTGTTATTTTTAAGGACTAATAATAAAATACTAATACTCCTATGAACCTATATTTCAATGGTTGGTGCACTATCATATTGTTAACGTCACTAGAGACCATTTCGAGCGCTCAGCACAACGTCAGACTGATTCGGAAACATTGGTTTGGTACCTTATCTGTGTGCTACATTATGTTGCCGTTGTGTATATTGTTATTTTGAAACGAGGTGGACGAGTACCAGTATTTTTTAAATTGATTCACTACATTTTTATAGACCAAACATAAATATTTATTAAATAAATAATGAAATTCTCATTATTGAGTCCAAAAGTTCTCATAAATGAGCTAACAATTTTATTTTATTTACGGACAAAACGTGGAGAAAAACATATACTAAAAAACAGTTCAATTATTATGGGTTCTTAAAAATACATTAATTCTTATTTAGCTAGGTAAATATTTATAACTTTGACAAGATGTATTGTATATGAAGTGTTTGGTATTATAAGGAATTAATAAAGTGATATTCAGCCTTCCTATGCCAAAATATTCTCCAAACTTGCCTTGGACCAAAATTGGGCTGCATTTTTTTCAATTAAGTCTTAGGTGTAGTAAATGAGAAGTAAAATTTTCAAAACCGTCATTGAATTGTAACAATATGTCACTCAATCGAACAACTAAAACACACACTGTTTGAATAAGTTTATTCAAAATATGTACACTTCAACTACTCGGTTACAACTGCCTCAGACGCCAACGATTAAAATTGTCCAAATGAAAAAATATATGACAATATAATGCTAAATTTGACAACCCTTTTGTCTGACCAGTTGCAGGAACAACAGAAACATTGGCTGAATATCTGAACCCAATGAACGTGTGGAATGCTTCCAATGATATGCAGGAAATATCAAAATATACTACAATCAGCATACATCAACAGAATTTTTGTTATTTTACTGTGAAAGCTGGCAAACTCAAATTTGCCACATTTTTATGACTAAATTGCCACTTGTGGTGATTGGTGACAGGGTTACCTACCCTGGTATTAGACTATTAAACCACCAAAATGATTTAACGTCATTGGACAGAAAGAATGAATAAGAATTTTTTTGACTCTATAACATCCTGGCAGGAAATTTAAAATATGTTGGGGTTGGGTGGTTTATCTTAGAATAAATATAAATGCCTCGGCCCATTTCAGCAACATCAAACAGGTAAAGCAGCCGGCTTCCACTTTATCTGTCTATGTCATTAATTAGGGGATTATCTGACCTTCTGTTTCAACCTGGCATATTATTTTCTGATAGTCGGTGTTGTCTATACAATCGATACAGTCAAAACAAGTACTTCATGAAATATACATATCAAATATATATTTTCAACGTTCATTTCAAACACATTAATACTATTAATGAGAGGGTTTGGATTAAAAAAACAATTAATTCTAAATAACGAGGTATTGTACTACACATGAGATAAAATCAAATTATTGGAGTATAAAAAGAACAGTGTTCATATATGATTAAAGGTTATCTAATTTTACCTGTGTCTCAGCAAATGGTACCAGAGACATTTTTACCACTCGATTTTTCATGACTATTTCATACCCTCTCTACCTTAAAAAGGTTACTAATGACTTCAAAAAATTTACGATGCTACAAATGTATATTTTCTATCTATTTATCCTAAAGAAAGAGCTAATATGTACAAGCAAGTTTCGTTACTGGATAGTAGATAGATGTGAGAACGTCAAAATTTTAGTTAGTGTTAATTAAATAGTGAGTTAGGTTAGATAAGGACAAGTTAGTTTAGGTTAGGCTAGGTTAAGTTATATTTCAAATATTTGAAACGCTCCACTATCATTGCCATTCTCCTTTGCGACGTGATCTTGCATATCAGAAGCATCTTACACACTAATTAAATTAAACTCACCTTGAATGAACTTAAAACTGAAGCCGGTACACCTTTCCATCAGTTGGGACCATTTGTCATATCGTAAATATTTTAAAGTCATTGGTAGACCCTTCTCAGGTAGCCGTCACCCTGAATGGTACAAAATGTCACGTGGTACGAAATATAGCTGTCACATATTCAATAATTCCACATTTAAACGGTTTATAAATTATTATTTTTTTTTTCAAAAATATTATAAATATTTCATTGTTTACAACTCATTTGAATATTTCCTTATCCTACATTTCAGGCTCATACATTAACTACTTTAACTTAACAATTTTTACGCAAAAATCAATAAATAGCAAGTTTAACCCCTTATAGCTCGAGATTAATTGTAATGATTTGAAATCATTGTATCCTCTTTACAGCCTATGATAAATATACAATTTTACAACTGTGCAACACTAATCTACTGTCGAAGGACCTTAAAGATGAAAGTTAACAAAGCATTTCTAGGTCACTGGTGACAGGAATACAGAGTGAATCTATATTTTTCGTTTAATTATTTTAAAAAGTGTGTCTTGATTTTAATTAATTATAGCATTAGCTGAAATATTGTGATTCATGGGAGATGGGGAAGTGAGTGTCACTACTTGCTGACTTTTAAATATAGTTTATGTTACCCTCCACACTTTACAGAATAATGTTATAGCAGTTTTTAAATCAATCTACTCCTCTGCTTTTCATCAGCTTACATGATTCACATAATTTTTTAGATTAAAATATATTATAGGTTATAATACAGTTATACAATAGGCCTACATGCTATTACTCGATCAATAAGTTGTAAACATCTCGCCTCTTGTCAATAAATGTTAAGCTAAGGATATACACGCAATAGTTTTACTTGTTGCTATTTATTGTTGTAAATTAGAGTATCTTACCTTACAGGAAGTGAAAAATAATAATAGGTTATTTGATCAGGAAAAAATTTAGCCAAAATGTGATGGCGATATTGGAGAGTGAATGATATCAAATAATGATGATTTAAATAACCTGTATTCATCACCAGACTTTATTAACTTGCCGTAAACATGGGTTACTTTGTCCCACTTTTATAAAACTTTTTGATTAATCTTATGCTGGAAAATAACAAATAATAAACACTGAACTTTTAAGGTAAATTTTAGATCGTTCGAACCTTTCTCTAAAATACTGTAACTTAACGAATCCATTTTTATAGTAATTTTATTATTATTTTTTATTTTGGGCTAAGGTAGACAATAAGTAAGGGTAACTTTGCCCCACATCAAATATTCCTATGTTAAAACACTGTAATACATGCAGAAGCAATGTAACCCACTGGTTTGGATGAAAAAGTACTCTCACATCGATACAAACACACACAATTTATTTATTCTTATTTTACACTGGTATTTCTTTTAAAAAAAATTATAAATCAACAAAGAAAAAAGGAAAATAAGATATTATTTAAAAGAATATTAAACAGCATCAATCTTATTAGAAGTCTAGTATCAGTATTTTATACATTCAAAAACAACTTTCAATACTTGACTATTCAATATTTACAGAAAAAAGTCCTATTTCCAAATATTTTGGTGGCTCGATCTCTTGTGCGAAGTCAGACCATTCGTAGAAAAGGATGTTGATTTTTTTGGCCACTTACAAGCCTTTTTTGTAGGCCCCATACAACCCACAATACCGCCAGTTTCTGCTGCTATCATAACCAGTCCTGGAAAACGTTTTCCATTCCAAGAAACTGCTACAAAATTTCCTTCATCAAGAATCCTTTAGAGTTTGGGTTGCCACAGTTTTTCGTGGAGCTGATTCCAATGGCTCATTTTCCTCAACAGACTTGTTGTCAGTTTTACCGCTCTAAGTTCCTGGTGTTGGCTCAAGCTTCTTCCGTTTACGAGTCTTCGTAGGCTCTAATTCATACACTTCCTCATCCAAACTGAACACCAAAGCACTTTGCCCAGATGGAGAAATACTATAAGCGTCACATTCTTATTCATATGATGATAAGTCCTGATGTTTTTTCTGCCTCGTCTGTCCTTTTCTATTTTGTTGTTTCTTTTATTTCGTGGTTTCCACTTTTTGTAGTTAAAACAAGTCTTGTTTAGTAATGTTTTGGCCAGCTGGTACACTTAGTTTCTTTTTTCTGGAGCTTCAGGGTTTCACAACTTCACTCTTTTTCTTTTCTAGGTGAGATAAAAATGATTATCCGACAATTTCTAAGTCAACGGTTGTATTTTTGGATTGAAGGTGTTTTAATATATCTTCTTTGTTAGTGGGTAAATTAATGACTTTTTGAACCTATATATTATGTTGGAAGAATTGTTTAATTCCGGTGAATAAAAATTCTTCTTTAATAGCTTAGGAAGCAAGTCTTTGGGCAGAGTTACAATGTTTTTTCCACTCTCAGTTTATTTCCGCTGTGCAATTGTTTACTGCCATTTCAATTTTAATGGTCGGAAGTAAGCCAAATCTAAGGGCTGTGGTAAGTGGCTTGAATTTGGTGGTATAAAACAAAATAAATGTGGTTCTCCTGACATAGTCGCAGAACACTAATGCTCAAGTAAGAGCTCAGATTATCCCAGATTACTAGCTTTCCCTCCTCTCTTTACTTTAATTATGATAGAAGGAGCGATATAAACCATTCTTCGAATGTCGGCAGGTTATTCCACCCATGCTGGATCCTATTTCAACTTGCTCAAACAGGCCCATCTTCTGTCCAGGTAGTTCATAAATGTTCATCCTTATATATAACATGAGGTACAAGTAGCTCTCCAGCAGCATTAGCACAGAGCATGACTGTTATGCTTGATTTTGTTGAGTTAATTACACGCTCTGGGCACTAAAAACCCCTACGACAAATATATTCTTACATCCATGGTCATCAGTCATATTTGTTTTGTCATAGTTGTATATAGTGTTGGGTGCTACATATTGAAAAACTTCTTCTAGTTTGCTAATAAACTCATTTATTGTCTCCTCAGTCACTACGGCTCGTACTCTTTTAATGTTGGAAGCAAACATTTTGCTAGTATAGGATGTCTTGCTAGAAAATACTTTGCCCAGTCACGTCCCGGAAAAATTATCTTTAAAATTTCTTACAATTTTTCCTTGCCTAGTGAGATAAGCGTTTACAATGAAACCTAAATAGAGTTTGTCTATTGAAAATCTGAATTCACTAAGCTTTTCTACGTGACTTGCAAATGCTTGTTCCTCATCTTCACTAAAGATAGTTGAATGACCAGGTGAGGAGGTATGCTTGTTCATTAATTTAATTTTGATAGTGCTTCAGTAGAGCTTAAAAATGTGCTTCAGCCTGTCTTTAACTCGTTTCGCCAGATCTAATTGCTTCCAAGCAATCGTTAAGCTCAGCTTCCATGTAATCATGGTACCTTCTCCTCCCAGGCTGCCTCTTATATTTTGATGGTATATTTTTGTATCTGGAATAAGAATATAGAGTGTTTGTAACATATATAATACAAAACAACAGGTTTTAAATTGTTTGAATGCCATTTTTTCAAGGATTTACTATGTTTTTATTTTAGTTTACTGTTCTAAGGGTTATTTTGGCCCCCTTTTTTGGGGGATAAAGTAACCATTTCGTGGATAAAGCTACCCGTTTCTTTGTAGTTACCATGCTTACAACCAAACATCTTAATAGTTCAACAAAACCTTTTATATATCATTAATTAGGATGATATTGGCTTTGAAATTTGGTACTTACCTAAACTAAAACATGTACTGGATTCCTTACACAGATGGAAGTTTGACATAAACAAAACACGTGCATTCAACAGGGTTATGAAAACAGTACTGCTGCAACCTAGTGGCGATTATTATAACTATAATGAAGGTGGGCTTGATTGACTAGTGCTGCGGCATGGAGGTATTGCCAGTTACTATGTGTTTATGAGGCAATCAGCTTGTAGCACGCATGGTTCAAGTAATACCACGGGGTCAAAGTAACCGTATTTACGGTAGTAATATTGTTTGGATTAAGGTGGGCAGGATATTCAGTGTGAATGTAATAATCCAAACCAGTGTTTAGAAAATTTACTGACGAACTTAATGGGAAGATACTAGTGGTCAGTAGAAATATGTAGACAAATAAGGAAACATAACATTAAAATTCACCTGATTGAGATAGGTGTAATGAGGTGGCCTGGATAGAACCAGCTAGAGGTAGGAATAGGATGTATTTAGGTGTACTGGATAGAACGAGCTCAAGATAGGTATAGAGTGTAATGAGATGGACAGATAGAACTATCTCAAGATAGGTATAAGGGTTTATAATGAGTGGAAGATAGAAACTAGCTTCAAGACAGGGATAAGATGTTATGAGGTGGACCGATAGAACTAGCTCAAGATAGGATAAGGTGTAATGAGGTGGACATATAGAACCAGCTAAAGGTAGGAAAAGGGTATAATGAGTGGATGGATAGAACTAGCTCTCAAGACAGGAATTAGATGTGTAGAGATGGACAGATAGAACTATCTCAAGATAGGTATAGGGTATAATGAGTGGACAGATTAGAACTAGCTCAAACAGGGGTAAGGTGTATGAGGTGGACAGATTACTGACTGACAGATAGGATAGGTTAGGTACTTTAGTAACTGTAGAAATGGGATTTGAGTCCCTTCACCCAAAGTCAGTAAGTCACATTTATTAAACAAAAATGTTATCTGTTGTCTCCAAAAGGGTGCCTTTCCAGGTGATGGATAGGGGGATGCTCAGCCCACCTGGACCTTTCGTACTACTGGGACGATTAACCAGAGATTGGTGGACAAAGTGGTGAAAACGTATATGTCCGTAAATTCCCGGGGGACAATATAGACAAAAATAAATAGTATATAAAGACAGTTAGATTAGGTGCAAATTTATCACTTCATTTTTATTAAAAGGATATTGTATAATTGATGAGAGACAAAATATTTGAAGTATATTGTTCCGAATTACTTTCTAGATGTGGGATTGTAAAATAAGTAATGTTAAATAATAAAGTTATTTCGATGATATCTGTAAGAATTTTAAGTCCGTTTGTGACACTTAGTTTCGGAGTCAACAACCTGTCACGATGCGTATTTATAACACAAACCTGTGATTTGTAATTTAACACTTTATATTTTAACACATTTAATTCATGTTATTTTCATATTATTTTATTTAGAAAAAACAGAACTCATTTATTTAATTGTTGAAAATGTTTTTATTTGAAATTTGTATTCACTTCAGTTCGAATAGGTATTCACATTTTCTATAATAAAGAAATTGCCATATTGGCACGTGCGTTTCTTCACACGTCTTAGTCTGAATCTACAGTCAACAACTTTGCACCAGAAAATAAGAAAACAATACCAACTATCTGGATTTAATTTCAACTTGTCACTGAGAGCTGCTGAGCTCTTGCAAACACAAGCAAAACTACTTTTAGAAAAAGAAAAGAGAAACACTAAAGTTTACAAGTGAATTATATTGGTCTCTCTCTCTCTCTCTCGCATCTACACTGTGAGGTTTGACCTTGAATTATTGCGAAATATGGAAACAAGCAAACTGAATGTTCTTGACCCGTCGCCTGCTGCACGTGTACGGAAGTAAATCAACAACAGTACAGTCACAGACTAATAAGATCGACACAGCCTAAATTTAAATACTCCAGAAAGCAATGCAATAAAACAGGGTCATTACAAGCTTCAAGAATACGAATGTATGACCCTTAAGGCATTTTGAGCAAAGCCTTTTTTCTTACAATATGTTGCATTAAATTTTAATATTGACAATTAATTGAAGCTCAAATAAAAAGCCAAAGCTACAATCATTGTACAGTACTTCCATGCATTAATTTATCTGTTATAAAGTTATGATAACTTTCATTTATACAAATTACACATCTAATTATTTTATGTTGATTTATAGAAAACAATTTTAAACTAATAATATCACAATGTTTAATGTATGTTACTATTATACTATTAATGTTTAGCTGGGAAAGGTATTTTCACATAACTTCCAGGGTTCTTTTACATGCCACAATTGACATGGGACCGACGGCTTTACTTCCCCTCCGAAGGAAGCAGTACTACATATTTTTATCACTTTAGAAAAATCCGTCAACCCCAGCTATGTTTGAACCCAAGAACATCGAGTCCTAGGGCAAGTACTTTACCCCAAGACCACCGAAGACGACTTGATTTTTAGTAGTATAGTAACAAATATTTCAATGAAACAGACTATTAAAAATAACTGTGCATACTTCTTAATAACATATTAATAACTAGCAGAAGTACCGGCGTTGCCCGGAAGGTTTCTAATTGATTAAAAATTTGTAATCAAGTTTCTAAAATAAAGGCTTTGAGTTGCATATGTTTTTGCACAGGGGACAATAATATTTAAATTTCAGACCTCAGCATGCAGTAGATATATCTCAATTCTCATGACAGACAAACTCTTAGTTTTATTAATCTAAAAGATAGATGGAAGTGTTATCTAAACATCTGTTAAGATAGTGCTTCTTATGATATCTCATGTTTTATCTCTTTTACCATTTATCTGTAAAAATATTATCCTATAAGAATAATATTTCCCTTTTATGGCTGCCGTAACATAAAAATATCCTCTCTTCGTCTAGATATTACATCGCTTTGTATTCTCGCAATGGTTTCTATTATGCTCAATTCTTGCCTTCTCTCCCCCGCCTCACCCCCCCCCCCCCGTCCCCAACACTTCTACCTACCTCATTTCCCTCTCTGTTCCTTTCATACCCTCCTTCTCCTCACCGACACCTCCAAGATTCCAATGGTACGTTCCAAACTACCTTCATTCTCGCGATATTTTCGTTCAACACAAATGATAAGGAATTCAATAAATGTCGTATTTCCGTTATGGGTATGGATTAAAGTTTAATATCCTTGACAACGTCAGCACTTCTAAAATGAATATTATTTTTATAATAGTTTTTAGTTCTCATCGTAATAAATATATTATATTTCACCACATCCGCGTTTTAGTACAATAATGAGGTAGGTATTAGGAAGGTAGATTTCAGAGGAAATGTGTCTTCACCTATGTGGAGGTAGAGTTAGAAACAATTAAAGAAATAAAATTCTCAAGACAACCAGATAGGACTAGAACCCCCTTTAGAGGGAAACCAAACCTGTTGAGCTTGACCTTTAGCCCTAGCTACCACTAATAAGATTGTCTATCCTATCGTTTAGCTATAGACTAATAGATTATTTCGAGAAACAAACTCATGATGGTTTGATTTTATTATCATCTCATTTTATTCAAGGTATTCGATTACTAGTAACATGATCATACTTCATGTTTTAATCTCAACGGTCTAGAAAGTATAAAAGCATTTCACACGGTTGCCATTGACGGTCAGGGTGAGATAAAAATCCATGAAGAGTGGATTTTGGGAGGTGGGGAGGAAAGGATTTTCACATTTTTTAAAAATAATTATGCAGCCTTTTCTTATTAATACTGTTTTAATTTTTACTTTCTCACTATCTTACAGGTAGATAACGTGTTTTGATCGTCAAAAAAACAATCTAACTTGAGTATTTGATGAATTTCGATGTTTCATGACGTTTGTCTGTCTTACCTCGAACTAGAGCGTAAACTATTTTACCGATTGGGCTGAAACTTGGTATCTAGGGTTTTCATAAGGTTACCCCGAGTGGTTTTTTGAATTGGATATCCAAGATTAAGGGTAGTTTACTAAAGGGCAAAATGGGGAAAAAATCTATTTTATCATTATTTTCTCTAACAATTTTGATTAAAATTCATATCTAAACGTTGGTTAAAATTATAAACAAAATGGCTATTCTCATTTTACTATGAAAATGACTTTTAGGGTACTTTACAGATGCGAAAATTTCCTTATCTCCGCAAATATTTAAGATACTAAATATCTTATCTTTGCAAAATTGTAGTACTATTAAAAATAAAACAGTTTATTTGAAATATATCTTTATAAAACCAATTGTTTTAGTGATAATGGCAAATATATTTATAAAATTTGGTGAGATTTAACGGTACATAGATACTACTTAATTTTTAACGCAATTATTCTCTAATTTCATAAAATATATTAGTAAGAGGAGGCCTGGTGGTTTAGGGGAAAGGTGTCAGACCTCTGTTCTGGAGGTCCAAGGTTCAATCTTCGGTCCCAGCACAGATTTATCTGATTGCCAAACCCTTCCTTCACCTCTGACAAGAAGTGTATTAATCACAACTTGGGAATGTGAGGAATGCCAGGCCTCCACCGTGGTTCGGATTCCACGTTAAACTGTAGGTCATCCATTTAATTTCACAATCACCCTACCATTACACATTAGCGTAAGTGCATATAAACCGAACGGGTATAAAGACGCGGTGTTAATAATAATAATAATAATAATAATAATAATAATAATAATAATAATAATAATAATAATATAATAATAATAGATAAGTAAGTCTCTCAAAAAACCTATGCTCTTTTTTCCTTAACCTCTTAGGGTAATTATTTGAACAGCAATGATCTATTTATATCATTTTAGACTCAATAATCAATATTTACCGTTTTTATGGGTCTAAATTTATAAATGAGAAATTTAATAAAAGTGTGATAGCCATAAGATGTGCAACGCCAAGTAAACAGCCGAAAATTTTAGCCGGAAGTCAAATTTTAATACGAAGTATTGACTCTTGTGGACCCAATATTGATCTTTTTTGGGTCCAAATATACTAGTGAGGACTTTAACTCTTTAAAAAGAAAATCATGAAATTTAAATCCGGGAGTCAAAAAATGTTTAACGTAATTATAACGCAATTTTTGATCGGGTTTGCTAGTGTATATTATTTGGTTTCACACATATTACGATTTTTTAGTAAATATCTCCGTTTTTAAACAATTGAGTGAGAAAATTCGTGCGGAGCTCCGTACCATTTATTTTTCATTAGCATAAATTGTTAATAATTTTTTTAGTAAGCGATTAAATAAAACATATTTTTATTATCCTCATTATAAATTGTGTGATCTTAATTAAAAACAATGGAAATAATGTAAATCTTTAAAATGTATATTGGCATAGTTAGTTATAGTTAAATATTGTCTTAAAAATACCAACTATTTAAAATAAAACATTAAGCCATAAATGAAGTATGTACAGTACACTGTACAGTATTAATAATTGTAATGTAAGACATGTGTACTTGCCAATACAAAAATACACAATGTTTAATACTTTTCATTTGGAACAAAAGTGGGTCATGAAAAAAATTTAAATTTGTCTACAATTGCTTTGTTGGCCGCAGGGTGTATGTTGTCACTTTCGCAATAGATTAGACTGCCGCTGGCAAGAATATTAGAATTAAAATCCTGGTCAGGTTTATTGGGGCTTTTTTCCAAAATGGATTTACACTCTCCCTCCACGTAAATGTGGGTACACTACCTCCAACTCCAGCCTTCCTCCTCCTTAGGTAACTAGCGTAATATGTATATGTAAGTATAACCTGAACAGGCACTAAGACGAGATGTTAAACAAGACAAACAAAAATTTGTCAAAATAATAAAAACATCGCAAAGTTGGCCAACAAAATATTTATCAATAACTTTTATACCTGCATCGATGGGCACGTGGACTAAGTTTCAGTGACATCTATTCCAATTTTATGGTAAAGGCCAGGTCGGGATTTGAATCTTGTCGGATATACTAAGAGTGTATTTATTAAATTATATCTCACTCGCCATTCACGTAAATGAGGTGACATTTTCTATAAAATTTACCGCGTAATCGTCATAAGTGTAAATGTCCAAATATTATTAACTAGAAGTAGGTGGTGAGCCTAATGTTTAACTAAATAATACAAATATATTTAAATTTATTAATGGATGTTTTAAAGAATAATATCCAAAAATACTTAGCCCTTGAAGACATTAACACACACTTAAGAAAATTTGATGTTCTTGGTGACTTCTTTAACACAATTTTAAAATATTTAGACAGCTCTCGGAATACATAGAATGAGGTTAAAGGCCACGGGTCATGGGTTCAGCACAGATGGTATAAGATTCCAGGCTAATAATAAATATTATTGCCCAATACAGGGAGATCGAATCTCGGCTGGGTGTACCAGAGTTTTAACACGTGATTTATCACTCTAGTTTTCTCACCCCTTTGCATTCTATTGCGGCTGACTTTTATCTAAATTACCCCATCTATAACTTTAGTTTGGAATTATTTATTAAAAATAATCTATTAGTGTTGAGTGTTAAGGGTGTAAAATGAAAGTGCAATGAGATGAGTTGCAGACGTTTAGAAATACCACTTTTTAATAAATTGTTTTAAATTTTTAATATAGATTTTTTTTAAGTTGACCATAATTTTCATCAAGTTTCGGACGAGTATAAAAGATTTAATTTTGAGTTTAAAGTTTAAAAAAATAATGAAAATGTACAGTACGTAAAAATGTATGCTTTTTTGAGAATAAAGCAGAACATTAGAAACCTAGATCTAGCCTCTATCAATTAATAGAGTCGTGTTTTTATAAAGTCATAAGATACTATTTTAAAATAATGTCAAATTTCTATGTGAGGTTTTAAGTAAGTTATTACACATCTTTTTAAAAAACAATTCAAACCAAATATTTGAATATTTTTTTTAACTGAGCAAATCTTTCACCTCCATTTTGGTGAAAGCAATATTAAAATATATGAAATAGTCCTAAAAATAGCATCATAGAGATCACCCGTATTAGTGGTAAAATGGTCAAAGACGTCATGATCGTAACATACTGGATTTCAAGTGTCAGAGTGATCAAATTTTGAATCTCGGGATAGTGTTCTGAGTGTAGTTAACTCATCAATGTATATTTTACATCCTCTTGCCACACTAGTTCAAGTGCACTTCCTCTAAATTATTCTTCTCATACCTACTTCTAGATTACTTCAGTAATAACATTGGTAGGCTACTAAGTGTAATAGAAAAATAAATAATAACAAAAAATAAATGTTAACAAGCATTATTAATCAGGAAAATAATTTGCTAGGAATGATGTATTTTATTTGACCATGCCTTAGTACCTGTTTGGGCTATACTCAAGGAATATTTTTCATTTATGTATTTATACATATTATCTGTGCCCAAACTAGATACCTTCATTTATCGCTCGATAGTTATATAGGACCAAAGTAAAAAAGAACCCCAATCGTTTTTCTAAGTAAAAGCTGTCCATATAAAATAACACAAATAACGATATTAGGAGATGAGAACGTTTGTCTACTATCATCAATGACGCTGCCAAATGTCAAGGCATTGCTCACAAAAGTCACATCCTAAACATTTTTTTTTTTAAAGTTCCATGAGACGATCAGATATATTTTCTAGCAAGTGAGCACATAATATATAAACTAATTGAATAGAATTAAGGGGAAAAGTACCCAAATTTGCGTTGAAAAAGAGTGGGAAACGATTAAGTAAATATCACCCTTATATCCGTCAATGATTCGAACCTTGACCTCTGTTACACTGGTAGTTTAGTATATTGCAAGATTCCTGCCTTAACTAAGACTATGTGATCAGTGATGTAGGTATATTTCATGTTCAGTTTTATAAATTATTATTACTGAACGCTACCGCTATTTTACTTTCAACTTTCAAAGAAATTAAGTTTTAGTGTAATTAAAACTTATAACGAATTAATAGATTTAACAATGTTGTTCCTGACAATGTACATAGTTAATTAAAACAAATAAACCATACGTATATTCAATTTAATTTGGCTTGGAAGCTTGTTGTTTAAACTAGGGGAAAACCATATTGTTGATTGTAAAATTTATTTGAGAATCATTATCCCCAAATTCAATGTTTAGTTAGTATCTTCCGGGCCTATTTAAATGAACAGCTTATTGCAAATCACTTTATTATAAAAACATGTCAGCTTTGTGAAATAATACCCTTATGATTTAGTTAGTTTTGAAATAATTGGACTGCGATTTCGTTATTTAGCCACTAAATGGAAGAGAGTTTGTTTAAATCAATTGCATGTTTATATTATAATGTATATGTGCGGTAGTCTGCGGTCTCTAACCTGAAAATTTGTAGATTAAAAAATAAACAGGGTGGACCATGGCTACTATTTTACACAAGGTGGAATTTCTTATTCACTATTCAGAGATAAAGATTTTCCCATTGGGAATATTTTACGTTTTCTTTTCTGTGCCAACTTAATATATCGCCACATGACTTACACACTAATTTATCTCTAGAATTGACACAGACACTCGATCCTTTAACAGTCAATTCGTCACTGTGAAGGGGAAAACCTAAATGACATCAATTATGAAACACGAATCACACAAATAATTAATACAATAATATGATGTGACTTTTCACAATTGCCACACTATCTTCTGTGTTCAGAGAAGGTACCGCGTGGAATTATGGTATTGCAATCATCCCGGCGTTGATTGGCTATTACAAGTTAGCAGATTAGTAAGGTGTATAACAGTTAGAGCTGGCAATTATCCCAAATCCCGCTTAACGAATAGAATAGATCACGCTGGTATCCCTTAATTGATTTAAACTTCACCTTGAGACCTCATTTTATATTCAGGTTTTAAGGTTAGTTGGAAGTATGAATCAACTTTTACTTTTGAGTTTCGTTTATTAATTGTTTTATTTTATTATTTCAACGCTTTCACGCCTAGGTGTGTAGGATCCAGTCTGTCCCGCGCTCACTTCTTCATCCTATCTTCATCCTCATATGGTAAGATGGCAGGTTGAGGAAACATTAACATATTTTGTTCTAACATTTAAGATAATGTAGCTTTACTTATATATTTTTTGGCATTGACATCATGTGTCCGAATTGACAACTTAAAAACGCTTTTCTGGACGTCAGAATAGATTCAAGTAATTTTAGTAGTGACTTTGGTAGCTGTCAGATAACCCATGACAATAACAATATAACTAATATTATATGGTGGCCACGTTATACCTACAATCACATGGTAGAAGCGCTAGATATACCTACATACGTCACTCACACAGTATCTAGAACAGTATGACCATTATTAAGACACACGTGTGGTTTGGACCACGTTGGTCATAGGACTCTTGGTGTGGTTCTGGAATCGCCTGATAATCCTACCTTGTATATTTGATTACTCCCGTCTCTCATTTTTATAGTCAGCGACTGTTCAATCACCTAGTAGTTACATTAGCTAGATATGCATAAATAAAATGAATTATTTTGTTTATCCTTAGTTCATAATAATATATCCTATCTCGGTTGGTACAATAAATTTCCCATTTACTTATTAATTCTGTGCTAAACGGTTTATTTTTCGGGAGGAATGTGCCAAGCGTCCTACGGATAGGCCTGCTACGAGTAAACTTCCTCTATATTTTACCCTTTTCATGTTTAAACACTAGCGTATGATCCTAACAGGTATAACCTGAATTTAGTTGCAAGAACAGTAGAGAAAATTCAAACATGTTTCTTTGTGAACAACATTGATAGCATTTTACTTTACTATTTGTACAATTTATAGCTATAAGTGGCGTATTCTATGGGCATGCTAGTCCTCCACCGCATACCCAAAAGGATATGGAATAGTTTTTTGTTTAATTCAATGTTGTCTGTGTGAACTGTGTAATCACTAATGTTAAAATTGTTAATAAATATACATGTAATTAATTATTAATTTTAAAACTAATTATGGTCATATTCCAAGAATACTGTGTTTTAAGTCATTCTTCTTCTAAAGGTTATACTTAGCACAATAGAAAACTCAGGGCTTGCTACTTGAAAAACGCAAGGCAAGCTAGGGAGGCTCTAATGACCTTGCCCAATGTCAATGGGGTGGCAACACATTCCTTTCCGCTCGCCCATAAGTAATTGGCCAATAAGATCGGGTTTTCACAACCTAGGTTATCATGTTCCTGTGAAGCAAGCTAAGCATTGTGCAAACTATTGAAAAGAGATTCAAGATCACAATGTTTATTTATAAAGCTAATTTAGTATAGTTTAAGTAAAAATAAATAAAATAAATATATAATTAATTGTAAAATAATAGTATACGTAACAAGTTTTAAATCATACACTAATTAAATACATTGATTTATGTTTAGGTATTCTAGTCACATGTATTATCATGTATTTGGCAAATATATTTAACCATTCTTTCAAATTAGGCATTTCAGTACTGATAGAGTGGGGAAGGGGACTAAGGCGGGTGACGAGGATACTTTAACCGTTGTTGACGGTAATTCTAGTTTTTCTTTAGTAGAAAGGATCGTGGAGTTTTAATAGTGTTCTTTTAGTTTTTCTTTTACATTAACGACTTATAAGTAATTGTGATTTTATATAATTATACATCAAAGAACCCCAAAAGTCAGGAGTGTGATTTCACCATTTTAAGATTATTTAGAATCAAAAGGTAAAATAAAATATATTTTTTTATAATTTACTTAATCAATGACCTGCCTCGGTGGAGTAGTTGGCTAAGCGCTTGTCATCTTGAGCTCGACTGCTGAGTACGGGGAGATCGAGGTTCGAATCTCGGTCGGGTGAACTGGGGGTGGTTTTTCATAAATGGTTTTCCACTCTCCCTCCACGCAAATGCGGATTCACTTCCTCTAATTAAACCTTCCCAATTCCTAATCCATTAGCATAATTAGTACTTAAAGCGTATAACCCGAACGGATAGTAAGACGCGGTGCTAAAAAAAACTTAATCAATGACGCACCCAGCCATTTACTTTGGGGGGAGGCATTCAATCAAGGCTGTAGCAAGAATGACATTTTGATGGAGAGAACGGGTTTTGGGTTGCACAACCTCCTAAGCTCTGAAGGCCGAGAATATTTATGAATATTAAATGCTTTTATAAATCACTTTGTGTAGTTTTATAATAATTAAGTAATTTAAATAATACAAATGGAATCAAAGTTATTATTTGTATGTTTTTTTCATTTGTTAATTTTGTATGTAACAGTAAACATTTTGAGTATTAGGCTTAAGTCTGAAGCCTGTGATTTTAATTACACTAGGCTAATTGAATAGGATCTGCCTCTCTTATGCATTCAGAAATGTGCCCATACCACTCTTAGCCCCGACATTAATATTTACTTAAATGTCTAACCATGTAGATATCATTACAATTTGAGGACCACCTATGTGGTCTAGTAGTCATAGGTTCTGGCTATGGACCCAGAGGTCCCGGGTTTGATTCCCGTGCGTCCAAATTATGTGGGAAGCAGTGGGTCTGGGACGGGTTAGATTCATCCTAGGGTGGATAAATAAGGAGCTACTTGAATAAAGTAGTAGTGGCTCCGTTATGGAAATCTGAGCTTAATGGCTGGAGTCATCGTAGTGCTGACCACATGACACCCTCTATCCGCAATAGTTGGCACTAATTCCCCAAACAGTTTGGTAGCCATTCGGTAGGTATAACTTGAATGCGGGCTGACACCATGGAGATACTTTTATTACATTTTGAGTGGATGGTAGACATCGTTATGGATAGATAAAAGAAGAGAGAAAATGGGAGTGGAAGAGGGGGGGAGGGTGGTGAGGGCTAAAAATTTCCTAAATTCGCATACAGTTAAAGGGAAATAATAAATGTTCGAGAAACACTGTTCTAGATGAACACATCTTCAAATATATTCCTTGAAATAATCCATTGACTTTCTTGGACAACGGTGGTTGAGGGTCTTCGGCCCTCAAATCTCCGTTGCAACTTTTAGAGTACAGCATACCTATTAATTTTTCTCAGAATACGCCGCTGATAGGTATTGATAATATATTTCAAAAGTAACAGCTGTAGATAACATGACTTGATGTGTGAATATATTAAAATTGTTTTAATAACTTCAGTAACTAGCTTTTACTGTTTTTCCTATCAAAATCATACGATAGTGAGAGATTGTGCTAAAATTGAAAAAGATTTTCTTGTGAACGTTGTCAGTGGTAGTAACGCGATCCACTCCCTCTTTTCCTCCCTCAATCTCTTCCGCCATTAATATAATGGAGGTTGATTCTCTGGGGGGAGGGTGTCACTGTAATCTTTCGCCAACTTTTAATGGCTCAGGTTCTATCTACACTGAGGATTTAAGGATTCTTATTCCAGGCGGGGAACGTAAACCTAGAGTTGAGGTTTCATCTTACTGAAATGTAACGGGTGTAACTTAAACTTTAGCGCGAGGATGCCATGATAGAAATGTATTATTATTATTATTATTATTATTATTATTATTATTATTATTATTATTATTATTATTATTATTATTATTATTATTATTATTGAAGTTTAAATTGCATTTTCTGAATCAACTTTAATGTAAGCACACAATTTACTAAACTTATTCTGAAATGGTCACCATAACACCCACCAGTCCACCTCTTTTATATTTATTTTATTCTAGTACCATGGCTTACTACCCATCTGAGCTTAGCACTCTTCAACTAATGTGCTAGGGAGGAGGAAGTTGGAATTTATAAGAAATGTACCCACATTTATGTGGAGTGAGAGTGGAAAACCACTTAGAAATAAACATATTCAGTGCTACCCAATCATGATTCAAACACAATCTCTCCGTCATCAGCAGTCCAGTATATTGCGAGTGTGACTTCTTAGACTATTCGACCACCAAATCTATTTTTTTAGTTCATCGTGTCTTACTATCCATCCAAGCTATCTGAATATCTCTACAATAGGGTGGGGACTAGTAGAGTGTAATTTAGAGTTAATGTAGCCACATTTGCGGGAAGGAAGTTTAGGGGAAGATTTATGAAAGAGTACGTCAATCCATCTGACAGCAATTAATCCCCTTTTCCTCCCAGTCACTGGAAATATATTTTATGGTGAGGGCGATAAGTTATACCAAGGGATCCTAAACTCCATCAATTCATCTTTTTGAAAATAGAAGTCCCGATATCACCAATGATAAATATTTTAGCCAAATTAGGAATCAAACACCAAGCCCTTACCTCGGTAGATAGACAAGATACTGACATACAAGGGACCGACAGAGTTAAAATGTCTAGCCAGAAAGATGGTTAAGTTTTGAGTTATTTTATCAGCATACACAGATAGGTGGAAGTGTACGGAGCGATAAGGTGACCTGTTGGTCTAGGGGTAAGGTGTCGGGCTTCTGTGCTGGGGGTTCGGGGTTCAATCCTCGGTCCCGGCACAAATTTATCTGATTACCAAACCCTTCCTTCACCTCTGACAAAACTTATATTAATCACAACTTGTGAATGTGTGGAATGCCAGGCCTCCACCGTGGTTCGAATTCCACGTTACACAGTAGATCCTCCATATCATCTCACAATTAACCTTCCATTAAACATTAGCGTACGTGCGTATAGCCCGAACGGGTAGTAAGACGCGGTGCTAATAATGTAGGGGACGATAAAAAACTTAAAAGGCCTGTGTTCTTG
Organism: Timema cristinae; assembly: GCA_039000515.1. Classification (NCBI taxonomy): domain Eukaryota; kingdom Metazoa; phylum Arthropoda; class Insecta; order Phasmatodea; family Timematidae; genus Timema; species Timema cristinae. Next base: position 20,908,613 of record JBCFYV010000012.1, on the reverse strand, counting down.
CAGTTTTCAAATCAACAATATTTAAGCCACAATAAATAAAATATTGCTCCAGTAGAAACATAAAGCTTACTTATCTATGCATAGTAAACTCAAAACTGGTTTAATATCTATCATAAATATATTAGCATTTGATGATAAGCTTTTAAATGTAAAGAAAAGGTTGTCATTAAAGTCTAGGAAACCGTTGACAGATATTCAACAATAATAAATTGTTGAGTTTGAATTGTGAAGAAAATTAGACAATATATGTTTACTAAAGCAATATTTGATTTATTTTGGCCAAAAAAATTTTGTTATAAAAACTGCGAAAACACTGGTCTTTTATCGCGTTAGAATCACTCCCGCCTTAATTAGCAATAATTAATATAATTTTCAAAATATGGGAACATATTATCCAAACACATGCGGATTCTGAGTTCAAATAATTAGGTCATTGTTTCTCAAACTTTTTCCTATAGTGAACCACTTGATAAGCACTCAATGTATATGCGGACTACTTGATAAGCACTTGATATATATATAAGGACTACTTAAAAAGCACTTATGTATTTCGCACCACTTTAAAAGCACTTGATGTATTTTCGCACCACTTGATAAGCGCTTGATATATGTGCGGACTACTTGAAAAGCACTTGATGTATTTCGCACCACTTGATAAGCGCTTGATGTATATGCGGGCCACTTGATAAGCACTTAATGTATATGCGGACTACTTGAAAAGCACTTGATGTATTTCGCACCACTTGATAAGCGCTTGATGTAAATGCGGGCCACTTGATAAGCACTTAATGTATATGCGGACTACTTGAAAAGCACTTGATGTATATGTGGGCTACTTGATAAGCGCTCGATGTCCAGTGAATGTGGACCACTGGCTATTGTTAGACGAGTTTATCGATCATTCCGGTACTTTTTATCTCTTTCACGGGATATTATTTTTTCCTGTGGACTGGTGTTGGGATCACCCACTACACCGCCATGGACCACAGCTTGCTTGTTTAGATCCCAGTCTGAAGTACTGAGGTTGGCTTACAACAATATTTACTATATCCTTATAGCCAAACTGTAAGCTTTTAAGAGCCAGAGATGGATGTGTAACACATACGAGGCATATTCTCATAGATTTAGTTAGTATGTAAGTAGGGTATTATAAAATATACTTGAAAAGTATCTCCGAACCTATAAGCTAAAAATCACAAATAAAATATAAAAATAATGCTGCTGATAGATAACGCCCTAACGCCGGACTCGGCTTAAATTGCGTGAAAATTTGAAGCAATCACGGATGAATTAAACGCTGTTGGATTTTCCTAAATTGATGCGCGATTGTATTGGCTGAATATTCAATTGAGCGCAAACCCTTTCAAAAGGAATTGAAAAGAGTAATCAGAGTTGAGGCACTTTTAGGGGCAAAAAAAGGGATTCATTAAATGAATTAGAAGAGAAAGAAACCATTAAATACTAGAAATTACTTTACGAAAATTTATGAATAGATGTGTAGGCAATATATTTTATACGTGCGTTTTAGTGTAAATGTTTATTTTGAAACTTAAATATTGAGTGCTAACTGCTGTTTACCTCAAGAATAAGCGCTTTGGCTGACGAAAAACGAACTATAATGTGATAGCTTATTATTATATTATTATTATTATTATTATTATTATTATTATTATTATTATTATTATTATTATTATTATTATTATTAATAGCACCGCGTCTTACTACCCGTTCGGGTTATACGCACTTACGCTAATGTGTAATGGTAGAGTGATTGTGAGATGAAATGGAGGACCTACAGTTTAACATGGAATCCGAACCACGGTGGAGACCTGGCATTCCCCACATTCACAAATGTCTTGCCAGAGGTGAAGGAAGAGTTTGGTAATCAGATAAATCTGTGCCGGGAGATAGCTATAGAGAGGTAGGCACTTAAGTATCAACTTTTTTTTGGAGGGGGGAGGGGGGGGGGAAGACCATACGCTTATTTGCAATAACGGAGGCGAGGAAAAGAAAGGTAAAATATAAAGGAAGTATAACTATTGTTGCGTGGAGAGAGGGAGTAGAATCCTCTTTAAAAGTACCCTCAATGCAACCAGCTAGGATTCCAGTCCCGACATCCCCATAACCGGCAAACTTGACCAAACTGGGTTAACGCACCTAGCCCGCGTGACCACCGATACTGTAGTCACTGTTAATCAGTGCTAGCTCTGGTGTGACTAATTTTTTCACTTACGTCTCCCAACGTGGAGAGAGAGAGAGAGAGAGAGACAATATATAGAGCGAACACCCTCGGGACACCTGGCTGAAATATAATCACAGAGTTCCTCTTCATAAAGAAACTAGACTAGTTGAGCTTGACTTTTAGTCCGCGTGCCCACCGATGTGGGATGCTAAGGTATAATTTTGGTAGGAAGAACAGTAGAAGCTAGTTACAAAAGCTACTAAAACAATTTTAATATATTCATACATTAAGACGTCATGTTGCCAGCAGCTGCCACTTTTGATCGATATCAACAATACCTATAAAATAACACAAATAATAAAATAAAATGTTATCAGGTTGGTCGCAAAGAAATATGTTTGAATTTTCTCTACTGTTTTTTTAGCAGCGCGTCTTACTACCTGCTCAGGTTATACGCCTATACACTAATTACACTAATGAGTTAGGGATGAGTGAGGCTTTATTTAGAGCTAGTGCACCCTCATTTCCGTAAAAGGGGAGTGGAAAATCATCTAGGAAAAACCACCCTCAGTACACCCGACTGGGATCTAGCCCCGATCTCCCCGACTGGGATCTAGCACCGATCTCCCCGACTGGGATCTAGCACCGATCTCCCCGACTGGGATCTAGCCCTGATCTCCCCGACTGGGATCTAGCCCTGATCTCCCCGACTGGGATCTAGCCCTGATCTCCCCGACTGGGATCTAGCACCGATCTCCCCGACTGGGATCTAGCCCTGATCTCCCCGACTGGGATCTAGCCCTGATCTCCCCGACTGGGATCTAGCCCTGATCTCCCCGACTGGGATCTAGCCCTGATCTCCCCGACTGGGATCTAGCCCCAATCTCCCCGACTGGGATCTAGCACCGATCTCCCCGACTGGGATCTAGCCCTGATCTCCCCGACTGGGATCTAGCCCCGATCTCCCCGACTGGGATCTAGCCCTGATCTCCCCGACTGGGATCTAGCCCTGATCTCCCCGACTGGGATCTAGCCCTGATCTCCCCGACTGGGATCTAGCCCCAATCTCCCCGACTGGGATCTAGCACCGATCTCCCCGACTGGGATCTAGCCCTGATCTCCCCGACTGGGATCTAGCCTGATCTCCCCGACTGGGATCTAGCCCTGATCTCCCCGACTGGGATCTAGCCCTGATCTCCCCGACTGGGATCTAGCACCGATCTCCCTGACTGGGATCTAGCCCTGATCTCCCAAACTGGGATCTAGCCCCGATCTCCCCGACTGGGATCTAGCCCTGATCTCCCCGACTGGGATCTAGCCCTGATCTCCCCGACTGGGATCTAGCCCTGATCTCCCCGTCTTTAGCAGTCTAGTCTAGTGGTTCCCAACGTAGGGTATGCGTACCCCCAGGGGTACGTGCTAGGACTTGACTAATGGCGGGAAACGCTACACATACCAGCCGTGTAAAACAAATGTTCAGTCAAAAGTTGTGAAATAAGCTCAATGCTATGGTGAGGGGGGTGGGTTTTTGTGGGTGCGTATTTTATTACGTATTTGACTCTGAGAAAATGATTTAATTCCAAATATAAAACGAATTTATAACTATTAATAGATACATTAATTAAATGAATGAAATATATATATATATATATATATATATATATTATATATATATCACTGTTTATTCAGCTTATTATCACATTGTTTTTAATGCCACTACCAGACCATTTATTTTCAGCTGCAACAAATAAATCCTAAATATCTTCTAACCTATTAACTACACATTTGGCTAATATAAAGGGCCCAATTTATAGAAATGAGCTACCAAGGGTTATGCCGGAGGAAAAGTTTGGGAACCACTGGTCTAGTCCAACACGAGATTAGCGCGTTAGACCACGCGGCAACAGTAACGGGTTTCTCTATTGTTCTTCCAGCCAAAATCAGGTTACATGATTCACTCTACTCATTTTGTTCTGTCAGCTAGATCAGAGGTCACTTGCTCATGGCTTACCGACTTATTTGGTTTGACCCGCATACTAACCATAAATAAGTTAGTAACAAAGATCTTTGTTTAATAGACGTGCGGGCACCAGTTTCCGTAAAAAATATATAGTTTGATTATATTCATCGGTTGGTTTTTTTTCCCAATGGAGTGTCATGGACTGTTTACAAGGTAACCAGAGATAGTTTAATATATATACATAATTTTTATATTCTCATCTCTCAGTAGAACACTCATTGGTCAGCGGTCAAAGGAGTTATATTCTCATGTGAGATATATAGAGGATACCTTATGTATGTTTGGTTAAATTGTGACCAAGGGTGCAGGTATATATCACAAGAGTGGCTTTTTAAAAAAAGGCTCTGCTTAGCCGGGAAATACTACATTAAACGCCACTGGAATGTTCTTTACACTCGGCCCTCTTCACGCCTTTACTTTACTGCTTGGACAGTGTAGACATTTTACTGTGAGACCCCTGAACTAGACATTCACTGTTAACACAGTGACACACAGCTAAATTTTCATAGGAAGAGCCTCACTTGAAATCTATAAAAGCTATTAGATCCACTTTCATGTCAAACTATATTCCATTCACGATAGCTTTTTACCTGGATGACAGTTCGAAAATCATATGTTTAGGTTTTGGGTTGCCAACACTTGTAAAAGATCACTGTTTTGTTATAAATGTAAAGCTCTTTGATTAACTTTTATATATCACATTTAAAATAACGTAAGCTTAAATTTTATCATACTATTTCATTTTTTAAATAATTTCTTTTTATCCGACTCGAAACAATATTTTAAACATAATTAAATATACTTATTTTTCGTTTTGGAACGTTACTGATTTTGTGTAATATAGTGCACAAATCAATACCTTTTAATACAGGCATCGTATTTAGTTGGAAAAGAGAAAATTGTTGTCATTTTTGTGCATACAGTAAATGATTTTATGATTATTTTATCGTATTTTGAAATATTTAACCGAATAAAATATTTTCATCAGCTTCGTTAGTCACCATTTTGATGCTATGTTCGTTAGAAGTTTTTGTGAAAGTGGTGTTCAAAATTTTTTAAGGGGAATAAAACTATAACTAAACTTTGTGTCCGAACTCAAATAATTGCCCTAAATTACTGTGGTTAACTAGCACATTAATATATTACCATCTCTTTTCATTACAGTCATCCAAAGTGATAGATGTCAGCTGTTGGCTTAGTGATATATTAGGGATTACTTCTAGTAACATTTCGAGCTCTCATCCAGGTAAACTTAGCTCGTGAATGACTTATATGTCATCTGCAGCTGTAACTTTTGATAGTTATTATATAAAATTATAATATAATATTAATACTACCCACTCCAGAGACAACATAGTCAAAGGCGCCATTCGTATAGAAGACTAGACTGCCGATGACGGGGAGATCAAGGTTCAAATCTCTGTCGAATGTATTAAGTTTTTTTTTATAAAATGGTTTTACCCTCTTTCTCAATGAAAATGTGGGTACATGTCCTATAAATATAACCTTCCTCACCCATATAACCATTAGTGTAATTAATACATTAACATATACCCCTTAAGAGTAATAAGACGTGATAATATATATAAAACACTCATGTTGACTGCAAAAAAGACTGGCATTTTCTAAAATGATCTTTCTATGAGAATTAGACTGTAAAATAATATAAAGCAGTGTTCCCCAAACTTTATTCAGTCACGTAGTATTTTCAAGGTCCTGGTCTAAACAACGTACCCATTCAACATCTTAATTTTAAAATAATACTAATACCCATTATTTTGGAAAGTATAAAAAGTAGTTCCAAGCTACAAGCTAGGCAAAGCCATATAAATGGATTAGAATGCTTCTAAAATTCAAGACATCGACTCCAAATTTTAATTATAAGTGGCAGTGATTCTCAAACTTCTTAGTCACGTGGACCCTCTGACCAGGGAACAGCTGATTCGTGGACCCCTTGATTTAGGATAAATGATAAAAAAAAATGTTAATCATAAATTTACAGTATATTGTATGGATAAATTCGTCATAATATATGTTTAATGTAAATACAATTACAATAAAAATTAAATAAATGTAGGTATTATATTTGCACATTTTTAGACATTTTTTAATAGATCTAAAAAGAATTACAATAACAAATGAAAATATAAAATGTGTTATATTTATACATTTATAATCACTGATTATTTATGTGAGGAATGTAAATGATTGTATGACTTCCCTGGAAGATCTCACGGACTCCCTGGACGAGCCTCAGGGACCCCACTTTGAAAATCTCTGAACTGGACAAAGCCATGTAAAGGGAAAAGAATCTTTTAAACGTCCATGACATTAACTCAGAATAATTTTCCTTAGTTGTTTCAACAAACATGATCAGTGTCGTGTCGTTGAGTGTTACCAATGTAAAGACAACCTTTAAATTGTTATCAATAATGTTTTAGTTTTTCACCTGTTGGCTTCCATTTTACCAACCATACAATGCCTCTGTCTTCCATGCCTCACAATTAAATATGTGTTCATTGAGCTCATAACCCTGGCAGCCCTACACACCATTCCATTGGACTTAAAAATATATCAAAATAATACAAAACATTGTATGATTGATTAAAATCAATGGTGCGTCACGCACCGCCTGAAATTCTTCTGCCCTTTGAGGGTATGCGTGTCACAGTTTGAGATACACTGGTATAAGGAATGATTATGTATTTGTAAAAAAAATCTTAACATGTTGTCATGAGTTTTAATATGGAGCAGTTGCTGTGTTTCGTTTTGAATTCACGGGAACAAAACAGTACCAAAAGCTATTTCGTTTTTCATTTTGTTCTCTATAAAAAATAATTTCGTGCTTTATGTATGATGTGGTGAAACATTTCATTAGAAAAATGGCCTTTGACCTTATTTACTTTGCATGGTTGAATTTAATATTTTATGTAGATCAAGTTGTATATTCGGCATTTTGACTTTTTTCTACATTAGATAGAATGTTTATTAAAATAAGTCCTAGCCTTATGTAATTTTATTTTTAGATAAATGAACTTTCCACATGGTAAAATGCTTTTTACTATACTTTAACATGTTTATAAAACCCTCAGTGGAGTGGCGTGAAGAGTTTCCAAGGTAAACAGAGCTTGTTTAGACTCTACCTATGAAATGTTATCATCTACTTACCCTGGCAACACACCTCACCACGCCATTGATGGTACTTCTGGTTACACGAGTATACATGCTTCATTAGTTCCATGGCCTAACGGTTGATTCACAAGTTCAGAAAAAACAAGCACATAACAGAAACATGGTCACTTAACGAGCTCGAAACAAATCACAAGATTTCCTTCTCATCTACGCGAGTTGTTATGCTAAAGTTCAACTCATCTCAAACCAGAGCGCATGCGTTGTAGAGCTAGAATCAAGAAGACAGCTTCGTTGACTGTTGTGAGGAGATTTAAAACATAGTTGGTATCGCTTTATTAGATTGTGGCACGTCATAGCATTATAATTTGAAAACACCCATTGGGAGACTGATATAAAATATATGTTTATCCACTAGAAAATAAAATATGTTAATAATCAGCCATTTTAGTTTGCCCGGCAGTGCACCAGTGATTCTCCACACAACAGATTCTTCTCTCTATCTTAGGCAAACGTGTGAATCAAGATTGAGACTTAACACTTACAATAGACAAGACTGGTGATGAAGGAGAGTTCTAGCTTCGCATCTCTTTTGTGTGTACTGACGGTAGCTTTAAATACTCGCATATATTTCTGCCATCCTGGCTCCACGCAAATGCGGATACATTACCTTTAAATTACAACTTTATCGCAACTATACTATTAATTAAGTTACATTCATATCCCAGATGAGCATTAAAACACAGGTAAAAATTAAAACATGAATAGATCCCGTGGGAAAATGTCCCACTTTACTACACGTATCGTTGCTGATATTACAGTGGAACTCTTCCTTGTAAGAAGACATTAGTACTGTCCCGAGACTCCATAACATTTCCTGGGTTAATCTTTGAAGTACTCTATTAAAAGACAATTTCAACTCTCCAGGTTTATTTGCTATATTATGTTATAATCAGTTTAGATACGCATCTGGCAAACAATGAAACCTCAAAAAGTCAAGAGAATTTGGCGGAACAAGAATAAATTAGAGAAATTTTAAAAAGTCATTGACATATTTGAATGTTTTCTTTAAATTAAAAATATGGAGTATTTTTTATCTACAGTTGATTTGATATTTTTTAATGAGCTTAGATGTATTTGTCTTTACAAAGTCTTGTATCAAAAATTTAAGAAAGAGGAAATATCTAGATATTATATTAATATCTTCGTATTTAAAATAAAATTAACATCTTTATTTTGTCTGAAAAACCTGTTCAAGTCAGGAAATTCGAATAACTAAAAATATATATCAGCCCTGTCTAATTAACTTAATGTCTGCCTTGGATTTTTATTCAACATAAGGTTTCTGCTGATGTTGTATTGTACTCAAACAAGTCGAAACCAGATGGCAGATGAGCCATCGGTGAACTCAGGGGAGAAAGAGTTCAACAACCTTCAGAAAAATAACGAATATAATTCACAAACCATTATTATTTAAATTAAATATATTTCTCATTTAAATTCAATCTTATCATTTCTTAACTAATAGTTGGGGTCCTTTCACCTTATCCAAAATTGTAACAGAGTAATAATTTAGAGAGAGATTTTTACCGTTGAGTAAACCTACTAATATAGCGTATGGACCAAGAAATAAGAATTTATCATACAGTCATTTTTAATGACGGTATAATTAATTGTATCGTGTAATCATCTGATATTTATATCTACATTTTATTATAAAATACCTCGGTCCCAGTACAGATCTATCTGATTGCCAAACCTTTCCTTCATCTCTGACAAGAGGTGGATTAATCATAACTTGTGAATGTGTGGAATGCCAAGCCTCCACCGTGGTTCGGATTACACGTTAAACTGTAGGTCCTCCATTTCATCTCACAGTCACCCTACATTACACATTAGCGTAAGTGCGTAAAACCCGAATGGGTAGTAAGACGCTGTGATAGTAATAATAATAATAATAATAATAATAATAATAATAATAATATAAAATATTTGATATATTATGAATATTTTATAGTGGAAGAATGCTTTTTCAAAATAAATGTCTTACGGAAGGAAAATAACGCACCAGGAACATTTTTTTTTTTACCAAAGCCACTTGTTAATCTAAAAAAAAAACCAGCTCTCAGCAAGAATGTTAATACTCTATAATTATAATTCTGTATTTTACGTCAAGTCGTGCGGTTAATATAAGTGAATGTATCATTAAGAGTACTTGATTGTATCTCAGATCTCATAAGAAAACTTTGTTACATACCTTCGCGAGTGCAGCTCTTCACCTTGATGTATCCCGGGAAAACACAGCCAGGGGGGAAACAAATTACTTTAATTAGCCATGTCGGGCAGTAACGAACTCACGGAAAATTTCACTTTTTTGTGTTTGTATTTTGCATCTCACTATAATTCTGGGTGATCCTCATTTAACTACACAAGCGGGGTAAGAATGAAGTGTGTATAACATGGAGCAGTGGTTCTTAACCTTTTATTACTCGTAGCTCCCTATATATCCTGACATATTTTTGCGGCCCCTAGATTTTACTAAAAATATTAATCTTTAAGATTTATTTTAAAATAGTGGCTTTATTTACTGATCATAACAACAAGAAAATTAAAAAACTGAAATTAACTTACCTAAATGTAGTTAATGGGACTTCTGCTGTTTAGCACTTTCTACTAATTTATCTCTTCTAGTTTTAAGTTTATTACTTAATGTTATTCGAATAAAGGTGTCGATTTGGAGTCGATTTCACATCTTTGTTTTAATATTTACCATTGTGGTAAAATCCACAACAAATTTTGAATGGCGATGGTAAACAAATGGGGGTTATATGTACTATCCGTGATTTCTATTATCCGTGCTTTCCCTACCCTTCATTACCATGTAAAATCGAGTATCTACTGTATTTACATGCTTAGGATCAACGAATTATTTCTTGCAAAACGTAATTTTTTTATAATTAACTTCATTAATAAGCAAATAACATTTTAAAATAGTTTTTCGAGGCTCCCCCTCCCCCAGAAAAAAATAAAATCCTTTCACAGCCCCCGGTTAAGAATCGCTGATATAAAGGATATGTACACGCACTTGCCTCAAGTCAGAGTGGGAAATAATTCATGGAATGAACCACTCACTACAAGTGGTTGGGATTCGAGCACTGGTCCTCTACGTGACCGCTAAACTATACTAGAGGAGCTTGACGTTCATTCCGTGTTCCCACCTATGAGTGTGATTGTACCAATTATTGAACGTCTGACTGCCAGAACTAGATATTATCTTTGATCTCCAGTTGACTAAATAGATACATAGTGAGTTGGTTTGGCTTGGAACTGGGAGTTTGGTGTTTGAATCCATTTCAGATACATTTATTTGATTCTGGCCTTCCACTATCTCTCTATGTGAAAACTTATGTACTCACTTCTGAGAGTCCATTAAAAATATCCAACATATTGCTATAATTTAGGGCCCCACAGACAATTAGTTCGGATTGAAAGTTCAGACTGATAAGTCCAAACTGACAGACTGACGAGCTATTTACTTGTCATCTAACCGGGCCGTGGACTGACCGTCTATCAGTTCGAACTGCCGTGTGTATGCAAGGAAGGCCGACTGATCAGTCCGAACTGCCGGACTGACGGGCTATTTACTTGTCATCAAACCGGGCCGTGGACTGAGCGTCTATCAGTTCGAAATGCCGTGTGTATGCAAGGAAGGCCGACTGATCAGTCCGAACTGCCGGACTGGTGGGCTATTTACTTGTCATCAAACCGGGCAGTGGACTGACAGTCCATCAGTCCGAACTGCCGTGTGTATGCAAGGAAGGCCGACTGATCAGTCCGAACTGCCGGACTGGTGGGCTATTTACTTGTCATCAAACCGGGCCGTGGACTGAGCGTCTATCAGTTCGAACTGCCGTGTGTATGCAAGGAAGTCTGACTGATCAGTCCGAACTGCCGTGTGTATGCAAGGAAGGCCGACTGATCAGTCCGAACTGCCGGACTGACGGGCTATTTACTTGTCATCAAACCGGGCAGTGGACTGACAGTCCATCAATCCGAACTGCCGTGTGTATGCAAGGAAGTCTGACTGATCAGTCCGAACTGCCGTGTGTATGCAAGGAAGGCCGACTGATCAGTCCGAACTGCCGGACTGGTGGGCTATTTACTTGTCATCAAACCGGGCCGTGGACTGAGCGTCTATCAGTTCGAAATGCCGTGTGTATGCAAGGAAGGCCGACTGATCAGTCCGAACTGCCGGACTGGTGGGCTATTTACTTGTCATCAAACCGGGCAGTGGACTGACAGTCCATCAATCCGAACTGCCGTGTGTATGCAAGGAAGTCTGACTGATCAGTCCGAACTGCCGTGTGTATGCAAGGAAGGCCGACTGATCAGTCCGAACTGCCGGACTGACGGGCTATTTACTTGTCATCAAACCGGGCAGTGGACTGACAGTCCATCAGTCCGAACTGCCGTGTGTATGCAAGGAAGGCCGACTGATCAGTCCGAACTGCCGGACTGACGAGCTATTTATTTGTCATCAAACCGGACCGTGGACTGACCGTCTACCAGTTCGAAATGCCGTGTGTATGCAAGGAAGGCCGACTGATCAGTCCGAACTGCCGGACTGACGGGCTATTTACTTGTCATCAAACCGGGTAGTGGACTGACAGTCCATCAGTCCGAACTGCCGTGTGTATGCAAGGAAGGCCGACTGATCAGTCCGAACTGCCGGACTGACGGGCTATTTACTTGTCATCAAACCGGGCAGTGGACTGACAGTCCATCAGTCCGAACTGCCGTGTGTATGCAAGGAAGGCCGACTGATCAGTCCGAACTGCCGGACTGGTGGGCTATTTACTTGTCATCAAACCGGGCAGTGGACTGACAGTCCATCAGTCCGAACTGCCGTGTGTATGCAAGGAAGGCCGACTGATCAGTCCGAACTGCCGGACTGACGGGCTATTTACTTGTCATCAAACCGGGCCGTGGACTGAGCGTCTATCAGTTCGAACTGACCGTATGTGGAGATAGCGGGTGGGAGGTCAGTTCAAACGATCTGTCCATCAGTCTGCTGCTAGGTGTCGTGGAGCAAACAGCATTGTGTGTAGGTCTCCTATGTTTATTAATACAATCTTTTTAGTGAGAAGTCGACTACTATATTACATTTTATTATTTAGATACATTTTTTTGTATTGTGCATTCATGTTTGTACCTGTGAGTGTTCACTGACCTCCTGGTCGAGTTTTTTTTTTTTAATTTATCGAGTAATGGCGAGAGCAAGAATTCTTGTGGAATGTAAAAATTAAAGAATATCATAATGATATAAAGAAAAATACTGCCTTCTTGGTTATAGTTGATAAGGTGAAAATGATAGATCTAACGCTCTATTTCAATCTGACCGTGTGTGCGCAAAGCTTCAGTACAGTCCAAACTAACAGATGTGACTGATCAGTCCGAGCCGTCAGTCCAGATTGACCGTGTGGGAGATGAAAACTCTCACCTGAGTGCTTAGCCGGGATTCGAATCGCAACCTCCCCGTTAAGAAATCCAGTACTTTGCTTTCCCGACGCCTTACACCATGGGATCACTAGTGGGAGTATTCTATTATGATTTATTTACATAATTTACATATAAACTATTAGGCTATCTTGTCTATTTTTAGATCAACGTTTTTATGTTACCATGAAGTAAAATGTAAATTAAATAAATAATAAATTATTTAATAACTTCCTTGATTAATTGATAAATATAATATTTACTGGCCTAAAAAAATTCTTTTTTTTTATGCTTTGACAATTTTAGTTAATAATAGCAACTTAAAAAGGTGTTGAAAATATTTTTCATCAATATTTGTGTAGAATACCATACCAGTAACAAAGTAACTCAAAAACTAGCATATTAATGTGTTAAAAATATTGTTAAGGATATTTTAATTATTTATTTATAAGGAACAATTAGGAAATATTTCGGATATTCTACGAAAAAGAACTTTTAATCGCGGTTTTTGTAATAATAAATTTTCTTTATCAGTCTGAACTTTAAATCTTTATATTCTAGGCTCAGACTATGGTTCTTACATTCATTCCTTCAGTCAAGAACAAACAGATTTACCTGAATAATCTAAAGTTGGTTGTGAATACTTAAATAATAAGGTTTCAGTAGTGAAGCTAAGGCTTTCGCATTCTATTAGACTTTACAAAAGTGGACGCATATTGGTGGACACACGGACTAAGACGTCAGTCTTGTAAAATATGGTATCCCGGTGCTTGGGACTCGAGGTTCAAATCCCACCTGGGAATACTTAAGGAGGATTTACTTAAGCGATTCCTCACTATTTATCTACTCAGATACGGGTGAAATTCCTCTAAATAATACATTTTCAACCTTATCCTATTAGTGTAAATTGTGCTTACAATCAGATAGGAAGTAAGGCGTGGAACACTTAATATAAAAATATAAATCTTACTCTTTAAATTAAATATATTATCTATGTGTTTAAATTCTGTTCCGATATTCTTTCTTAAAAAAATATATGTAACTTGAGATTAATCAGTTTAAATTAAAACAGAACATTTTATAAGCAATATCTTATTTATAGAGTATGGATGAGATTGCTTTCAGACTAGTCCCATATTTTATCAGATGCGACGGAGAGGTCGATCGTGTGATAGATGAGAACCAATCCTAATCCTGTAGAGTTGGATTAAATTTCACACACCTGGGACGGAATCGTTCTATCGAGGGCGGGGTTGTTAAAAAGGGTGGGGAAACTCTAGTGAGAATACGGTACAGCTGTAATTTATTTATTTATGACAAACAATTCTTCAGGAATAACTTTAGCTCTAAGCTTTGACTGAATCGTTTCCAATAATAATCACCCGCTTTAGTGAGCACTTAGGCTAAGAGATAATTTTTTGTATAGTCTGGTTTACAACGACGGGAAGTGTCGGGGTTAAAATCTAAGAGGATAGAGGCTCTAAGGATGTGTTAACATAAATTATTTCCCGTTATCCCTCGGCACAAATGCAGGTACACCTCGGTTTAAATTCTACCTACCTCATCCCTAACTCAAGGGTGTATTTTTTTAAATTTAGTATTGATGGGTAGTAATAGGCATCACACAAACAAAGCAATCTTTCGTATTCCTAGCTCAGTTTGGTTCTTCCTAATTCACACTGATAAATTGATTTTTTCGTAGCTGGGAACTGTGTTTGTTCTTAAGTTTAAGCTAGTTAGTAAGTCTTGTGTTGAGGGAATGTGAGTCAATTAATAAAGTGAACTTTAAAAAATACGCAATAGTTTATCTTTTCTAATATAAGTTCTTTCGGTTTGAAATTAATCCATACAAACAAATTGTTACAGTCAATATATTTAACGGGCCGTTTCAGTGCTGACGTGTGCAATTTTAATCATTTCTTGGCATCCGTCCTTAAATTACCTAAGTGGTTTGGGGAGGGGGTGATCAGTATTTTCTTACGTTTACTTACAAAGGGACAAAGGGGGGAGGGGGGAGAATCTATCTTACGTAAGATTTTTAATATTTATGGTAAGACAAAATAAATAAATTATAAAAATTGTCAGAAAATTCTGAAATATTTAATTGTTTTACAGCATCGCGTCCCAATAACCGTTCAGGTTATACTATTATTTCATTTTCATTAATTAAATAACTCTAGTTTAATCACTAAATTTCACTGTTTTATGGAAATAATTGAAATATAGACTTTATATATTGCACAAAGATAGTTAAATTACTAAATACATAACAACTGATTTTAGATATAGTAATAACAATAATAATAATAATACAACAATAATCAATCAATCATTGTTTACATAGGATCTAAAAGAAAATTAGATAATTGAATTTATGATACAATCCCCAAGTACCTAAATATACATCTTCAGGTCTTGCGGTTAAATATTTAAAAATAATAACTAAAAAACAAAAAGCTTTACAATATCATAAATTACCTCTCAAAAATGTTACATGGTTTTTTGAAGCATGCTTTAAAGTATTCAGTCTTTAATTATTCTTTTCGCTACATCCATGTGAAGGGATATCTAGGAGTTTTGGTGGAAGTAGATTAAATAATTTTGGGATGGTACATTTCAGTAACTGTTTATCATAATAATTAAAATATTTACTAGTTGTATACCCTTCTTTGTAAGAAATTAAGCGGGTAGTATTAGTAATAATAATAGTACTAGATATAATAGTAGTAATAATGTAGCAAATATAATGGTATTATTATATAATAATTATATTGTTAGAGTATAATATTATTATACTGTATTACTATACTAATAATATAGTAATATCATTATAATATTACTATACTAATAATATAGTATTGTTATTATAATATGACTATACTAATAATAATATAATATTATAATTATATTAATATTATTATTTATGCAATATTATTATAATAAAAGAGAAAAATTGTTTGAATAAAAAATATACATTATACTTAGTATAATATAGTTAGTTTACTTCATTTATAGTATATTAAGGATTTCATATCCCTCGTATTATTACCAATCCTTGTGTCTGAAAAACTAAAAAAAAAAAATCTAATTTACCAAATAATAAATGATTACTTAAAATAAAGTGGTGAGGAGAAGGATGGCGGAAAATCTTAAGATCCCTTATGTGGGAGGTTGAAAATCATGAAAAATCCTTACGTAATTTAATGATAGTTTAATGAAATCCCTTTGGAACTTTTTGTTATTCATACAAAAATAGAAGTAAATTGACTATTTATAATTGATTTGAATATTGCTAGCTATATTTAAAAGTTTACAAATATATATATAATTTACGTTAATCTTTATGAGCTTAATTATGATAGAGTTGAAATTATATAAAAAAAGTTTAGATCCATAAAATAATGTTTTGAGTTAAAAGCTCGCTCTAAAGTCACACAACGTCTTCACTGTCACTGGCCTTTACTACAAGCCCTGTAATATAAAAAGAAAGAAAGTTGACATAAGCGATTCTACTCCTTTGCATGACTAATGCAAGAAACACGTTTTCAGAAAATACTGAGAACTAAGCTACTCACGGAAATAATTCGTCTCATCATTATCCTAGTATTTTAAGGACTGGAAATATTTATTCAACATCAGTTTATATTATCATGACTACTACTATTTTTAGCACTGTTTTTTTTAGTACCAGTTAAAGCTATTTGCATATGTACTAACTATACTAATATTTAAGAGATGAGAACAAATAAATTTAAACTAAGTGTGCCTGCATTTGTGTGTAAGAAAAGAGGAAATCCATTTATGGCCAAATACTTCGGACACACATTCGGGAATTGAATCTCTGTCTCCATGTAGTCAGCAGTGTAGTTTATCGCTAGAGTGAAGCTCTAGACCGTGTGATCACCATAGTGAGTTGTATTTTTTTTTTTACTGATATAGGCTGTCAATTTTTTGAACTATTCACAAATAATTTTTCAATCAAATTAAATTTTAAATTGAAGCTTAGTAGCTGAAGCGTTGACTTTGCTTAAACTTTTGAACAATTTAAGTACTTAGAAAAATAAATTTCATTACCATATTATATACATGACATAACATGTCAACATCAAAAAATATTTTGGGAAAAACACGAATATAGGCTCACTGATTTATTTTGTTTAACATATGCCTAATATTTTATTACTTTCTTGTTAAAATTTAAAATATAGTTTTAAAGTAGAATTTAAACACTTTATATGTATGATAAAGTATATTTCATTATTTTTATTGAATTATATTTTTACCGAATCATTAAAGAAACTTGGGAGGATATAAAATCTAGTTACTTGCTTTAGTGGCCGGGTGGTCTAACGCGCAACTCTCGTAATATACTAGACTGCCGATGACAGGGAGATTGAGGTTCGAATATCGGTCGAGTGTATTAATAGTGCGTTTTCAAAAATGTGTGTTTCCCTCGCTCTCCACTCAAATGTGGGTACAACTTCTCTAAATAGAATAATTAGCGTAACTAGTAAATGAGCGTATAAACTGGACGGGTAGTAAGACGTAGGGTAAAACATTTTGTTTTAATTATGCACCTATAAAAATATAAAATATTTATTTCACGCAATGAATAGTGTTGAGTTTAATTTTACCACCACTTTCTAAAGCTATTGGCATTTTCACAATCATGGAGTATGAACGATGAATGTAGAATTTAGAGAAAATATTCCCACATTTGGGTGGAGAGAGGGTAATCAACCACTTAGGTAAAACTACATATTTTCAACCGATCTGGATTCTATCCAGGTATCTCTAACTGACAAGCACAAAGAGATGGGACTTAGGACTTTATTTAAATTCCAACCACTGCGTGAGCCACGGATGGTGTCATTTTAATTATTTCATTTATTTGAGGTCCACTGTTTTAACTGACTGATTATATCAGCACACAAGAATTTCTATGAGCGAGCTCCAAAGGGCTCACAAATTTTTCTTGGAAAGGTATTTTCACGTACCTTCCAGGGTTCTTTGCAGGCCACGATCGACATGGGACCGACGGCTTTTTTTCCCCTATGAAGGAAGTTGTGTTATGGATTTTTATCGCTTGAGAAAAATTAGTTGACCATGGCTGGGCTTGAACCCACGAACTTTAGGTCCTGAGGCAGGCAAGCACTATACCCCAAGACACCCGTGGTCAACCACAGCTGTATACTTAAATATTGTTTATATATTCTATTTAAACATTATTGATAATTTGTAAAACAAATAATGTTTTATTATAGTTTAATTTTAACATCAAAGGTAAAAATTTAAAACAAAATTAAAAATGGTACTACAAAATATTACGAACTTTTTCACATAATTGTATTAGAGCTTGTAACAATATTAAAAAATTGGTTTTAAATCAACTATTCCTAAATATGTTTTCCTTAAAACAACGAACAAATGATCTCATGAGCTAACTACCCTTAAGTTATTTTGTTTACAAAAATAAGCATATATTACTTATCCCATAATATACTCTCCAAACCATAATTCCGAACAAAATCGTTAGCTAATTCAAAAAATTCAGATTTTTCAAAAACCTTTCTTAAAAATATTAATATATGTAATTAATATATTTAATGTAAGAATTTTTACAGAATAAACACCGATTTTGAAACAAATCGTATGAACCATTTTTAAATGCTTCACTATTTAAAAAAATAAGTCCTTAATAAACTACAACCAAACGAATTTTCCACCTAAACATAAAGTATGGTTTTATTGTTATGCAAAAAATTCCCCAGATATACATTTTTAACAAAATAAATAGAGGCATTTTGGAAAAACTTTGAATTAAAAAAAAACTTTCGGTAAAACACCCTTAAAAGAATGTTTACTCATAAAACAAGTATACAGTGCTTATTGTCACACCAAACTCTCCCTAGATATATATTTTAAACAAAATTGTTGAAGACATTTTTAAAAAGTTTATGATTCTAAAATACGACTCATCAGTAACCATCCTTAGATTAAAAGCTATGTTCAAAATAAAAAATCCTGATATAGAGACATTTAACATCTAAATATCAAGTTTAAACAAAATCCATTAAGCCGTTTCAGATCTTGTTGGACAGAATGACGTAAGAGAATATAATATACATTCCTTTAAACAATCTAAACCATTAAGGTATTCATTGTTTGGGGTCCTCATAAAACGTAAAGATTCATCATAAGCTCTATGCCGATAACTTTCACTGTTAAAATACTTTCTCTTTACATGAGAAAGTGAGAGTTTTAACGAATATTGAATGTTTTCTCGCTTTTATTCCCCAACAAAAACTTTTTTTTTAGCAAAATATTAAATTTTAAGTCATTATTCTTTATTACATTTTCAACCTTCAAAAGTCACTTTTATTTTTCCTTTGGATATATCAAACTTATTTTACGCTAAGCTGTTCCACTTCGTTGATTTCGTATGGAGTTATAAATTGAGGGGATGTAAAAAGCATTTTGAAAGAATGGAGACCTTAAAGTGGCTATCACCGTGTCACACACTTCAGTAGATGTAATAAAAAAAAGTACTGACGGTTCTGAATAATGTTTTCTAAACACTAAGACATAGAACAGTGCTTGGTAAGGTATATCTTTTACAATAATATTAATTATACCTTTATGAGTTATTATATTGTAAATATTAATAATCATTTAGTGTTGTGGTTAAGGAGTATATTAATACATTGATTAATCGTATCTACTCATAGATAGAGACTTTAATTTTCCTCCAATCCTTCGTGATGTAGAAAAAATATTGAAAACTACAACGTAGAATCAAAGTGTTTATAAATTGATATTGAAATGTAATCAAAGAACAATTATATTTTTCGGCATGCGATTAAAGTTTCATTTTTCCACCGCGTCTTTCTAAGGGTTGTACTCAATTTAACTACTCTAATGGATTGGTGATGAGGAAGGTACATTTTAGAAAAATGTATTTGCATTTACCTGGAGGCAAATTAGGAAAATCCCCCATGATGTACCCGAATCTGATTAAAAATCCTTCCTCCCCGCCATCTTTAAGCCAAACTATATGAGCCTAGCATTTAGTCCACGAGAACACCAAAACGGATCTTGTTCTCTAATCTAGATCTTGATCTCTAATCTAAGTGAGTATACGGATTAAATATTTTCGTCCAATTTGATTTATTCTAGATTGAAGTTGCATTGCCATTACAAGGCAATAATGACAATAGTTGGCTAAGTATAACCTTAAATAATCGAATAATTATTATTTATACTATTTTACATAGTCTCTTACTTAAATTATAATTTCAGTTAAATTCAAAATTTAACAATTAGAAAACCTGTTTATTGTTTTCGAACTTAAGATATTTAAAGCTTGTAAAAGTAAATCCAACTACAAAACTAGCATTAGTTACTGTTTATTTATAGAATATTGTTATTTAACCTGTATAAAATCAGTTTTGATCAACATTGCAATAAATATTTAACTAAACTTACCGCATTTAAATTAAAAAACATTTATTAGATGATATTATCTGCTAAAAATATTATTGTACTCATCTTATTATTATTTTTTAAGTATGAACTTTAATGTTTCTAAGTATTATAAATTTAATTGAAACTAATTTCGTAATAAGATAATTTCTATTGAAAGCCCGTTTAAAGCACATGTGCAACTGTGCGTAGAGGAATGGAGCTGGTGATGAAGAAGTGAACATTAAGGCCTAATAAACGAGATGTGAAACATTTCCAATTTCTAACTCCTTGTGATTCTTACGTTTTCTTGTGTGGTAGTTAAAGCTACGAAGGCCTAATTTGTGAAAATATTAGAACATTATAACGTCAATAATTATATTAACTATTTTGTAACTGTGGGTGTGGTTACTATCCTAATTTTTTTTACATCCATACATATATATTATATAGACCTAATCACGCCATTCCCTTACGGTTTAAGCAAGAAACTGTACATAGGCTATAGCTCAACAAACAACTTCGTACTTAATCCATCATCACTAACTTTCTCCACACTTCCTAATCCTTAAACTCCGTTTGCTATAATTCCATCCATACACCGAGTCATTGACGCTCTTTTATTCTTAAAACTCTTATTGTTTTTCTTTATTAAAATATTTTTAAGCACCGCGTCTTACACATTTGGGTTGTACGCCTATAGTATGTACTAATTACACTAATGGATTAGGGATTAGGAAGGTTTAATCTAGAGGAAACGCACCCACATTTAGTCTTTAACATTTAGCCATATCTTATATGTACAACCCCTTTCCCTTTGATCCACACACTCTACCTTCATATATTTGATTCGTCACTCGATTCATACTCATCTTCTCAACATGCCCAAACCAACGTAACAAGCTTTCACATGAACCAATTGGATCCCCTTCCAAACCACCCTCCTTCAGCAACCATTCATTACTGAATCTCTACATACGAGTATTTTAAACCTTGTTATAATCATATTCTATGTATAGTACGTAATATGGCCGTTTAGAAATATTATTAAAGACTTTTGAAATAAATATTTAGTTGAACATTCTATTCAGAAACCTTGAGTCAATGTTACATAACTTACAACTTTGTAATATCTTTAAAGACATTGATGTTGAAATAATTTTAAGAAACCTTATTGAACCATTTAAAAAAAAAAATATCCAAAACTGGCAGTAAGCTTTGGTGCATTGATAAATATTTAAATAGGTTTTTTTATATTTTGATAAAAAAGATATAAATTCTATTTTATTTTATTAATAGCTAGTATTATTTAAATTTTATTTTATATTATATACATTCTTCTTTAGTTAAAGTAAGCCTTTGGGCTAAGTTTTATGATAAAAAATAAGTGTTGATAGTACTAAATTAATTAGGTTCTACTATTGCTAATTTAATAATTTTAAACCGGTGGGCACTCTACATTTTCATGGTAGTATAAACTTATATTATTAACAATGTTTAACATAAAATAGTAAATACCATGATATGCAGTACTTCCTCTTGAAACCCCAATTTTTTTATTTTTTGTTTTATAGGAATTAACATTTACTTAGCAATAGCAAGCATTCAATATACACGTGACCAATAATAAAAACAATTTCTCTATCTTGGCTTGACTGACTTAGAGCGTAAACATATTATGAAGTTTCAACTAGGAGGGAACTATTGGGGATCAAGCAAATTTATAAATATTGAATGAAAGTTTAGTAAATTTGGATATTTTTTTTGTAACTAACGGCAATAGTATAAACAATGCATTTGCTAAGAAAGACCTTTTTTTTGCCGTGTACGAGATTAGTTTAAATTTAAAAAAACACCTCAAACGTATTAAAAATATATTCTATACTCTATGGGTTGTGATTGAAAGGTTTGTAAAATGTTTAAAAAGCCATTTTAGATTGAAAACTACTTTTTAACGAAA
This sequence comes from Timema cristinae, assembly GCA_039000515.1. Taxonomy (NCBI): domain Eukaryota; kingdom Metazoa; phylum Arthropoda; class Insecta; order Phasmatodea; family Timematidae; genus Timema; species Timema cristinae. The sequence goes on along the minus strand of JBCFYV010000012.1, from coordinate 20,886,365 downwards.
TTTGATAGTTATAAATGAGCCAATCAAAATCTTCTATTTTGTATATAGGGTTTAATACTTAAACATAAATGAATGCTTATACTATTTTAAATGTCTTTACATCATTTTTTACTGTTTCCAGCCTGTGGTCTGTGTCAGTTTTTTATTCAAGTCATTTATTTTTCTCTACCGGCTTGCTAGACCTGTCGTAGCTTCCTTCATATGCCTTATAATCTAACTTAAGACTAGGACAGGCACAACATCCAATCCCCAACCGTTAATTCATCAATTTATCAATGATACATTTCTCGGCCATGCCGGGAATCAAATCCGGGATACTTTGTCTAGTAGATAGACACGCTACCAACTAATCTAAGGTATCTGATACCATTTTAAAATGTTGGCATATATTGACTAAAATAGTTTAAAATATCTTGGATTAATCGTCGAGTCTACGCCGTGATCAAGACTATCTCTGGTAACTTTGTCGATTCTAATTTCGGCTAGGTGGTGCCCTACTGACTGTGGTATAAGTTTCACAATTATCTCCAAGTACGGATATAGTTAAAAAATTTAAGTCTCTTAAAAACATTTATATAGATATACATCAGAATGGTGGCTACTAGTTGTAGATAATTAATGATGTCTTATCTTAATTTTGATAGTTCTCAAACTATAAATAAGACGATAGGTATTAACTATTTTTTGTCAAGATTTCGAGATAATAGGGGGACATCCCTTATAGTCACTTTCCCCCAGCTACGTTCTTGTTGTTTGAGATAATTTTGACTGATTTTAATTAATAATTAATTCGTCTGTTACGGTAATTAAGCTTGGAAATACTAAGTACATCAATAAGGAGTGTAAAAATTTACAAAGTTCTTATTTTAATTATAATATAATGATATTTCTAATTTTAATCTATGTAGTACAAAAATAAAGAAATGTAGTCTAGTGAATGTTTTAGCACCGTTTCTTACTACCCGTTCAGGTAATTATGTTAACGGTTCTAGGCATTAAGAAGGCTATATTTATAGGAGGTGTACTTTCACTTGCGTGGAGGGAGGCCGGAAGACAAGTTAAGAAAAACAACCTTCAAAACAATATTTCTTCTTAAACTAAACGAAAATTAGAGATGCATAGTTCCATATAAGTACAATATTTTGAAATAGTAGTAAATCCCACTATTACTTTCAGTTAAAGGTCTTTTAAGCGCTTCATTTTCAATAGAATAACATTTATAATGATGCATCACTAATTCTCATTGCAGATGTTCTGCTAATTATTTACTGATCCAGCCCGAGATAAATTAATAACTGCCGGGAAAATGGTGTAGAGATAAATTGCTTTAAAGTTTGAATGTTCCAGAGATAAGCTGTGAGGTGGGGCGGGTGATGGTTGTTGGAGGGGGAAGGGGCAGAGAAACACACCGCACCGACTCAACAAGCTCGTTATATTGTTCACGTTAGAATGCGCTATCGCAAAATTTATCTTCCTATTTCGAGATAATATTACACCACCTCTCTTTTCTAATGTGCCTTATAATTTAATTTTGGTGAAGAAATGGGTTTCTTATGAGGTTTTTAACATTAACTATTTTAATAAATCTACCTTATTTATGTTTTTAAATTGTTTAATGAATAAATATTTATTTATAGATAATATTACATGTTAATAAATTCTTTGTTTGAAAAGTTAAATGTGGTTGTGATAAATGTGAGGAAGGCACTGAATGTTTACTAGAGATACCTTTAATTTCAAAGTTAAATTGAAAATATACGATACTTAAAAGAAAATTAAAATATTAATAAAAAATAAAAAAAGGGTTTTAAAGATAAAGTCAAATATAAAGTAAGACAACATGAAAAAGATATAAAGCTTCAGCTATAATTTTTAGCTATTATTTTTAACACCAGGATGTATTCATTCTTTAATCCAAGGTGAAGGGAAAAAGAAAGGAGTAAATAAGAATTTCATCCATACTTGCCTGAAGGGAGATTGTGGAATACACGGTGATTTATCACATGTGTAAAACCATCCTCATTCGGATTATTCTATATAATAAGGTATTTATGGTTGAGTAACTAAACCACTACACGATATTCGGAGGAACAAATGCGGAAATATAATCTCGTAAGAACTCAAATTACTCATATTAAAGCCCTTCAATGAAATTGATACCCAGCTCATTCTACACAACGACTAAGCGTCAAGCTCGTCTGGTGTGGCTTGACAGTTGTCGGGAAATTCAGGGTTTGAACCTTGGCTTAGTTTAATGAGGGAAGGTTTTTCCTTAAGGGTTTTCTTCCTGCACGTAAGAACGGGTACGCTTTAACCAAAACACCTCCAGTCAGGGGGTACGATTAGTCTAAATTCGATTCATAAATATTACTTTTATATTTATTACATCTGATAAACAAATCAACGCAAACGGGAACGTGTTGTCATGGACTATTATAAACCTTTTGTCCCCCTCTCACATAGCTTTGTTTAGCTTACTACCAGAGATTTATTAATATTTGGATCGAACTGTTTTACTTTACAAGATAGGAGATATTTGTTTTTTTGTTTTACTGTTTTAGTGAAGAGCTGGAAGGGGTACTTCGGTTGCTAGGCAATGGCCCTGAAAGGGGTGCGTGGCTTGCGAAAGCTTGGGAAACACTTATCTACATTACATTATCATAACACTAATTATTATTATTATTAGATGCTCTGTCTCACAACAGGTCCATTCCTTTTGTCAGTGAACTTAGACCGCCTATGCACCCTGTCCTCTGCCTCCTCCTTTATCTCCCAGAATTTACTTCTGTCCTTCAAATCATCCAATATTTGAATCCTCCTGCTTCCTAAGCTCCTCTTTCCCCCAACCTTTCCTTCCATGACATCATGCAGAGGACAGTTCCTAAGGAAGTATCCAATCCAGTTTGCTCTCCACCGGAGGATCACTTCTCACCCACTCTTCTTAGGATTTCTTCATTTGTCCTAAGTTATGTATTCCTTATTAATGTAACTGAATGTGCATATACCAGACAAGAAGTAAGACGAGGTTCCCCTGATTGAAACCACAGAAAAAATACAAGGAAGGAAAATGTTTTTAAAAAATGTCCGAGCACAATATCATTCACCTGGGAATGGAAAGAAGAGTCAGATTTATAAAAACATCACCCCAATTCACATGTTCAAGTTAGAATCTCTTATTAACGTGTATGGGGCAATAAGCACTGCCCTTCATTCATATATGCTAGCGTCGGTTATTGTAGAGATAATCTAACGAGAAACTATAAAATTAATTTTAAATTGTGGCAATGAACCTACTCGTTAAATTAATTTTTTTTCCGAAATAAACTGTTTCTCAATTTATTTCACCCCAACAACCAAATACATTTAATTTAATGTGCGACTACTAAATCTTTAGGTTTATCTAATAAAGAAAACATTATAAATAAATTGGTTTGATTTTGTGTTTAACTAACGTGTTAAATTTCCCAGCTTTGTTCAGCTAACAATGGGTGGTGTACCATCTCTTTGTTCTCGTTTACTTCCTGCAAGTGACAGCCCTCTTGTAAGTTAGGGCAAAACAACATTCCACTGCAAAGTGCTAACATACTGCAGGTAATCCTTTGAGGGCTATAAACGTTCCCTATGACCCTCTTTCTCAACCCTGACTCTTCATCCCTCGCTATTACGACCCACAACCTCAATATCCTAGAGGGAGGACCGGTAGGGTTGTCGCGTTGGAAGGGAGGGCTTGCGCTCACAATTATTTTCACTTTCGATTGTGATCATATGAAACTTCCTTTGTTTAGAACAAAATCAACAAATAGCTGAATGTGTAAATTGTGTTTAGGTAGGAAATAGGAAAGTCTGCATGTAGCATTTAATAATGATTAAATAGATAGAAAAGTCAAACACATTAATCCAATCAGCATATTTACTGCTGTTACCTATTCATTAACTAATGGTAAATCAATGAAGGGTTTACCCAAGTTAAAATATGGTATTATTGATACTAAATATTTGTGACTCCAATAATCTACTACAATGTGTGTGGCGAGAATCAAAACAAGTTGGATTCAGAACAGCACTGTAAAATTTTAGTTTTCGTGAATCAAGATTAAGATTGCTAATGCTAAAAAAAAGTGCGATTTTGCCAACATCTGAAAAAACATAAGTGAATAAATACAAGATATCTTCAAACGTCATAATAATGATGTTCAGTAAAAGTTATAAAAATTGTTTATTACTAACCGTTTGCCAATTGATAAGACAAAAATGCCTTTGTTTATAGGGATACCTCACGTTCAAGAAAAAATTATTCCCAAAAAATTAGGAATTTATAGATCCTGTGAAGGACATTGAATTTTCACCCTGAAATTGGGACATCTTGCAAAACACTGGTTTAGACATATTTGATGGCTCTTTGGGATAAAACTGAGCGCTTATAGCGAGATTTAGTGTGCCATCCTCTGTCACCTTCTAACACAAATTACCTCAGTTCGTCTGACTGTGAGTGTGACCTACCTTACTGTGCCGTGGACAAGATACAGTCCTCTTGTACCGTCGCTTCTCCTATCTAGTAGAAGAAGTGATGAATACATTTACAAATATTATATTAAATGAAGTTTTGGGAATGATCAAATATAAGTGAGATATACAAGCTCAACAAATCAGCTTATTTAAATTTAAACAATTTGATAGAATTACAAATGGTTTAACTAGATCTTAAACTAGACAGTCCTTTGTTAACAAAGATAAATTTTGTTATTTACTACTGACATAGTTATCCCAATAGGAAAAAATTAATTAAACACCTAGGTAATACTTTCAATCAACACATGTAAGGTAGTCTATATTACGATTGTAAGTAGCTATTTTAAGTAGAGCTAACACACATTCCACTACGAAGGTGCGTCTGCCTCAACACAACGCCAATATAAATAGGAATCAAATATTAATTTAAAGTTAAACTACAATACATAACTATACAACCTAGTGGCTACTAGACTTAGATCTAAAAGGCATATACATGAAATCATAATTGAATAATAGTTAAAGATATAAAAATCTAGAAAGTCCTAGTTTAAAGAGTTATTACATTGGTAGTTAAATGAGCTGGCTACCATGAGTTAACTATATGGTGAGTTACAAAACCCCAATATTAAGTTCCTAGAAGAGGAACTATCAATTTACAAATAATAAATGGTGAGCTACCAGGAATATAGGCTGTTAAGATAATAAGGCCGGTCTATTCCTTATTAGCCCTGCCTGGACATTCAATAGTATATTTATACTTTCATCTTATTTAGAACACACTATAACTGGTGCAAACAATAAATGTATTAGCTAATACAAAAGGCACCTCAAGGGGGTTTGGAGACTATACACTATGACCCACGGTCTACTACTAGGGACTAGTAATACTCCCACAGGCTCGAACCGTAAAAAAGTTACGCTATGAGAAATATTAAAGACTGGTATTTGTCACAGAACGAATTAGGTCATTGAACAAAGCGTTAGATAACCTGAAACCTGATTTACACTACAATGTGAGTCTAAGCATTAAGTAAGCCAAAGCATGGCCTTACAGTTTAGGGTATCAAGATATTTCCCTAGTATTTAACACTATGTCTTATGGGCATAGAGAGACAAGTCAGAAACACTGATGTACAAAATTATGTCATATGAAATAGTAAAAAAAAGGAGCACTAAGACTCTAACGAAGATTCTAACATTCAAATACTCAAGGTCTCAAACGTGGCTTCATCTGCGGCCAGGAGGAGAGACACCCGCCTCACACATCGTGATCACCAGTTGCTTTGTCCACCAATGTAGGTTTACGTCCAAGTGGTTCCTCTGACAAATTAATAAAATAGAATATAAAATGTGAAGCGAGGGATGGCTACTTTATACAAAAAGGACTGACGTATTAGGGAAGAATGTCCACCAGGACAAAGAGAGGGTGGTTGGTGAGTTTGAAAAATTGCGCCGAAAGACAGTCAGCGCTAGTAGACGAGGTGGAGAACACAGGAATGCAGCTATGTCATTTCATCAAAGTGGCGCCAGCGAGTAAGATGTACTTTTGTTGAACATCCAGGAAAATCCTACTGGGCCACTTTCCTCAAGTTTGGGTGTTTCCAGTCACATGATTTCACGGTGAGTTAATACCTGCCACATATTATTAGGATTTATCAGTTCTTGTATTTATCGTGTTAATCATATATATGGTACTTGTCACCTTCCAATACAGATTACCTCACAGGAGTTTATCTGACCGTGAGTGTGGCCTACCCAAAGAGGACTTTATCCCTTCATCCAAGGGTCACCAAGAGGAGAAATACAAGCTACTTGTTTTTTATTGTTTCAGCTCCTAAAAGTATAACTTGAACAAGTGTACCAGCAGCCAGGACTATGGGACCGGTGCGGTTGCCATTAAAGTCAGACACATCCTATACAAATGAGCTTCCAACACCATCAACTTATTAACAGCACCACCTTAGTTGCACTTGGCAGTAGCGCCATGTCAACGGCATTAAATTGCAGTAATGTGAATTAATTTAACTGACTATACAACTTGGTCACTGGTACGGGTAAACACTTTGACAGAAACAATCCAAAAAAACTCACCAAGTATTAAGTGAAATTTCACAATGTTTCACACTTGAATTGATTTGTGAGGTCGCAATTTATCGAATAAAATATTTAAAATGCCCCTCTATTTAGGTGACTACCTTTAGTGTCAAAAATCTAAACATTACATTACAATGTCAAAGGAATAATCATAATAATAAAAATAAGTTTTAAATTGTTCGATTAGGTGATCTTAAGAATGGGCTACAAATAAAACACTTTCAAAAAGAAGTATTTTATAAATTGTTGAGACATGTGACATAGTACACTGTTGTTTCAAGTTATGAGCGTGTGAAACCGACAGACGGAAAATCAGAGCGAGCAATTAAATGGACAGCACCATTTACCATTACTGGAAGGGTAGGGGAACACCCTTTTAAAACACTTTTTATGTTAGATTGACCAACTTAGCCCTATATGAAGACGCCCAATGGCGTAAATTTTACAAAAAACAAAGTGTTATGTCGCGTTGCCAACGTTCATAGATCCCACATTGTTTTAAAAGTGGATCGTTATTCCAAAATATGGTTCAGGCCAAAATGGTGGTAGGGGTGTCAACATATGTCCCCCATAACGTTTCAATCATAAAAGTTTAAGCTATAAACATGTTTTTTTTTAGTTTTTTAAAAGTGAAAATTAGCCATTTTTTATGCTAAATAATACATTTATAAACAAAGATCTAGCCTTTCTCAACCGGATAGTGTGTTGGTTTTTTTTGGTCATAGCACAAAACTAAAATATAATGTTAGGAAGGTTTAAATGGTTTTGAAGATTCAGTAATGTGATTCTCATAAGAATTAAAGCAGAGAGAGTAATTCCCTTTAAGTAGGTGCAGGGGATAAGAATACACAGATCGACTCCAGGGACGAGTTGAAAGATCGGACACGTCATTGAGCCGGACTCGGTAGTGTGTGGGAAGGATCAAGTCAACTCGTTTAGACAACCACAGTGATGCATGCGGGGATTCATCAATAGCCACCCTAGTGGATAAATTTAGGCTCTTTGTTTACGAGTGTGAACATAATCACTGTCCTTGTTGCGATGTCATATGAAATGTAAATGCTTTCAGGAATAAATCACCTTTTTTTAGCTCATTTCATTGAACAATAACGATCACATGTGTTATATTTTTGAATGTAAAGAAATACAAAGTTCAGAATTTGGGTAAAATAATCCTCTCTCCTCTGTATATAATATTTAAAATCATAATTATTATTTTCTCTTAGTTATTTTAATAGCCTCTAGGAAAATTATCTTTTTTTTAAAGGCCACGTCTTTTCACATCGATTTTCAGCTCCTGCTAAATACGGGTAACTTTCATACTAGCTCTAATTACTGTTATAGCAGCGGCTTTTTTACTTTTACTTACTTATTACATTCCTCAATTTAAAGTAAAATGGCCAATTTAATCAAAAACACACAATTGATATTCTACGCAGATAACTCCCTCAAATAGAAAAACATTGATAATGGGGTTATAATATCGTAAAGATGCTTGTTTATCATCTCTAATAAACTGATAACGAAGTATGTTTAATAAATAAAGGCTCCCAGTTCACGAACACCCTTATTTATCATCATCAATAAACTAATAATAATATTTGTTTAAAGATTTAAGACTCAAGGAACTAACTCCAACAAGCCAAGTCTGACCCAGCATTGAGATCATCTCAATGACTCCCTCCATGAGATAAGTTTCAATAAGCTTAATACCATTTTGGTACCATTAAAACTTTTTACAGCTTATTTTATGGTATAATTCTAGGGTGTTCAATTATTTATCAACAAAATAAGATTCATTTTAAAATCAAACTATAATTATTTAAATCACTGGGTTATAGTTTCAACAAAATTCTCTGATTGAACAACCTTAACTTGTTGCTTTTGTTGTTGTTGATCTGTTGTTTTACGCATTGCTATTTTCTATTTGTGTTTCCCATGCTTTTTATAGAAGACTGTTGGTGCATTTTCTTAAAATTAACCATTTTTTGTGCGCTTGGAATATAGAGGCCTAATTTATAATTATAATTGTAGCAGTAACCAATATATAATTATTGTTTTTCTGTTTGAACATTTAATTTGTATTCGTGTGTTATTTCCAGCTTATATTAAGTTTCAATTCAACAAAATCCCACTAACGCAAATCCAAAACACTATTTTACACCTTTCGCCAGAATTTAAACAAAATATATTTTTGGTGGGCTAACATTTAATTCGTAGGGAAGCGAATTAATGAATGCATTTTAGGCTAATATCGTAAAGGCATATGAATATTAGAATAAATCTGAGCGTCCACTAGGTTGGCGGGGTGGGGCGGAGAAAAACGATCCCCAAACAAAATTCATGTAAATGAATGGAGCCCTATAAATTAAGAAGTTATAGTAGAGCGGAGTGGGTCAGAGCCACTTTGGTAAAATGTCTGGAACTTGTTGGGTTTGGCGTCGCACAGCACAGCCCCACTCTGCTACTCTATACCGACTCAATGAACGGGAGAGTGGATCAGAATTAATCTGTTTCGGGAATCTTTAATGCGCTCGGAAGGATTCATAGTCCACCACGTGAGGCGTTATCAAGAGATCAGCACTCCAGTCAACAGGTGCCCAACAATTTTGAATTTTTAGAACAGTGTCTTTAAAATAATTATACCTGTAGTTCAGTAAGTTTAATGGATTAGAATACTTGAAAATTATTTTGAAATATTTTCCGGAGGTAAGTCTTTTGGTGTTTATTTTATAAACTCGCATCTTCCCTTTTAGTGGTTTCTCTTCCTCCTATTCATCCACCACTGCAGAAAAAAATCCCTTCCTTGTCACTACTAATCACTGTCTCCAGGAATACTACTAAAATCCTACACAATGACTAGTATACTGATCCAGAATGGAGGGGACAAAAGCTACTCGCGCGGCGCCTCACCGCATCTCTGCGCCGAACTGACATTGTGAACGCTTAGCTTAAATCATCCCCATAGCAAAGTGACTAGAGGAGACGAATCTATACACTAGCTAGTGTTGAAAGAACTAATGCCTTCAAAGAACTAGGGTATACAATATATTATGGAACTGTAGGCTTGGTGTACTTGAGGACAGGGTTTCAAACCTGGGGTAAGCGACTTAAATATTAGGGGTCAGCAAAAATACTGTAGTAATGGTGACATTTTATTTTGAACCAAACTGACCTAAAATGAACCTACTATATACCAAATAATGTTTTATTTTTAAAGACATTCTGAGCTCTTATTAGATATGTATTTTCAATCAAATATAGATTTTGGATTCAATATACGGCTTTCTCTGTATTTTTATATCTAAGCTACAAATATATAATAACTAAGTGACAGATTTGTGTATAAAGGTTTTTACTTGACTAAAATATCTATATTGATTTTTGAAACTTTACAAGGGAAATATCTAACTATTAGTAATTAAAGAAGTGTTTTGGTAAGTAAATGGTATACACGATGCACTGCAAAACATTTCTCACGCCTTTACCTAAAAATGAAGATATCTACTCAAAACTCGTGAGATACGTGAAATGAAAATAATATTAGACATTGTTGCAGATGTAATCCCCTAAAAACATAAATAAAATAGTATACACTGTTACAGAGACATATTGAGGAAAAAGTAACACATATGATTACAAAAGAGCATAAAAATCAATTTCCCAGACAAAAATCTATAAATATATATTTACCAATGTCTCATAAACTATAGGATTTCTAAAAATATGGCTCAAATAAAGGTTTTTAATTTTTCATTGTATCTTACTTACTCTCTTCAATTATAAGTTATTTTATATCTCAAAGAATTTAAGAGATATAATCAAAATTGGAAGTTTCCGCTCCGATACCCTCAAATTTTTTTTATGGGAAATTGATAATTACCACTTTGTTCTTAATGTTAAATAAATACTAAATTCAATAAAAATCGCTATAACTAATTTTGAGAGAATTTATTTTTTCTCTTTTTACTCAAATTAAGTAAACTACCCAAAACTTTAGGGTTAAATAAATAGTTTCAAAAATACCTCTGAGCAATCTTATTAAATAATCTAGATAAGTTTTAGCTCAATTTGTAAAATTATTTCTGCTTTAGTCACAGTAACAGACAAACTGTATTGCAAAACATATTTTATTAAGTTTGTAAAAATTAGCACATCTCCTTCCTATGCAAAATGATTACTTTTAAGAAAACCTAGTATGACTAGTTAGTTAATTTATTTATTTTTAGGATAAAAATTAGGGTACTTGGGTTAAGTGTTTGCGGGTGAGGGGTTACACCATTTAAAATAAGGGAAAATACACTAGTGTAGGTATAGAGTTTGTCTAAGAAAGCTTTGAGCGTTTCTGAAAATATAAAATTGGTTCCATCTGCTTCTGACTCTCAAATATGCTTGTGTTAATTCAACTATTGAAATCAGTTTACATTATTAACTGTCAATTTACAGAACAAGAATAGTTAAATCATGAGCAGTTTTTAACATATGTTCAATTACCATGAGGTGCCGTGAGTGAATTATTATTACGTTGCCATTATCTTGTACTTGAGTGTTCCATACTTTCTGGGAACACCACCAATGATGAAACCATGGATCGTCAAGGATGTGAGTCATTTTCGGTCTTAGACTTTTACCTCATATTTTATCAATCGAAGATATTTGGCTAACAGCTGGCCGAGGGAGAGATATGATAATATATACTTTATAACAGCTGCAGTTCCCTCAGTGGTTGTAGACTAGTGTAGATACCACTTTTCATAGAAAGAAAAAGAAAAAAAGAAACAATATTTTTACGGTCAAAAATGATTCAATTTTATTAAATTGTAAATGATATGGTTACTTTATATCAGATATGATAGTTACAAATTGCCTGACTTAATGTATGATTGAGTGAAAGTAAATTTATAAACTTTTCTAGTGGTCGGATAAGGTTCTCTTTGTGAAAATGGGACTATAGTCTTCTTGAGAATTTTCCATCAAGCACTACGCCTTGGACTAGGCCTTCCCGTTGAACTTGTTTGTGTGGCAGGTAGTGTATTGAGAAGATTAATAGGCGCATTAAAATTGTTTGAAATGTCGACTTGAATAAGTGTATCGTCTTAAAATTATTTGTTCGGAAAAAATTTGTATTATTCCTTGAGATATAGGTAAATGAAGGTGTATTTATATTCGCCTAGCTTGCAGATGTAAAAACACAATTAAAACTAGTTTCAATCTAGCCAGTGTAATTTTTTTTAGCAACGCATCCTACAGCCCGTTCGGGTTATACGCATATATACTAATTACGCTAATGGTTTTAAGAATGAAGAAGCTTATATTTATATGACATGTATCCGCATTTGCGTGTAGACAGAGAGGAAAACAATTTTTTTTTAAACTTTCACCCGACCAAGATTCGAACTTCGATACCCCATCGGCTATCATCAGTAGTCTATTCTATTGCGAGAGAAGCGCCCTGGACCATGCCGCCACTGGAGTGGATCAGGTTTAAATTGAACCTCATCTTCTGAGGCCAGGCACATTATACATTACTAAAACCTCCTGTTTAAAAACTGGTTGAGAGATATTAAAATTCATAACAACGAAATATTATTTCAAAAAATTAAATGTTTATTTTATATCCTAGCTATCAGTCAAAATGAGAGTGTAAAATTACTAACAGCATAAATGTATGTGGGGGAGGAAGGAGGGAATAATATGCTACTCTACGTTATATCTACTTAACACTGTTATTATTAGCACCGCGTCTTACTACCCGTTCGGGTTATACGCACTTACGCTAATGTGTAATGGTAGGGTGATTGTGAGATGAAATGAAGGACCTACAGTTTAACGTGGAATCCGAACCACGGTGGAGGCCTGTCATCTTAACACTGTTGAAACCCACCTTTGTGGCGTAGTTGACTAACGCGCTAGTCGTGTTGAGCCCGACTGCTGAGGACGGGGAGATCGAGGTTCGAATCTCGGTCGGGTGAAATGGGGGTGGTTTTTCCTAAATGGTTTTCCACTCTCCCTCCACGCAAATGCGGGTTCACTTCCTCTAATTCAACCCTCCCAATTCCTAATCCATTAGCGTAATTAGTACTTAAAGCGTATAGCCCGAACGGGGAATAAGACGTGCTGCTAAATATTAAAACACTGTTGAAGTTAACATAAATATTGATTAATCAAATCATAAATGTGAATTGAAGTCAAACCCAAACCACCAGTTCATTCTCCTTCTAAATGTGTATTCTCCCTTAATACAATGTATATTTATATTTATATGTATACCCATGTTTATATGAACTGCAATAATTGTGTTTTGACTAATACTAAATTCACTCTAAACTAGTTTTATAGCTTTAAAATTTAATTTTAATTATTATCAATTTTAATCACTCATAACTATATTGGACTCTTAGGAGGTTTAAAAAAAAACCACTTTGAGATCATTGAAATGTGGTGCTGGAAAAGATTTGATTAAATCAGGTGAACAGGCAGGGTGACAAATGAAGAAGTCTTAACAAAAGTGGGTGAGAAGAGAACCAATTTGAACATAATTCCTCGGTACTAAGCAAACTGGATCGGACCCATTCTTAGGGGGAACTGTCCTCTGCACTACGTCATAGGGGGAAATATTTGAAGGAATAAGGAGCTTAGGAAGAACGAGGACTTTAATATTGGCTGACATAAAGGAAATAAGAGAATTCTGGGAGCTGAAGGAGGAGGCAAAGGACAGGGTGAGTTGGCGGTCTAAGTTCACTGACAAAAGGAATGGACCTGTTGTGAGACAAAAGACGTAATAATAATAATAATAATTATTATATTAATGAATTTAGTTATTTTCTTAAGTCCAGTGTCCACACTGTTCATTCAGTGTTTTAAGTTATTGTGATATTTTGTTAATTAATATCAGGAATTCTTTAATTGGGATTCAGGGGGGGGGGGGTATTCTCTAAAATATTGATATTAATTTTATTTTTATTTTGTTCCACTACCATTAAAATTCCCATTATATTAACTTTATATCGACCTCTCGTGGATAGAAGAATTTTGATCATAAAAAAAATCCAACTAGATTAATGTCGACATTAGACGATCTCCTAAAATCAAAAAAGTAATTTTTGAGATGCCATTTGTCTGTCTAAATCTCGTACTAGAGCTGAAACCATTATACCGATCGGGCTAAAACTTGGTATCTCTGGGTTTATAAGGTTTCCCCTAGGCGTTTTTGAGATTAGGCAAGCTACCCTAAAATTAAAAGTAGTTTACTAAATGGAAAAAAAGAGAGAAAAATTATTTTATATAAATCCTCTATAATTATTTTGATTAAATTTGGCATTCAGGCACTGTTTAACATTACAAACAAACGAAAATTCCTTAGATGGTGCTTTAGCTTAGTATAAATTTCTCATTTTTATCATATCTCTGCCACTATTTCAGATAAGAACTAATTTAGTTCTGTAAGGTTGTACTATTAAAGACCAAAACATTTTGTTTGACGTTTATTTTAAAGGCCAATAGTTTCTAAGTTATAAACAAACATATATACCTTGTGGAGTTTTTGGAAATTGAATTGGATTGTTATGCTCTTTGGTGAATAGAGATGTTCCTTTTTTTTCCTTTTTTCTGTAAAAGTGTATATTATTTCATTTATGAAAATTTTTTGAGTGTTTTTGGAATAATGTTTCTTTTTTTCATTTCATCAATCTCACGAGTTTTTAATAAATACCTCTATTGTGAGATACAAAAGATATAAAGTTTTAGGGATGCACAATATAATTTTAAAAGTCTTTAGAGCATAACTCTCTAGAATTCCCTCCTTCCATAAAAACCTGTAGGCCTTTATGGCTGTGACGAACAAGAATATGTATAGCTTTTTAAAATAGGTCAAATGTTGTAAATTAAAAATTACCTTTTAAAAAAATAATATTTACTTCGTAGGAATATTTTCTCAATCCAATACCGTGTTTAATTATCTTCTTCCTTTTCATATACGGTAGAAATTACGTTCTCTATCATTCCTTTTTGTCTGTTTATTGTTCCAGGTGAGTGATATTATGATTATATCTCCATAATTTCCAGTGCTCGAGTTTCTGCATACTAAACCATGGTGAGTAGAAAAATATTAGCTACAGTAGAAAAATATTATACTGTATCTTTATTAAGAAAATACAACGAAGATTGTTATTTTTCATTCGTACCAGAAGCTATATTTGTGATAGCTACCAGATACTTCCCAACATTTCTGAAATATCTACAAAAATATAACTACTTTTACCATTTTACGATAACTATGAATATTTCTCACAATTAGTACATATATAAAAGAGAAATATTAGAGGGCCTACTATTTGAAAGTTGGTTTTTCGCCATGGCACTCATTGGCTACAGTTTTACCTCTCTTTACGAATAAAATAAACCTTTTATTAATCATAAGATATTTTGCTAATGTTTGTGAGAGGGAAAAAAGTAGATATTCTAGTTAGGTCCAATAATACGTTTGACCTCAACTAGTTAAAATAAAGAGAAACAAGTCCTCTTTTTATTTTATGAATCTTTTAGTTATACTAATGTTTAATATTTGTTGTAAATAGTTTTATTAATTTAATTTCATAAAGTGTTGGTAGCCAGGACAGGGGTCAAAAATGTGTCAACAGCTAATCATGACATGATTAAAATATAAATTTAGTGTTTCTAATGATGATATTATTACTATGATCCATTTATTTTGTAGTCATATTAATAATTGTGTAAAGCTCAACACAAACTTTATTAGCAGTTTAATCTCAGGGTTATGGATGGTTAGTGTAGAGAGAGAAGATATAAAAGCTATAGTGTCAAAATTACGAGTTTAAAACTACCCTAGTGCTTCCGGGTGATCTTCCACACTCCAACCACCTCGTCATCGTCCATTCATTCCGTTGTGAGCCTAGCGCCATGGCTACCAGTGAATGTATATAAATATTATTATAGTTTTTATAAATGTGACACAACAATTAGTACAAAAATTACTTCAAACACAAGTTCTCGAAATGATTTATGAAATGTTACTATAAATTAAAAGTGGTTTATCGGTATTTGACCATTCTTTTTGGCTAAACATTTAACATTTTTGGGTTTAAGATCTGATTTAGTGCATTTATATTGTTTTACGTGGCAATATAGTTTGCTATTTACCGTATTGATTACTTTATGAAAAATAATGGTTACAATTTATGAGTGATTTGGATTTAATGAGATGGTCTCCTGGACCATTAAATTCTACTTATTTTAAATCCCTTATATTGACAAATTATGATGTAGATCACATGTTTATTCTTAAAAATATATTTTAGAAACAATTTTTTCAACAATATATCTTATGATGATAAAGTTTACTCCTCCAACATAGAATGCCTCACTTCATTAGCTCCTCTAGAGGTTTCCGTTGGGCTTATGCAGGGAATGCTTTTGTACTTTCTTTATGTTTTTGGAGTAGATGGCATATCTTTTATTTTATCGGCATAAGGAATATTTTTGAAAAATTTGTTTTTTATTTAATTTTAATTTTAGCTAAATAATCTTAAATATAATATGTTTGAAAGGATAAAGAAGGGTCTAAAATCCGAGTAAGTTATGCATATAGGATATTTGAGTGGCTTATTAAATATGACCTTCAATGGCTGAATAGTGCATCGCTTTATGGACTTAGCTCAAATTCCAATAGATTGTATTGTCATGCGAATTAGGAATTAGGATCATGTAAAATGTTTCAGCCTCCTATGTTTATTAGAAGTATCTGCAAAAGTGGTTGACAGATATTATGACAGAGCAAGGGAGTAAGTGATATAAAAAGACTGTGATTAGCTATGTAGCTTGTTCAAATTTTAATAGGATGAATTTACACGCAAATTAAGCATACGTAAAAAGTTCCAGCCTTCTACCTTAATTAAAAGTGTCTGAAAAAGTATATAAAAATAAGCATCCATAAAATCTCTTTAAGAATAAGATTTTCCATCACCGTACATGACCGACCCCCCTCACCCCCAAAATTATATTTCCTACCCAGTCCTCAGGAGCCGGCCAAGACGACCAGTAGTGGAAAGTGGTGTAAGAGAAATGAGATCGGTGTCTAAGAATGACAAGTGAGCTCAGTACTGGTTGGCCAGGATCGGTTATATTCGTGATTTATGTTACCACCTATTTATTGCTTACGCCTATTTATTGAAAAAAAAATCATGTGCTTTTAAGTTCGTCCGCATCTAAACTGTGCTCTTAATAACCACTTCAGGTTATAAGCAAATGTAGATCTACTAATTGCAGTGCTAGAGATGAGGAAGGTTGAATCAAGAATAAGTATAGCTGAATTGGTTTGTAATACGAGTGGAAAAAATTGGTTAAACTAATTTCAGTAAACCTGACTGGTATTCAAACCCTGATTTCCACATAATTGGCTGTCCAGTATTTTGCAAAGGTGACGTGTTTAGACCATTCTACTACCAAAGCAAGTAATTATATTTTACTCATCTACCATACACAAATCATTTATCCTAAGTGGAACTATTTTGATAAATAATCTTGTTTTGATACAAAAAGACAGTGAAGAGTGAATTTGTTTTAATATACTCGTTCAATAAAATTAATTAGTAAAATCAATTTCAGAACTTTGCAATCAGTCAAAGAATTTATTTATTTATTCATTTAATATCTTGATTTTCAAGCGGTTTTTAAAAATGTCCATTGATTATTAGTTTTAATTAAAAAAGTATATTTGTATAAATATAATTATTTATTTTTGCAGATAAATATTTGATTTACTTTTCAAAGAGTGGCCACTTGTGGTTACGCGCCTCTTTATTCAGTGATAACTTGTATAAGAAACGGAATGATAAAAACTTCAATATCAAGTTAAACATAAAATCGTAGTAAACCTTTTTTAAATGCAAATATAAAAGTTCCTTTTCCTCCCACCCCGCCACCCCAAGTAAGTGGAAGCCAACCAACAAACCACCTGTTATGTGCGCTGCCTGGAGGACTGATGAATAAGTTCCCGAAACATGTTGCCAACTTGACTATCGTAGCTCGCGTATGGGCTCAACCTGTGCGCGAGTCTTATCTCGAGTCTTGAGGGGGAAACTAAGTGTGTTTACGAGGGTCGGTAGTTTTCTCACTTGGGAAATAGGAACATAAGTTAACTAAGGATGCATGGGATGACAATACAATTTACATCTTTGTCTAGCAAAAATTTATATGTTAAGGCGAGTCTACAATTGAGCAAATATGAAGTCCATGTTTCAACCAATAAGGTTCATTTTCACATATAGTAACTTTTAGCACCACGTATTACTACCCGTTCAGGGTACACACTTATGTAGTAATTACACTAATGTGTTATGGAGGAGTAAGGTATAATTTAGAATAAGCATACCTGCATTTGCGTGGTAAGATAATGAGAAAATATTAAGTGAAAAAACATTTGACTAGGATTTGAACCCCATTCTTTCCATAGTCAGCTGTATATTATATTACGATAGTGATGCCTTAGATCATTCCACCGTTGAATGTATATATATATATATATATATTAATAAACATTAATTTGATAATGGAACATGCGTCAAATGTCTTCCCTAGCCACACAGGAGACTACAAATGACTACATTAACGGTCAACGGATAATCATTAATTGTTAACATTACCTTGATATTTTTCATTGCTACCCAAATCAGAATAAACATTTGTTTTATTAAAGTAACCAAGTCACCGCCGAGCTTAACGGACAATCTCATGGAGATAAAGGCAAAGAAAGATGTCAGCTAGACAATACAAGGGTGCCAACTTTGATTATTTATTTCTTGAGGCTCAGGATAGCAAAAGAGAACGCTAAATTGATCTTATAGTGGTGGAAAAATCTAAACCAAAC
Source organism: Timema cristinae (assembly GCA_039000515.1). Classification (NCBI taxonomy): domain Eukaryota; kingdom Metazoa; phylum Arthropoda; class Insecta; order Phasmatodea; family Timematidae; genus Timema; species Timema cristinae. The sequence goes on along the minus strand of JBCFYV010000012.1, from coordinate 20,867,875 downwards.
TTAGTTTACAGTAGGGTTTCTTATTTAATGTAAATATTATTGGAGGCTTTTTGCTGCAATTTAAAACTTTTTTTTAGCACTCCGTCTTTCTACCCGTTCGTGTTATAGGCCTGTGCATTAATTTATCTAGTGTGTTAGGGATGATAGAGATTGAATTTAGAAGAAGTGCACCCAAATTGTTGTGGAGGTAGAGTGGAAAACAATTTAGGAAAATTCCCCCTAGTGCAACTGACTGGAATCGAACCTCGATTACTCCGTCATCAGAAACTAGTCTGTTGCGAGAGTAGCACCTTAGATCATGCATTCACCGAGGTTTTTTAAAACATTAACTTTATACAAACTATTTAAATAAACTCATCAGTCGTCATTCCACAGGGGGAATGTCAATTTTTTATTTGTTCCTTGCTTTCTCGAGTAAAGAGGAAAAAGAAAAACTGAGGTAAGGAAGGATATGAATGTTGTTGAAATGGAAACGGGTAAAGTTTTATGTGCGTGTGATGCCAGTCAATTCAAAATAGTGCTAATGTTTTCGACACCCTATGGTTTATAAGTACATCAAAAATTAGCTTCCACTTCAACTAAAAGGATGTTTAATATTTCAACCCCAACTTATAAACTATAAACATTTAAAATGAAGTGAATATTTTTTTTAGTCCAGAGCTATTTTCATCAAGATCTTCTAATGAATGAGATTACTTCTTTTTCATCTGCAAACATCCCAGTTTTCTTTCACCTCCCAATTTTAACTATATGTTTTACGTATTTTCAGGACAATCTCTGAAATTTATTTTGGAAGAGATAAGGTGTGTATGGGGGCGGGGGGGGGGTTAATTACTTAGGGTAAAGTTCTTCAGCAGGAGATTACAAGAAACTGTTTTAAAATATTGAATTAATCGCTTCACGTTGGGCGTTGATTAAAATGTTACGGATAGGCGATGGGCACCGATTGAAGTGATACCGTTTAGTAAGCTGAAAATTGCCCCGTGATCGAGCACTAATTAAAACGGTACGGTATTTTTATGATATAATTGGTATTTATATCGAGCGCCAATTATTATTATACGGTTTATATTGTGATATTTTAACTGAAAAAATAAGACCTTTAATGTTGCACACGATTTATTAAAGTTATTTTATCTTCGGTATGAAGATATTATGTAAAATGATACAATTTTTGTTGAACTACATATTATTTCTCTGTAACATTTTCTGTGTACTCTATGGATATCAGTTAGTGGCACTGTTTTATTACAACGTTCTGTAGATTTATGTCACCGGCCCTGTTAATAATTGGTATTGGCACTGTCAATATGTTGCGTTAATGATATATTTATGCTACCGGCACTATTAATAATTTGTTAGATTTATGTCACCGGCACTATGTGTATTCATATACACAAGCGACTTATATATTACCCACCCCTTGGACCACTCGCAACCAGTGTCAAAACCAATTAAAAGAAAGAGTCCTGGCGACAGATGTTGTGAAGGGCTATCTTCCTATTGGGTAGAGAGAGCTAGCGTAACTTGCTTTTTTGATAAATACTAAGGAGTTTTTTTTTAAAGAAAAAAAAAATGTTTTAATGGTGTGATCCTTTGAAATTATTTCTGAAAAGCGCGTGATTCTCTATGGATGAAGTATTGAAAGGATATTTTACATACAATACTTAAAGAAAAATACCTTCAGCCATGACTTTTTTAATATATGAGAGGGGTCCAAATCAGTATCGTTACAATTGTTTTAAGAAATAAATTTCTCTTGAATAATTTAATGTATGTTATAACACAATTTGTGCTTAGCCCCATCATTATTCGAACTAAATTATCCAATAGTTGGTATATGGCACAAAATACCCATCAACAATGGGACCACGGGAAAGACCATCATATATATAATAATTAAACTAATATTATTTTTTAAATTTTTATTTCTTTTTTTACTCATAAGATTTACTTTGACCCGGAAAACTGGGTTTAGATCCTCAACATTTTACAATTTTAGGGATGTAAGGGGAAGATAATGGAATGGGGAGGGTAAAAATGATAACATAAAACCAAGTTTGTAATTTGTTCGTGTGTGGACCTATATATACAATTCTGACAATCTTGTTAGGTAGGCGTGCTAATATTGTATAGTATTATTTTATTTGTAATCTTCTATTTTATGATTATTGGTAGTTTATATTTGCTTAATATTCTGTTTTTAAAATGTACACTCTCTTTACCTTGCAACGCCTTACCTAGATTAATTACACGCGAGGCCGGCAATCTTTTTAATTTCGCAGGCTTTATGGGCTCAAAATAAATTTTGGTGAACCAGTTTAGAAAAAAGATATCTAACAAAATAATTCAAATTTATATTTCTCATATATTAATTGGCTGTTGGTCTATTTTATGAATAAAAAAAATTTTTTTTTGCTAAATCTTTTGCTGTACAGATAAAGACAAGGCCATTTTTACTCAATCACGTAAGAAAAATACATCGTAGCTAAAAGTTGATATTTGTGTCTTCTAAATCAGAAAATATATCAAATTCTTTTACGTAAGATTTGAGAGTGAGCAAAATAACCTTGATCTGGCATAATTGGCAATATTAGTATTCCCTCCCTTCTTAGTGGCGTTGTGCCTAGTAAGCAAACGAAGAGTGAGGGATGCTCGAAATATAATGCAGGCTTAGACTCTGACATCGACGGCAGTTCCAAGTTGTTTTACGAAACTTAGATTTTTTTAAATATAATTTAGAGCAATGAATCTGATCTTTTTCCCAAGATTTTCTAGGCATCTAGTGGAGTAGATTTGTAGCTTCGCATGTGCTTGCTAAGAAGAATAAACCTTTCACTGATGGTGAGCTCGTAAAGGGGGCCATTGCTAAAGCTGTAGAACTATTTGATTATATATATATATATATATTAACAACTATTTATTCTGTTCAACGATGTGACACGTCTATTTGTGATTATAGTCACATATTTAATTAAAAAATAATTAATTATCTACTTCCCAGAACTGAAGGCTCCTAGATAGCTAGAATATGTTGCATTTCTGATTGATACCACGGTTGAATGGACTAAAGTTGGAATTGCAAAGTAAAGGCGAAATATCATATACACACATTTTGTGATTTAACCATTTTTAGGAAAATGTATATCTTAAAAAAAATTGATAAAAAATACTTTAAAAAAAATTCACTTTATTCAAAATGGTGGTTAGTGATTTTGTTTACAAAATCCTAGCGTCACAAAAACCCTCGAGATCATCGATCATCTGTGAGCCGAGTTTGCTAGAATATTAGAGAAATTTGGAAAACAAGAACCAGCTACAGCTTATAATATTTATTTTAAACTAATTTTCTCATAGAAATGTCGAAGATAAATCTTAGGAAGTTCATTATTTCTTTAATCATCTGGATTCCACATTGGAAATAAAAATCATCACAATCCAAAATGATGTTGAACTGGAAACACTTTGCCTTTTGTGACTAGTCCTGATTCAGAAGTATTAGCGTTTCTTATGTTTCATAATAGTAAATGATCTATTAATACATTGAGCACCACACCCGTGTTATTCTCAGTCTAGCTTGAGTATCTATTGTCACCATACCCAAGCTACACTCGGGTCCTCTTTTAAATGTGTACATACGGAATGGCCTGAGATACTCCGGGTATAGTGTTCTGTAAATGTTTGCTAAGACTGTCCTAGTTCATAAAAAAATACTAGGTTGCAGCACTTCCCATAAGTTGTGAAAACTGTGATGTAGCATTGTGTGTGCAAAATTGTTTTGCTCCCTACCACACAAAGGCAAATTATTATTATGCCTATATGTGATTTTTATTTAATTTTTAAATTTATTTATAAATTTTTTTCTATCCATTGTAACAAAATATGTACAAATATTTAAAAAAAAACAATTTTTTTACTAATAAATTTGAAAAAAGAAAAACGTATGTACAAAAATTACCACACAATTGTTCTTCTTTTTTATTTTTCTTCGATAAAACCAAATAAAATCCATTAGATAACTGAAAGATCATAAATGACTTTATATAATAGACATACCATAAAGTATTGTATGTCAAAAATTATTATCACAGCAAAAATTTAAAATATTATAAATTTGGCTTGTATCTGACAATTCACCATGTAACTTCATGCCAGTGTGCAATGTGTTAACTGTGAAACTTTATAGTTCCTATTTATAAGAATACTAGGAAATTTAACTTGATAATACACATGTTATTCAATCTTTTTCTCTTTCTATATAGGAGGGTCAATAAGTACTGAATAAACAATTAATTTAATAAATAAGTATAGGAGGTATAAACGGAAAAAAATAATAAAATTAGATTTAAAAAAAATTGGTGATCACAGAACCTCTGATTGGTTTATAAGTGGATCGGGGACACAACTATATTGCCGACTCCTGCAACTATACCATTGTGCAGCGTCTCGACCTGTGGGTCCACGGAAGTTTGGAGGATGGTCAAGTTGGAGCAGGAAAAAATGTTTGAGGAATATAAATAAATCTTTTAAATACCATGATAAACATTATTTTAAAAAAAACACTAATTAGAATCTCAGCATTTGATATTTAAAATACAATATTATTATTTTTACCACCGCGTCTTACAACCCGTTTGAGTTATACGCTTATGCATTAATTACGCTAATTGTATTAGGAAGATTATATGGTTATATTAATAGGAATTTTAACTGCACTTGTGTGGAGGGAGAATAGAAATCTTTTTGGTAAAAAAACAATCACTTTCAGTACACCTGACCGAGATTCAAACCTTGATATTCTAGTCATCGGTGGTCTAGCCTACTGCAAGCGTAGCGTGTTAGACCACGCGGCCACCTGAACGGGTATTACAATTGTGATACTTGATTTTTTCAATCATAAAAAACTTTCTTTAAAAACACTAATGACGTACACTGACAATTTTAGAGTCTTGTTCAGTGTACTCCAGAGATGAAAAGGGTTAACAATTATGGCTGTCACATTGTAGCCAAGCTTGGTGAACGTGCTACAGTTCAGGGTAAACAGGGAGGACATCTTGAAATTAGGTCTCTTTTTGACAGAGTGAGCCACGTAGGTATAACTCTAATGACCAAACCGAAATAAGAGCCTTTCTAGTTATTCTCTCGGAGTTAGATCTGACCGTTAGACCGGACGTCCTCTTTAATACGGGACATTGATCTAGTTCCTCATAACCACAAGTTTGTGTGGTGGTTTCATTAATTCTGGCTGGAAACCAAGTCCACCGTATGATTGGGTCCCACGCGCTAGGTAAACTTTATTGCATTCTCGAGGTTGCACACAAATAATCATCTGACCGGGAAATATAAATTTAAGGGTACCGGAAAAATAGGGGGAAAGTCCAGTTCTAGCTCAAATTAAGCTAGTGCTGCCATCTGCTAGACAATCATGAGAACTTTCTTATGCACCTGATAATATGTTTAGAAATAAAGGTCTTCGTCATATTTAAATTATTTTCGAAGGAAAATATTTTCTGTGATCTTTTGTAGTTTGAGATATAAAATTCACTTTCCTGTAAAATGAGTGTATGGTGACTCTCCCCCTTATTTTTTCACTCTACTCATTATTTATAGCCCGTATTTTATATTTACCGGGTAACAAACTAAAGGGGATTTGGAAAGAAACGTGAATCATGGTCAAAAATTTCTGCTGTTATTACAACAGGGTGGAGTTTTTTTTATCGGTACTGTAGCTTGATAATTCTACGTATCACACACATGCAATTTATTTGTTCTTGTGCTTGTCCTTGTCTATCCTGAGAAATAAAGTATATTCCTAATCCTTTCTCCTCCGACCCAAATAAGGTATATTCCTAATCCTTTCCCCCCGACCCACTGATCGTGGGTCAGGGCTCGTGTCTGTCCTGTGTTGTCATTCATTTAATCCATTGTGGTGTCATGGTGGTCTGACAGCTGGCCTCGCTGGGTCGGTCGCGCGAATAGTGTAAGTGGCCAGTAGTGTGCTCGACCTCTCGCCACAGCCCTCAGGCTAAATTAGTGACGCGTTGTTATTGCTAACAGTTGAGGAATTTGTAAACATCGTTAACATATAGTCCGTATTTGTGTATGAAGGGTGATATCTGAGTATAGACCATTTTCTGTATGAAGGGATCGAATCGATTTTCAATAATGGATAATTGGTGATGGATTATCGATGATCGAGAGGGTTTAAAATATATATTTATTCTAAAAAAGTTCCTTCATATCAAAACCGTTGACCACCTTGAACAAGTTTGTACTCGCTCCCCGGCATTGTAAACATCGTGAACATATAGACCATTTTCTGTATGAAGGGATAGTACGTGTCCCCCGTATCGATTCTCTAGAATGGATATTTGGTGATGAAATGTCGATTATCGAGAGGGTTTAAAACACGGATATTCTAAAAAAGTTCCTTCATACGAAAACCGTTGACCACCTTATGACCTTGAACAAGTTTGTACTCGCTCCCCGGCATTGTAAACATCGTGAACATATAGTCCGTGGAAGGTTAATATAGACCATTTTCTGTAAGAAGGGATAGTACGTGTCCCCCCTCCCCCCCGAATCGATTTTCGAGAATTAATAATTGGTGATGGATTATCGATGATCGAGAGGGTTTAAAACACGGATATTATAAAAAAAAATTCCTTCATACGAAAACCGTTGACCAAGCCCTCCCACCTACAGCGCCTGCAACATCGAAAACTGTCTATATTTTCAAAAAAGTTCCTTCATATCAAAATCGGCCTATAGCCCTCCAGTCACCTTGGATATGTTGATTGCCTCCCAATAGCCTTGACGAGGACTTCGTGAAAGTTAATATAAGAGTATGAAAAAACTATAGACCATTTTCTGTAGGAAGTGATAATTATAGTACGTGTTCCCCCCCCCCCCCCCCGAACCGATTCTCAAGACATGTAGATTGATAATTACTGCTGAATTGTCGATGATCGAGAGGGTTTAAAACACAGATATTATGAAATATATATTTATTCGACGTAACTAAAAAAAATCCCTTGATATCGAAAACGGCCCGTCCCTCAGCTCAAAACACTTTATCCCCTTCCCCTACAACCGTCTTATCCCTTCATACCAAAAACGAAAACTATAGACCATTTTCTGTAGGAAGTGATAATTATAGTACGTGTTCCCCCCCCCCCCCCCGAACCGATTCTCAAGACATGTAGATTGATAATTACTGCTGAATTGTCGATGATCGAGAGGGTTTAAAACACAGATATTATGAAATATATATTTATTCGACGTAACTAAAAAAAATCCCTTGATATCGAAAACGGCCCGTCCCTCAGCTCAAAACACTTTATCCCCTTCCCCTACAACCGTCTTATCCCTTCATACCAAAAACGGCCTATTGTATCTCGATGTTGTTGTTGTTCTTGGGGATGGACAAGCAACATCCCTGGCGAGAACTAACTACATCCTTTCATATAAAAAAAAAACTGTCTATATTTAAAAATAAGTTCCTTCCCCCCTATGATTGGTAATTGGTGATCGATGATCGATCGGCGCACGGGGGAGTGAATAAAACACGGATATTATTATTAATTATCAGGAAGCCCTCCCACCTACAGCGCCTGCAACATCTTTGGTGGGGGACCATAGACTCTAGATCAGTGGACATGGTTTGACATCCCATTCAAATAAGTAATATTAACAGCTCGTATTACTAACCGATCGGGTTATACGCACTTATCTTGACGTGTGAGATGAAATGCATGACCAGCGTTGAAGCCTAATAACCTTGATATTAGTGGAAAAACAAAAATGAGAGAGTATAAATAGGCCTCAAAATCAATACAGTCGATCATTATAGTAACTGATTGCAGCCGATTACCATTAAAAAACTGGAAAACCATTTAGGAAACCCCCCCAGTTCCCCCGATCGAGATTCGAACTATAGGTTATTTGATTGAGTATTTGTTCACCACACTAAAATACGATAACGAATGTATTTAATTTTCAACTTGCAAAGAATTGTTTAAAGATCACTGAGAAAAATGGCTTTCAATCAATTATGTGTAACGATTTTTTTAAATTATTTGTATGATGACAGATTTGCACAGTTAACGTATTATTATTATTATTACATTTTATAATAGTTGTTATTTTCCTCCATCGCTTCTAACAAGTCTAATGGCGTAGAGACCAGGAAGGTAATATTAAAAGAGTATGTACCAGAGAAAGGAGAATGGGAACAAACGCATCCTCAGTGCACCTATCCGGGATTTCAACCGTAGCCTTCCCATCACCATCAGACAAACTCATCCTTTAGTCCACGTATGCACTGATGTGTTTATTTTAATTTAGTATGGGAAGGAGGAACGAGATTAATTATATTTGAAGAACTTTTAGCGGGGTTGGCAGTACTGATAGTGTACCACACTTTAAAAGCGGAGTGAGTATTTAATCCTTGTTGGGGTTCACTGGTGTTTCTGCTGTGCGTACAAGTTTAGAGGCATTTTCTTAAAATTCACCTACATCATCATGTTCAATTCTGTAGTATAGTCACTGGTAACCAGTGTTATCACAATGAGATACTACTACTACTACTTCCTTTTATTTTCTTTAGCGCTTGGCAACAGATGCAAGCACTATGAATATACAAAACAATGCTAAGATAAATGCAATACCATTGAACAATAAAGGAATGAATCATATAGCTACTGTGAAATCTCTTTAAAATATATTTCTAAACAATCTAAAGTAAACTCTTTTTTTCTAAATAATAAATGAATAAAAGTAATGAACTCTAGATATATTCCAAGCAAGTCATAAATTTAGTCTTTCTTGTATGTTAAAAATCCAATTCAGAAAAACTAATATTATAAATAATAATGACTGTTAAAGATGACTATTAGCTTTTTAAAGACATTTTATTGAGTTGTAGATAGAATTTATTTGGCTTGAATGTTAGTAAAGCACTTATAAATAATTGCGCAACGATCTTGAAAAAACTTGTAGGATGTTATAAGGATTTGCAACAAAAGATATAATTATCAACCCATCATGGAAGAGTGGTCAGGTACCTTCCCTTAATAAATAAAAGGGTGTGTGTGTTAAGATCTCCATCACCCTAGTGCTACGTTGTGACAGAATCTGTCAGCACAGAACAAATGTATCTCGAGTGCTCATCTAGACAAGTATTTAATCTCAATTGGGCTCTTTTATATTCCAAATATACCCGGGTAGAGCGCGAAAAATATAGCTCCCTTCACATTCTTCAACCCCTTTCATCGTTTACCATCTTAAAAATGGATACAGTTCTTGAGCTGAATAATTAAAATCTGTAATTTTTAAACCTTTTCCAATTAAAGAGGGGAAAAAGGGAAACTATGGATATACCTGTTTAGATCATTATAAAAATATAAAATGTTTACAAGTCCCGCTGATAACGGGACCTACATATACTCGCTGAGTATTCTGTGCTCGTACGTACGCGCGCTCAAAACAGACACAAGTGCAGTTTGTGAGTCGGAGATAATTCACATCAAGTGTCCTGGAGCTAGTGGCCGTTTGACGTAAGGAGTTTGAGAGGAGATTCCTTTAACACCTTTTATTGACACTAAATACTACAGTCTGATTATCATAGGAAGCCTCTTATTTTAAAACAGGAAACTCATGTTGCCACAATAGTCGCAACAAATTATTACAATTGTATTTAACTTTTTAATTAATTTAATTAGTAATTTAGTAGTAGTTATACAGTAATCAATAATTATAATAGCAAGATTTTTGATAACTTTTTATAAGGGCCTGATTTAGAACTGTGGAGGCGCCCGGGTTATAAGTTGAAAGGCCCAACATTAAACAAATAATTTCCTTTTCAAAGTTTTAATATTATAATTTTTATTTACGAAACTTACTGTTAAAACCTCGATGTTAAACATAATATTCAAAGAAGTAGCTACTGCCATTATGCTAACTTATATTGGTTTGAAACAAAACCAAAGTTTATATTAACCATAGTTTTTAGTTGATCTTGTTGACGACAGAAGATAATGTCAAAACTTTGAAAATAAAATATTTTTTATTGTATTCATAAACAAGTTTGTGGATTTGTGAAGACCCTGAGGCTTTAGCCCCTGTCGCCCTCTCTTGAATCTGAACCTACTTTTAATATTAACTTTATGATTAATAAATATAATAAGACATATTTCTAGAGTGCGAAATTTTAGTAATTAGTGTTATTGCCCTACATCCTTACGGCGTGATGTGTACCCGGGGACTTCCCGCAGCCTGAAGGGCCGCTGATGATGGCCGAAAATGGATGTTTCAACTTGCCCATAATGTTTGAGAGTGAACTTATAGGATAGGAGAGAGGTGTGGGGTATAGACGTTAAAACACAAACATAACAATTTTTACAATATTTATTTGGTCATGAATATTTACAATATATAAACATAACTGGTTTTGTTTACAATATGAGGGAATAGTGGCCTCGGTACTAAATAAAAATATATACAAATAAATAAATCAGGTAGGTGGAGGATTACACTGGCAAATAAAAAAAATAAAAAAAAAGTAACCCGGGTGCATAAAAAAAATAATAAAAAAATATGCTTGTTTTCATGCAGAAAAAGATAAGAAAAAAAAAATCTTTGAAAAATGGTATGTCGGTGGAACAATCTAGAGTGAAAGAAAGTAAAAGGTGATTATTCGGCCCGTCTAAATAATCACCTTTTAATCGTGGCGAGCGCGTTTGCAAGGACTTTGATACCCAAACGGCAACGTATTATAATCATCGATTATCCGGCGTTTGGTGTACACCGGCCGGTAGACCTTACTCTGCGAAACGGTACATACAGTCGCAAGACCTATTCTTATAATTTTGTGCGGTATCTGTATGTACCGTTCCGCGGCCTGTTCGGTGACCATCGCTTTCAGAACGTCAAAATTAACGTCGTTCCGGTTGCCGTAGTTTATGGTGATCCCGCGAACCTTGCACACCGTTTTTGTTTTGGTGGGATCGCCACCGACACAAATCCGGTACGCGTAATTCTTGGGACCACCAGATACAAAGGCGTCGATGTAGCTTCCCGGCCCGTAATCCTGAAGTTCGTCAGTGAGGTCACCTAAAAAGTCTCCGGTCGGTGGACTCTGATCGCCGGGGCGTTCCGTGAACAGAACGCTATCCGTGTCGTGATACAAAACGCGGTCCCCCAATTGTTCAAGGATGCCGTATAAGTGCAACCTAGCCATAGCAGTCGTGTAGCACGCCACCGCCACACTCGTGTTAGGGTTAGGGCGCAACGCGTCACGCGCATCCTTGTAATTGAGGAACATAACCTCGTCATTAACATCTATGACGCTGTCCACGGTGATGTACGTATCGTGTACGGGGAGTTTGCCAACATCATCACCATCGACAAGGACAGAAACGTCGTGACCGATTATGGAAGTTAATATAAACGGCTTCCCGCCCCTTACCCCCTTCATTTAAGCCATGGACGTCATTGTGGATTTCCAGAGCTTCATCGACGACGACAACGAGTTTATCGTCAAGGAACTGAGTGTTTTATCTGTATGCGGCACATTACTTCAACATTGGGTGTTAAAACCTCCATACGCTATCGAAGAACTTTCCACCGATGCCAGAAAGAAAGCCGACTATATAGTCAACAATCTGCACGGTATCACCTGGGATAGCGGTGATGTGGATTACAGCCTGCTCGAATCCCTCATCTCCCGCGCCACAACGCGTGCAGAAACCGTCTACGTCAAGGGGTCGGAAAAGAAAAAGTTTCTAGCCAAATACACGTCTACACCCATCGTAGATCTGTACGACAGAGGTTGTTCGTCACTGAAAACACTTAAATTGGGCCGCACCATGTGCATGGCACATAGTTGTGTATGGAATTTCTGCTCTGCCTCGGGACTTCGAGACTGGATGATTGAAGATGGACACGCACACCATAAGACGTGCGCTGAAAACAAGTCCGTGGTTCCGTTCTGTACGGTCGGGTGTTTTCCCTGCTGATCAACTACCCGCAAGAATAGCGCGACCTGCCGCTCTAGTCATCAACACCGATCCACACACCAAACCTGGGACGCATTGGGTCGCCATCTTTATCGACAAGAACGGCGTGGGAGAATACTTTGACAGTTATGGTTTTCCACCGCGTATAAAGTCGCATCTGGCATTTATACGCAAAAACACTTTTCGCACGTCGCATAACACGATACAACTTCAAAGCACCGCCTCAGACGTTTGCGGCCAATACTGTCTCATGTACCTTCTATATCGCGCCCAGAACATTCCGCTGAAAACTTTCCTCGCCCTATTCTCGCCCACCGATCGTGCAGGCAACGACGCTAAAGTGGTGAGATATTACAATAGATTTTTCAAGACGCTAGGGTCCTGCCGCCCCGCGAGAGGGTGCGTCCAGACGGCGTGCGCCTATAAAAGGGGCGGCCCGGTGGTGTGCCGGCCATAACCACCGAACATCATGGAAGGTCAAGACGTTTGCGCAAAGCCTGCGAAACCACTCGCCGTCACCGGTATTTTCAACACATTGTTCCCGCTGGACGGAGTCGACGCCAAGCGAGTCATCGTCGGCATGAGCGTCAAGAACGACTTTACGCCCTATGTCCAACTAGAAAAATGCGGCGGGAACTGCGCCGTGTTTAACCGTACAGAATGGCAAGAACTGAGCACCTACAAGTCGGTCATATCAAAGTTTTTCAACAACACGCAACCTCCTCAGAAGATTAGTCTGACTAATCACGAAATCTCTCTGAGACGCATGTGCGGTGACCGTATGGTCGTCATCAGCGAGAAACAAGACGCCGGACTCAAACGGGTCGCCTATCTAGCACCTAGCTGGGCACGTCTTTGTGACGTGTGGGACCTCATCGACGTCGCCGTCGACCGAAGGGACATGTGGTCGACACCCGTCGCACGCTATTGCAACAATCTGATCGACACACTCGTCGTAGATGTGTGCGACGAATCGGCGGATGTCGTCGACCTAGAACAACCTACGGTGGAAACGCACATCAGAAACCTGGATCTCCTCAGTGCTACCTACTATACGCGCCAAGTCGTCGGTTTGGACTATTACATGCTGGATTGTGAACTGAAAACAATTTTACTAACGCATCTAAGAGACACTGTAGAAAAACGTATAAACGAATATATGCGTCATTCCTGTAAAAATGTATAATAAATAAATGTATACTTTATAATATCCGTGTTTTATTATACGCTACCACCAGGGGGTTACCCCCGCAGGGAAAGAAAATGGTCTATAGTTTTTTTTCATATGTCCAACGACGGGGAGCGAGGGGTTCCCTTGGGCGTCACATGTTATCGGGGAACAAGAATGGCGATAACAACTCAAAAGTGTATAATTCCCGTGTTTTAAACCCTCTCGATCATCGATAATCCATCACCAATTATTAATTCTCGAAAATCGATTCGGGGGAGGGGGGACACGTACTATCCCTTCTTACAGAAAATGGTCTATATTAACCTTCCACGGACTATATGTTCACGATGTTTACAATGCCGGGGAGCGAGTACAAACTTGTTCAAGGTCATAAGGTGGTCAACGGTTTTAGTATGAAGGAACTTTTTTAGAATATCCGTGTTTTAAACCCTCTCGATAATCGACATTTCATCACCAAATATCCATTCTAGAGAATCGATACGGGGGACACGTACTATCCCTTCATACAGAAAATGGTCTATATGTTCACGATGTTTACAATGCCGGGGAGCGAGTACAAACTTGTTCAAGGTGGTCAACGGTTTTGATATGAAGGAACTTTTTTAGAATAAATATATATTTTAAACCCTCTCGATAATCCATCACCAATTATCCATTATTGAAAATCGATTCGATCCCTTCATACAGAAAATGGTCTATACTCAGATATCACCCTTCATACACAAATACGGACTATATGTTAACGATGTTTACAAATTCCTCAACTGTTAGCAATAACAACGCGTCACTAATTTAGCCTGAGGGCTGTGGCGAGAGGTCGAGCACACTACTGTGGCCACACGTGCGCCTTCCTTACTGGCTCCTAACACTTCCCCTTGCTGGTGGTCAGCCCGGCCCACAATCGAGTCCCCCCTCCCCCTCTCATTGTTTCATTCCTTAGAGTCCTTGGTTTCCTGTGTGTCACCGTTTCCTTCTTGTGTTTATTTGATTATGGTCATTTAGACTTGTCTGGGTGATTGGGGAGTTTTATTTTTTACAATATCGCCTCCCCTATACTTAGGGGTTGGTATTTTAAGCCCATTAGGGTGCCAATTACAGCCTGTGTAGGATTCATTAACAATCTGTCAAGCTCAAATCCAAGAGCCCCTTGGGGCTGGTGTGTGTTTTATATACTATGTAAATTATGTGTTTGTTACATTTATAAATATTTGGTGTTTTAATAAAATTATACTTATAAAAATAATGATGCGCAATAGTAATGTGAGAACTCCCTCTCCCCATTCCTTTTCTGGGGATGGTTGGCAAGACCACCGCTAGGCATCGCTGACATAGAAAAAGTAAGCCTATTGAACCGTTGCATGGTGGTAGGTCAGGGACTGATCTATCTTTCGGCGACAGAGATGTGCATTAGGTTGTCTGGCGATTGCATTGCATCAAGTTTTTTTTCTATCTATGGTGGTTCGCTCCAATAATCATAATATATTAGGTATATACAATAAATCAGTAAATAAGGAAAACTATATTGAACTGACTCTATATTAATTGATTATCACATCCTTCCTCATAAACATAATATTGGTTCCTCAAGAAAGTTATGTAGTGAGGTTCAAATAGGTCCAGTATGAACATGGTTACCAGACTCGTCACATGCTCTGGCACTGCCATTGCATGGTAACAGATAGCGCCGAAGTGGTACATGGAGTCAGCGTCGAGCGCTCAAGTCCGGTGCCCACGAGCGACGTGCGTCATCTTTGTAGTCGCGTCATGTGACGCTGAGTCTCAGCATTTCTTCCGAAAGATGTGAGGTCTGGCGTCAAGTTTGCGTCACTGTTACGTCAAAATTAGTGACGCTGGTTTCTGCAAAACGTGGCAGTGACAATACCGCTCAGCGTTCTGTCGGTACCTGTGAAGACATATAGCAGTGCACATTAACTACTCCCGTCATTGTGATGGTAATCAGTGTACAGTCAGAATGGAGGACGAAATAGACACAGAACTGTTATCAACGAGGTCCTGTCGTTTGGAAGTTGCCCCTAGAAGAATACCACGACAGAAATAAAAACAAGCAGCATGGATGGAGATACTCAAGACGCTATTTCCAAATACTGATGAAATGGTAGCCATAATGCTAAAGCAACTTGGCGAGTTCTCTCTAAACTTTTTTTCTAATAAATTTTATGAATTGGGAAAACATATTTTCTATATACAGTGGAAATTTGTTTATAAGGACTAACTGGGACCGTATGTCATCTGGATTACCCAGATAGTCCATAAATTATAGTAAAATTGCATTAAAACTAGATACATTAGTACCTACCATTTATTTTCACAATAACAATTTATAAAATACTTGAAACATGTTACAACCACCATTTATTTATAAAATTTTGAGTGGAAACCAGATGTTAGGCAAAATGCCTATAAATTATTGTTACAGATATCATAAATATGACTTATAAGTTCATGTCAGGTTATTAGGGTTGTGTACAGCAAAGATAAATATGCCTATTTTTTGTCTGATCCCGGAGTGTACTTATCATGGCCATGGCTTCAAACCGACTGAGGCCGAGAGTTACGTCCAATTAGACGCAAGTAGATAGTGTGCACTGCTCCGAGTACTGTGACGTGGCATCAACTTAGCGTCACTGGACGCAGGTCGCTTGTGTGAACTGCTTTTAGCGGTTACGAAGCGCTCACACGACCATTGCGCATTCTTATGATACGTTGCGTTATCATGCTACAGTATTAGTAAACAAAACCAAATACATTCAATTAATTCTAAAAAACCAGGAATTACAGTTAAACAATCAATTGTTACTCAAAATCTAATAACCAGATAGATAAATTGATAAGTAACTTAAATAGACTACAAACACACACACTAAATAGACATAATGAACGAACACATAAGTGAAAACAGCAAAATTATAATTAATTATTTGAATGAGAAGTTTATGATGTTTTATTCCACTACAGTTCACAAAGTTTTTAGAAACTTAATAGGTAATTGACCAGTGACCAATTTACCCCACCACTGGTCCTTGATAGAATAATACGTGCACGACACACCGCAACTCACTGATCTACACCTAGACTCGCCAGTCCACAATACTTACTAGTCCTCACTTAGTCCCACACTGGTCCACTCACTGAACTGGCCTAATAGAGATAGTCTCACCGCTGACTACCTGACCTGTATTTATAGGTGTTGCGGTCAGGGCCTGGATGGATCGACTCACATCCAGAAACTGGAGACGAAGCCAATTACCAGAGATATTTCTTTGTTGCATCACTTTACATTTCCCCCTTTCTGTTTTCCACGTGTCATTCCGCTTGGCCGGACTAGATGCTGAGCAAGGACAGAGACAGATAGAGACAAGAGAGAAGGCAAAATACAAAAGCGGCAGACTTGTATTCAAACCCCATTATCGTTAAAATTTGAATCGTAAAGGTTATTGAATATTGGTCATCAGGACATGGGTGTTTGAATAAGTAATTAAAAAATTAATAGACTAGACTGCCATTGACGGGGAGATCAGGGCTCAATCCGATTAGGTGAACCGAAGAATGTTTTTCCTAAATGTTTTTCCCCTTTCTCTACATGCAAATGTGGGTACACTGCCTCTAAATTAAACGTTCCTAGTCCCTAGCACATTAGATGAATTATTAGTGAATAGATGTACTGTATAACACAAAAGAGTAGTAAAACACAGTGTTAAAGAAAAGGAAAAAATTAAGATAAAAAAAGTTATTTTCAAATTGATTAGTGATCATGACAAAATATTGAAGATCTCTTGCGATAGCTACATGCATAAAATTAAACTAAAGATATATTTTGAAGAAAAATTGTGTTCACTTTGCACAAAATGTTTCTTTCTATAAAAATTGTCAACATAATTAGTTTATCTCTTGTTATTTTATAACTGATTTTGATAAATATGAATACATTTATATTTTTCTCTTTCATTAAGACTTTCTTAGATATTTAATGAAACAAAAAACTAAAACGCACCTTGGTGGTGCAGTTAAATAACGCGCTTGTTTCATGCTGAGCTATAATAACAAGAATGGGGAGATCAAGGTTCAAATCTCGCTCGGGTGAACTGGGAGTAGTTTTCTTAAATTATTTTTCACCTCCCTCCACGCAAATGCGGGCTCACTTCCTCTATATTCAATATTCCCCATTCAACTCATTGTTGTAATTGGTACTTAATCGTATAACCTGAACGGGTGGTAAGACGTGGTGCTAACTAACATTATTATTATTAAGAAATAACTAAAACGAAGATCCGCCTGGATGGGCCAGTGGGCTAAATGTCAGGACTAAAATCTCAGACAGTTGTACTAAGGGTGTTTTTTCTTCTTTTTTTTCTAAAGGGTTGTCCACTCTCCCATCACGTTGGTAAAGATTCACTAAATTTCTAACTTCACCATTCTTACTTCATTAACGTAATGAAAATAAATATAGCCTGGATGGGTATTAAGACACGATTAAAAAAACACCAGAAAATTGATTTTTCACAAATTCATAACTGTTATAACCATAAAATATAATATAACATAACAATATGATTTATTTGGTTTTAAAAGTAATAGTAAATCATTCTAGATTATCTAGATTATTTTTATTTATTTATTTAAAGTATTTAATGCACATTTTCTAAGCAGACTGATAATATAAGTACGTGAATTACAAACTAACACTACTCAAGAAAAAAGCCCAACACTCAATACACCAGCAGTTAATTTATCACTTTGAAAGGGGAAGCTCCAATTTCACTAATGAAACATGTTTTCACCATGGTGGGAATTGAACCCAAAACCTTCATGTAAGTATATGAGTACGTTTTTGACTAAACTAAGGTTTCGTATTGAAATGTGCTAGCTATAAGAATAATAAAAGTCTATAATACCTGTGCAATATTCACAAAGCAAGTTTTTATTACTTTTAATTTTAATTTAAATATGTAATATTATGACTTTATTTAATTTTTTAATGCCAAATATGTATAATCTAATTCCATACTATCTAAATATTGACTCCTTTGCAGTTTAGTGGAGTTTCTGTTAGTCATATCCTACAACCATCTCAAACTCTCCTAATAATTACACTAGTAGGCTAGAGAAGAGAGAGGGATGAATAAGAGAAAGTGTAGGATTTCTCTTTCTGCGGTAAATCAAACCTAATGCGTATCCACCAGCCCGGTGTATAGTAGTTTATAACGATACAATGAAAATGTCACGTGTAAAACCACATACTAATAGAGCACCGGCTGGGAGTCAAACAAGTAGCATGTCTACGTTTTATTAACTCTTGTTAAGTGTTTAAATTTCTCGGTTCATTACATTTACCACCTGTACGATACCTCCACTAATTTTACCAACTATTTTAAGGCGAAATATGAGGGCGTAAATTTAAGTAATGTGGAAGACATCTAAATAAACCTATGAATAAAAAAATACCCAGTGAACCTAGCCCAGATTTGAACCCCTTGCTATACATATCAGAGTGAAGCGTGCTAATGAACACTGTAAAGAGATTGTCGAACACTGCTAAATAAATTCTGTAAAATTCAAATTTACTGTATTTATCTTAAGCCAATGCTAAGCGCTGAAATTCCAAGTATAAATCTGAATAAAGCCAAGATTTTTATTTAGTTCAAGATTTTGAGTTTGAATATTTGAAAGATATGATTCAAAATAGATAGATCCTGGACTCAGATTTGACAAAATGTAATTATAAAGTTTGATATGAGGGTTAAACGTTTGAATGTATATAAATACATATATATATATATATATATATATATATATATATAATATATATATACTGTAAAAGGTAATTCAAATCATCTCCTGATAAAAACATATACATGTTGTAGGTAGACAACTATTTTCACATAGTGAAATGGGGTTCTGCTAATAATGGTGCTATGCGACGTCAGAGTTGGCGCTGTATACACCTGGAGGGTAGGCAACACATTCAGCATGTTGCACAAACCAATACAGACAGCCACACTTATAACCAACTATTCTTTATTGGTACCTGTTGTGATTTGTGAGACAATTCAATGCCTGTTACTAGTGATAAGTTACATCACACTCCACTTGTTATGTATTTAATATTGAATAGATGCCTACCCCCAAGGCGCATACAGCGCCAATTTTCACGTCTCGTAGCGCCGACATTTGGCGTTGCCAAACCAAGTTTATTACGTGGAAAAACTCTAATTTTCACCCCCTTCAACATATATAGTTTTTACCTGAATATATGTATAACGCTCTATATAAATTTATAATATTATAGATAGTACCAATTGGTAGCTAAAATATAATTAAAAAACGACATCGTATTATTTCATTAATTCATGTGGGCATATTTATATCTTACTTTAGGGCCTAGTTTCATTTTTAAATCTTTACAAACCAATCTATGTTTTTAATTTGATTAGGCACATTTTAATTAAACGTGATCATTTTGGATAAGATTAGAAATTTAAAGCTTTTAAGTCACACGAAATTAGTTAATGTTATTATTTATGTTCAACGGCTGAGTGTAAGGACTAGAGGTATTGATACTCAGTTAAAAGAAAGTGAGCCCACATTAGCGTAAAGAAATAGTGGGATAATCAATGTAATAAACAAGATTTAGAAAATAACATAAATTTCTTCCCGTCGAGATTCGACTCTTGACCTCTCTCATATTTAGAAATCCAGTTTATTAAGATCTTGATGCCTTAGCTTGTGTGGCCATTGTGATTCCAATCATTTTACTTATTACATATGCATCCATACTGAAAGTTAAATTCTCATTCTATTTGTTTTAAGGAGCCATCAATAAAATAAAATCCATTTAAGTGAAAAATGACAACTTGAACATGGCAACCGAACTTGAGACCTTTGTCTTTGAAAGCCAATTATCTACTACTAACCAAATAAAATGATATTTAAAATGTTTTACAAAATATCTAAAAATGTATTCAAATTTCCCATATCCCTCCCTCTTTTCCTTTTATAATCTTTTTAAGTAAATACTATTTATTTTGCTATTGTTTAGTCATTCGACCAATACCCGTGGGCACGCGGCGCAAAAAAAAAAAAAAAAAACAGTTTCAATCTGTTCTTGTCTGGTTTGATGGTAGCGGGGAGATCAGGACTAGAATTTCAGCTGATTGTGTCTTCTTTCCTGGATGGTTCATAATCTGCGCAAATGCGGGTACACCAATTCTAAACTTCTTACAGTGGGTAGAGATGAGAGAAGGAAAATTTTCCAAAATGGAGAATTTGCAATTCTTGATTCTATAAATAATTTCAACTGTTTAAATGGAACCAATCAAATAAAGATATAGATATCAAAAATGTCAACCTTTATAGGTTACTTAAGATTAATTATTTCTCTTAAGACCCGCCTCAGAGGCGTAGTTGGCTAACGCGCTAGTCGTGTTGAGCTCTACTACTGAGGACGGGGAGAACGAGGTTTGAATCTCGATCGGGTGAACTGGGGGTGGTTTTTCCTAAATGGTCTTCCACTCTCCCTCCACGCAAATGCGGGTTCACTTCCTCTAATTCAACCTTCCCAATTTCTAATCCATTAACGTAATTAGTACTTAAAGCGTATAACCCGAACGGTTAGTAAGACGCGGTGCTAAATAATAATAATACTTCTCCTAAGAGCGTCAACACCAGAAACACTATTTGGAGGTTCACGTTTCTGAATGGACTTTACCTCTGAGTGAGAAGCTAGTTGATTGACAAACAAGTGAATGGGGGTAGAAAGGTTTACCCTTTCCCTCCTAGTCCTTTGAACAACAGAGTAGAATCTTGGGGGTTGGTTCTCGAGTCAATCTGCCCACTGCAGGTGATCTGAGGGGAAGACTGGTCCTCTCTTAGCTCCCCTATTTCCCAAGAACAATAACAGCATTATCTTGAATTGAAGGCGGAACAGGTTGACTCTGTTAGCAGCCTCGAGCTGCGATTGAAAGTTAGGAAAGTTAGCGGAGACCTGCAAAGGAAGCGGCCACTGAATTTACTAGCAAACACAAAATATGCTTTATATCGTAACAAAGGGGTGTTACAAGAAAGATTTTAATCGTTTATGAAATTGTATATTTTAGTTGAGATACTATTTTATACTCTTTTAGTAAACAAACTATTTTTTTCTAAAGCAAACATTTTTTGGAACCTTCTCTAACATTTCCATTGCCATATAAAAATTAATAGGTTTTGATGGATAAATATCAACAAACTTCATTAAACACAATTGAGGATTTTTATGATAATACAAATGTTTAGGAAGCTCCCAAAGAATTATTAGTTTAGAAAAATATTAATTAATCAATCCATATAGCCTCTAAATTAAAGAAATGATAAGAATAAATAAAATCTATCTTGAATAGATTATTAGCGAGTCAGCTCGGATACGAGTAGCATTCCAAAATGGCGGCGGGACGTTTAACAGAGAAAGAAGCTCGTGTTACAAAATGGAAAAATTAGTCAATGAGCCTAATTCGCACGCCTGGGAATCCATTTACAGGTCTAATTTTCTTCTTCGCTTCATGCGAGCAATTTTGATGAATTCCTAGCTCCTATATCAACATATCCGAGACAACTTCGATACCATTTTCCATGAGATTGGTCATCTTTATAACGATTTGAGGAGCAAGACGTTAAAACAATCTCTACCAGAGTGGGTCGTACTAGTGTGTTTGAGTTAACTTTTATCGTATTGACGTGGTTTAAGTAACCCGCTAATATCGAGAACTATTAAGGTGGTATATTGAACCGGTGTTAATGTATTCGAGAAAAGACTTTAAAAGAAATGATAACATGTGGTGTCACAGTATCATTCAGTTTGTAGCTCTGCGTTCCACAATTTACAATGCGAGTTTCTATGCTTGTTGATCCCTGTTACGACACCAGTGGCACAATATAATTAGAGGAAGGGGAGAGGGTGTAGGGTGATAACCGTTGGCAATTTGTGTGAGAACTTGTGTCTGCTGTGTTCTCCCGAGATAATTTTGAAACTGTCATCAGTCATGACGCAGGCAGCAGACAATCATACAGTCAAAGAGGTATAAGCACCTTGGGCGACATTATCACCGGATTAGCCGCTTCAACTAGGCCGCGCTACCAGCCGTGAAATTGTGTTTTGTTGCCACGCTAGTTGAAACGACAGATATTGTCGAAGAGGATTAACTTAAGCTAACTCTCCTTTTATGTTGGTGCCTGCGTTTTTATTTTTAAATGGAAGCGTTTTATTAGGACAAACTTTAAGATGTCTTTCGCACATATTTTATACTTTGGCCCTACAGCTTAACTCAGTATTTAGTGTATCTGCATATTAAAATAAGGGTACTGGGTTTGATTTCTGACATGGCAGCAAAACTTATATTTGATGAAATATGTAGTTTCCCTTTCATAGTGATAAATTAGTGGCCGGAATCTGGGTGTTGTGTCTGTTTGATATTTAGGTTAGCTTTTAAGGTCGTGTGTTGTGTGTACCTAAGAAAATAACACTAACGGTAAACAAATTTACTACCGTAATAATATTAGTTTAGTTATCTATACATTGAAATTTGTTTAAAAATATGATAGTTCCGTTTTTTAATACATTAAACCTATCAAAAAATTAAGGTATCCATATTTTATTGATAAATTTAACGCAAAAGTTTTTTAACCGATGAAAGATAAAACTAAGAGGAATTATATACTCAATTTCCTGGAGAATGAGTGAGAAAACATTTAATAAAAATCATCTCAGTCGATTCGTCCGCGAATCAAGCTTCAACTCTCCCATCACCAGTGAACCTGATAAATAACATGTGTAGAACTACACCAAATAATCCTGGAATGGGTTCTAGCCTCGAAATCTCTATCACCGGAAATTCAGAAGGCCACGAGTATTAGGCCACGTGATCATTGTTTGAGGGAAAAGTAAAGATTAAAAATAAACGATTAAAATATGTTAGTCAGGGATCTAGCCCCGGTTTCGTGTACACTTTTATACCCGTAGTTTGACTTCACATACTTCATTTAGGGTTTCAAGGTTTGTAAAAACCATTGGTCACATGACTCGAATTTTGATCACTTATTCTCCATATTAGAATCAAAATGGCAGAACATATTTTTTGTGATCGCTCGTTTCTCAGCCGTTTATAAACAGATTTTTTTTTTCTTTGAAAGATTTAAAATAGTTCTTTAATTTTTGTTATGATCACTACGCGATGGTTTTCCTGTAAAATTAAAAAAAAAATTGATCACTCATTTATGAACCGATTTTCTAATATATTGTTTTATTTGAATTGTCTTATAGAGATCTTCATCTGTTGTGTCCATGATTTCGTTGAAAAACACCGCGGTTTTTCCGTAAAATCGAAAAACTAAAACAATTGGGTCTTTTAAACTTATTTATTACGGTTCTAAATTTAGATATAAGAAAGTATTTAATTAAAAAAATATATATTTTATTTAATTATGGATATAGATAAAATCTATTTGACTTGTACTTCATTTGAACATTTTCTACTTCAATAAATGCCTTCCGCACTAGCCTGTTCATAGCCTCTGCTAGCATACACTGACGCCTGAAGGATTACGCATGGTGTTTGCCACTAAGAATGCTCTGACCTATTACAGGACCAAAGACGCCAGTTTCTGTAAAAACACAATCCGCGCTACCATCTTCTAGGCACGCACCAATGCAAGTAAGTACTGCTTTTGCAAAGAGGAGGCCTCCAGGGCCAATGATAATATTTGTAAATAATTAATGTGGAATTAGAATTGGCAGTTCTTTTGACAGTCTGTAAACACCTTCATAACACCATCACGCATTATATGTTTGGTTTACTTGCTGTAAGCAATCCTGGAACTGTTTCATGCAGGTAAATATTGTGTCATAATTGGGTGCAGGGTATGGAATTATGAGAATGAATTATGTATTAGTTACTGGAAGAACTTGAGTTAACATTAAACTGTTGAAGGCACTCCAGCATGGTACACTTTGCTTTTCAAGAGTGCGTATTACTGAAGGAACGTACTTCTTTTGAAAAAATATGAGCGAAGAATCACACATTATCCATATCATGTGATAATATATTTATGTCCACATTCCCTCCCTTATCGGCTGGCATAAAGACTTTTGAAACTGTACCTCGCTTGTTAGGCTTATGAGATCTCAACTTCCTGACAGGGTAGTCGTCCTTTTAGCGGGTTTTCTGTCATTTTTGGAATCCTACGTAAAGTTGTCTGTGTGTTTCTCTAACCCTAAAATTAATAGTAGTTTTTACTAGTGGATGAAAAGATAACAATTCCATTTTCTCTAAATCGGCTATAATGATTGTATCTCTCTCACTTTAGATCTAACCGTTGATAATTACCTATTTTATTGGTCAAAATTTATAAAAAGAAATTTAATAGCAATACGGTAACCAAAAGATGTTAATCCTCTAGTAAAATGACGAAAATTGTAATCGGAAGTGAAAATTTTAATACGAAATGTCGGCCCTTGGGGACCCAATGTTGATATTTTTTATTGGTTCAAATTCACAAATGTAGATGCTAATTCTTTAAAAATAAAATTATGAGATTTTAAACCATGAATAAAAGATGATTTACTTTTGTCTAGATAAATTTGTTGTCTGGTTTGCTAATGTGTATTATATTACGAATTTTGAGTAAATATCTTTATTTCTAAGAAATAGAGCGAGAAATTTCGTGTGGAATTCCGTACCATTTATTTTACTTTCTCGCTATCTTACAGGTAGAGAAAGTAGTGTGATAGTTAAAGAAATTGAACTCAAGATTTTGATGAATCTCAACTTTTCATGACCCATCCCCCCCGATCCAAAGAAATTGCTTTTGAATTTCCGTCTGTCTGTCTTTACCTCCAACTAGAACATAAACTATTTTACTGATCTGGCTAAAACTTGGTATCTAGGGTTTTCATAGGTTTTTACCGAGGGATTTTTGGAATTGGATATCTAACTCAAAAATTAAGGATAATTTACTGAAGGGAAAAGAGAGAGAATATAAATTTTCTCAAAATCGGCTTTAACGATTTTTATTAAATTTCATTTCAAAACATTTATAAATATTCCAAACCAAATGGATACCCTTAATATTTCTGTAAAATGACTTTATGGGCTCCGGTCTGATGCGTGGATTCTAAATTTTTTTTATCATATCTCTAAAATTATTTGAGATGTGAAATTACTTATCTCTGTAAATCTTTAAGTCTATTTATAATACAAATCTTTTATTTGAAACATATTTTAATAAACCAATAACTTTAAAGCTATGCACAAATATATACATTTTGTAACTCTGTAGCAATTATTGCCAAAAGTTAACCAAAATTGGGCTAGTCAATTAAAACATCACTTACCCAATTTCACCGACTAGACTAGGCAGCGGGAAGAACACACGTCAGCACGCACTAACAATACTCAAACATCTGAGAGCTCCAAGGCTAGTGCCGCATAATGCCACTAGACACCGCCACCCGTCTCAATAACAACACGGACGTGTAGAAAAAGATAGAAACTGCCAGAAGACTCTCAACGCTTCTAGTACCGCGCAAATCCCCTCTCCCCGTGTGTTTGAACTCAGTGATCCCCACCCTTGTGTAATCCCGTCTCGAGTGTTCGATGAGTTGTGCACCATATAAAAGACCGTCCATCAAGAAAGAGACCACTCCCTAAGAAAAAAAAATCCTTCCCCAACAAGCAACTCTGTATTACCTTTGCCACCGCTGGACTCCACTGGGACAACCGACTAGGTTTTCTACGAGTCAGAGAATAACGCTGGCGCCGTTGTCGGCCCCAGATGGGGAATGGAAATGTAACCATCCGCTTCAAACCAACTCCTAAAACAGTTAAGCCTACCAACCCATTCCCGGACTCACATTACACCATCACTCACAAATCGATCATTCCTAATTAAACCAACCTTCCTCATCCTAAGAAAAGAAAATCCTTCCAAACCCTCTTTACCACAGCTATATCATTCACAAGCACCACTATTTTCACTTAAAGGGTACTAATTTATAACTTTGTATTTTATTGCAGCATCATTCAACGGTTTCACCTATTCATTGTTTTCACCCTCATACCATGAGGATAAGGGCTAGCGACTGCTGCCTGTAACTCACAAAACAAATCAGCCCTTTCTAGGATGACCTAGCTTGGCGTAACTGTCAAGGTGGATATTCTTAGTCGGGCAACAGCCGTACGGCAGAGACCACTCTTGGATTAGGCTCGGACACTAGAACGAAGCGTAGGCTTCGAGGACATACCTATACAATGTAAGGAGAAATTCTTTTTTGGCGTAAATTAATAAATATTGTAATGTTTCGAAATTCCATTTTGGTCATTTCTACGTTTAAATATTGTTGTTGATATCTTATATGAATCTTCGTTCATTTTACGGAATATAGAGTAACTTTTCTTATTTTACAAAGGATTGTAGTGAAATATAAATTTTGTTAAAAGAAAGTAATGTGGGGAAGTTTTTTCTAAAAGTTAGGTCTGAATTTTTCCAGTTGTTAGTTAACTTATGCGTTTCAAAATAAATATATATTTAGTTAATTTTGAAAGTGTGTTGCAATGCAAAATGGAGTAATATTTATAGGGAAAGGTAGTTCTAACATTAGGACATTATCTTTTTAAATGGTTAATATAATTATGCATTACGTTGATAGCTACTCTTATCTAGTTAACGTTATTTATCTAACTCATGAGTTATGTTTAAATGTCAATCAAATGTTGACAGAGTTGGCCAATAATCTTGAGGCTAGACGATTAGACTAGTCGTTTGTTGTGTAACCACGGAACTTTAAAGTTGTTGGCTAAGATTTTGTATTACTTTTTCACAACTAGCACTGAAATGTGTTAGATGTTGTCATATGCCATTTGAATAAGGCCATGCATTTAAATTTAATTAACGTATGATCATAAATATTTTTTGTGAAGAACATAGAGTGTTATTGTTGCACTTTAGCTTTTGCTGATATTGTATCTAAACGAAACTTTCTAAGATTCGTTAAAAGAAGGGCATTGTTCTCTAATAAGATTTTGGCTGAAATAAAATCAAATTTTTCTTTAAGGCTGTTTACTATTCTAGTTACGCCATTTATCCCTAGGTTTTAGATATGTGTAATTTCCAAGTCCTTTTAACTTAGTCTCCGACTTCTTCATATGAAATATAATTTGACCTTTGAAGTTGGACAGTGTTTTTTCACGCTTCTAGGAGTGAGTGGCATGCGTTGGAGATGGGTTGTATACCCTGCTAATCTTGGGCTCAAAACATAATGTTAGTTACACTGCGCACTCCTATTAATCTAAAGGTTGTAATGTTAATTTATTTTATTATATTGAATCCCTCTAGTTCTAGAGCCTGGATTACAACTCTTCAAATAGCTAAAGTATTGCTACCTTAAAATATCCAACCCGAAATGTTGATGGACGTCAACGCCTCTCGTACCCTAAAAAGTGGTTTTTGCAATGATGTCTGTGAGTCTGTTTAACTCTAAAATTAAGCTT
Organism: Timema cristinae; assembly: GCA_039000515.1. NCBI lineage: Eukaryota > Metazoa > Arthropoda > Insecta > Phasmatodea > Timematidae > Timema > Timema cristinae. The sequence goes on along the minus strand of JBCFYV010000012.1, from coordinate 20,840,129 downwards.
AGTTTAATAAAAGAAAAAAAAAATATTTTCTCAAAATCGCCTCTAACGATTTTGATTTAAATTCTTATCCAGGCGTTTATTAAGATTTTAAATAAACTGGCTATTTTCATTTACCCAAGAACATTACTTTTAGGATACTTTATAGAAGCTGAAATTTCCGTATCTCCGCAACTATTTGAAATACTAAATAACTATAATTGCCAAATTGTAGTATTATTAAAAATAAAAAAAATATTTGAAATATATATTTTTTCAAACCAATGGTTTCTGGGATATTACCAATATATTAATACAATTTTTTGATCTTTAGTTGTAAAGAGATAATAATTAAAGATTAAATCAATAATTCTATAATGCCATAGAGTAATTAAATACAGGTAAGTTTCTCAAAACGTATATCTGATTTTGCCTTTAACATTTTAGAAGAAATGTTTGTACAACAATGATCTATCTGCTTGATTTTAGATTCAATAGTCAATAAATAAGATTTTTATTGATCAAAATTATTAAAAAGCCATGTAAATGGTTTTAATTTTAGCTTTTATATTTTTCTGGAAAAACCATGTGTTTTCTGACAAAATTATAGCTACTAGAGATAAAGACATTTACAACACAATTTAATTTAAAAAGTGATTTAAGATATCGATTCTTAAATGAGCTAGGAAAAGGCGATCAAAAACAATACTATTTTTTTCAAGTTTTTCTAGTATTATAGAATAACCATCGTGTTTTCCAAAAAAAAGATCAGAGCGAAAATTAAAGAAATATTTTAAATCCTCCAAACAAAAACACTGAAAAAGAAAAAAATGTATAAGTGGCCGAGAGAAAAGAAATAATATGAAATACATGTTCCGCCACTTTGATTCCAATATGGTAGTCAAATGATCAAAATGCAAGTCATGTGACCAATGTTTTTTTACACACCTTAACACCCTAAATGAAGTATGTGAAAGCAAACTGCGGGTACATAAAAGTTTACATAAGCCGTAGATAGCTCCATGACTATACGAAAACATAGGCCTACTTTTTTTGGCGAAACATTGTTAACACATTAATTTTATGAGGTTGTTTTTCCAAGTCCAAATATTTTAAAAAAAAATTTATGCTCAGTATGATACACTGAAGAACCTTAAATGTGAAAAGACAATTAAAGAGATGATTAAGAAGAGTACATTTTAAGTAATACATTTTAATATTTCACGATTAAATATATTATTGAATTTTTTCAGGGGGAAGGTTGGAAGTAAAAAAGCTACTGGTAACATTAAAACAATGCATACTTAATTAATTGCTTACTTATTATATGGCATTAGCAGCTCGAAAATTCATTTTGGGACTTAAAATAGTACTCCACCTTTCACTTTTATGCGAAAGTATTATCCAGTTAAAACCTCCATTATACCCTATCCCTATTTGAGCTAGTTATATCCAGTCTACCTCAATAGACTGTACTCTATCCCTATTTTGAGCTAGTTTAATCCAGTTCACCTCATTACTACCAATATCTTTCAGGTTCATTATTATGCTATCCTTACATACGCGTTTAGGTCCTTCCAATGGTATCTTACTGTTCTTTAGGTTTGATAGTCAACACATTGAATACTGTTGAAGATTCTTCCATTCAAACTCTATGACCTGCCCACAGTAATTGGCGAGATTAGATTATCCTAGCTATGTCTTGTGACGAGTAGAGGGTATTTTAATCATAATTTTGCAACCACTCAATTCAAACTATACAAACTCACCAAATTTAGTATATTTTTATTTTCACCATCCTCTAGTTTTAATACAATATCTCGAAAGAGAAAATGTGCTATGAATAAATTGCATATTAATTTTATTTGAAAAGGCAACCAATCAACCAACTGTAGCTATTGGAATTTAGAGGGTTTTTTTTTAAGAAATAGAATTAACTTTATTCCTTTGTTAGAAAAACTTCATCAAATAATGTGTATGATTAATTAACTTCTACCGCGAACGATGCCTGATAATATAAAGCTAATACCGCACAAACTCCCCGTGGTCATGGTGAGATCACGTGTTTTGAATCTCGGATAAATGTTTTGGAAGTAATCACTCGTCATATGTGATCCATCTCCATCCTCTCTCTATGCTAATTGAAGTGTAATTACCTTTTAACTTCCCTCCTTATCTCTATCAGTTTAATTATTATTATTAGCACCGCGTCTTACTACCCGTTCGGGTTATACGCACTTACGCTAATGTGTAATGGTAGGGTGATTGTGAGATGAAATGGAGGACCTACAGTTTAACGTGGAATCCGAACCACGGTGGAGACCTGGCATTCCTCACATTCACAAGATTATCAGTTTAATTAAGCCATTAATGAACTTTATGTTGAACTTACTGATGAAAATTATTATATATATATATTATATATATATATATATATATATATATATATAATATATATATATATATTTACACATACTAAACACTTGGAACTAGACCATAACCAATGAATACTAAATTTCTAGCTCAACAAGGATTCGAACCAGTCTTTATATATCACAGTTCACCCAGCTGAGGTGCAATGCCTCAACATTTTCTAGCAGTTATGATCCTTTGGCTATTATTCTTCGCACAGTGTCTTACTACCTGTTCAGTCTGCACGCCTTTAATTCACAAATAGAATAGGAACGAAGAAGTTAAAATTATGAAGAAAATTAGACATTAATTATAAATTCCCCTGTAGTAACTGTGCTAAGGAGTAGATTTTGACTGCAGAGACGACGGACGGGAAAGTTGTGTAATAATTTATACTTTCAACAACTCCTTTGCCAAGTTTATTATTATTATTATTATTATTATTATTATTATTATTATTATTATTATTATTATTATTATTATTATTATTATTATTATTATTATTATTAGCACCACGTCTTACTACCTGTTCGGGTTATACGCCCTTACGCTAATGTGTAATGGTAGGGTGATTGTGAGATGAAATGAAGGACCTACAGTTTAACGTGGAATCCGAACCACGGTGGAGGCCTGGCATTCCCCACATCTTTGCCAAGTAGAGCTATAGCATTTCAACCTATCTCCAAATTCTAGTTTATCTTTATACACATCATCTTGAACAACACGATCCCAACAAGTTGTTTTAAAACATAAATGCATTCACAACTCCCCGGCAATGTTGGCCAACAAGATGATGTTGGGAGAGACAAACGGTGCAAGTTTATTGTGTTGTGTTGGCTCAAATGTTGTAGAAAATTATATCCTGTCATAATATGTTCGTAGACTTGTACGGTTATGCGCATCTCTATCAAGCCAGTCCCTAGCCTTAGTAACGCACGTGTTTTGTTTTCAGCTCAGTTTATCTTACTGTAGGTTAGCTGGCTTACATAGTTTTGGAGTAATGGAGAGAATACAGAAGTGTACGTGAGTACTCGAAAGTCCACTAGATGACAAACGGACTAAGTTTTAAAATCCACTTTAGAAACAAAGGTGGGTAATCTATTATTCCCGTGTACACCTCTAGGCCTAGATTCTAAAATTTTGATTTGATTTTCTGAAATTAATTAAAAACCAATCAAATTATGATATAGCCTATTAACACCGTGAGATATAGTAATACATACAATACAGCTGTGCAACGCGGGTTATGGTAGAACTTGTGTATCAACATGTGCACCTGGAAGACGGGATATTAAAATAGTATATTTAATTTTCACCTTTTTGTGTATTTATTATACACTTTTACAGTTCTAACCATTTCCATCCCGCTCATATCATTTACCCCTTTTATCATTTTTGGCTTCTTTAGTCTATTAATTATTTTAATCTATTTTATCCTTTTAATCTATTTTACTTAATGATGCTTTAAATTCATTAGATCTACTTTCTACTCTTTTTACCCTTTATGGAATATTAACACTTTTTACACATTTAGTTTAATACTTTTAACCCTAAATATTTTTCCCGGTCTGCGCCCGGTACTTCAATGCTGGTAATAACAATAGTTTGACTCATTGTGGTGGTCTCATTATCTAAGGTCTCCCGCAGTAGACTAGACTGTCAATAAAGGGGAGATCGTGGCTCAATCCCAGTTGGTTATATTGAGGGTGGTTTATCCTAAATGGTTTTCTATTCCCTCTCCACGCAAATGTGGGTACACTTACTCTAATATTTAATATTCCTCATACTTAGCACATTAAAGTAATCATTATATAAGCGTACAACCCGAAAGAGTAGTAAGACGCGGTGTTAAAAAGAACTTGATTATTTTTATTTATGGTTTAACTGCACATATAGAAAACTAATTTGAAAATTAACAAAATTTTAAAATTATAATCTAATATTAGAATCCAAGTAGGCATATAAGATGTGTGTTAAGTAACACTAATGTACCCACCCTCCCCTCATGTAACACAATGTAGAAGTCATAGCTCCTCTAAACAGCGTTACGTAACCACTTCGTTGACTGCGTGGTCTAACGTGCTACTCTAGAAATAGGCTAGAATGCCGAAGACGGAGAGTTCGTGGTTTGATCCTGGTCTGGTGCACTGAGGGTAGTTTTCCTAAATGTTTTTTCCACTAACTTTCTAAGCAAATGTGTGCGCACTTTCTCTCAATTAAACCTTCCTTATACCTAAACCATTAGTGTAAATAGTTCATAGGCAACCCTTCCTCCACCTCTGACAAACATCTTGTGAATGTGGGGAATGCCAGGCCTCCACCGTGGTTCGGATTCCACGTTAAACTGTAGGTCCTTCATTTCATCTCACAATCACCCTACATTACACATTAGCGTAAGTGCGTACAACCCGAACGGGTAGTAAGACGCGGTGCTAATAATAATAGTTCATAGGCATATAATTCAAACGGGTAAAAAGACGCAATGCTAAAAAACTCAGAGCTACGTGGTTTATGGATGATTCCTTAACAGGACTGCGTACTTATTAGACAGCAGCTTCTGTATTTTTGAATATTTATCTTATCTACCTAGATTGCGGCTGCCGGTCATGTAAAAGTCAACGCTACACTGATTAATGTCACTTAATGTCGTCACAATGTTGGAATATGGCTAGACAACCATTCTTTGATTTAGCAGAAGGCCTGAGGTCAAATCTCAGTCCACACTATCAAATACTGTTCCTACAGTGATACTGACATGTTGATACGTTTGACCAAAGGCTAACAGTGGTCGTTGACAGGGAGGTCAGGGTTTTAATCCCGGCTAGGGGAGTTTGAATGTGGCTTTGTGTTAATGAGGGGGAATTTCATAAGACATACCAAAGCTCTAAGACGTCACTCTCGTAGTATGATTGAGTGCCAATGACGATGAGATGGGATTTTGAATCCCGCTCTGTGTCTGAAGTTATTTTCTTTATTAAATACGTAGTTACCCGCTCTCCCTCCACACCAAAGTGATTATACTTTCTATAAAATTTTACCATCTTCCTCCTTAACCCACTATGTGGGATTGTGGGAGCTCGGACGTGTAGTAATACGTGCATTTAAAAAAATCAATTAAAAACACGATGTTTACGTACTAGCTATAAAACATATTGTGAAATTCTACAGAAATTTCAACTAACTCCGGACAGATAATTTGCAAATATTAAATAAACTTAATCTCAATAACACTTCTTACGTAATTTTATAATCCTGCTCTCTCTTTTACTCGTAATAATCAACGTAATGGAAGAGGGTAATGGGTTGGAGAGGGCTCGTTATCTTAAACGCAGAAAATCTCTTCATGGAAACATCCGCAACTATTCCCCGAAGGATAGTTGTTTGCAAACTCCTCTTTCTAGGATTATAAACACCACCAGGGGGGACGTTAACACTTTGTTTGAGACGTGGAGTAGCCTCATTTTGACAAACAGGGTCGACCACTGACCTTGTGCATTAGTGGGTTGTTCTTCATTATATATCTTCCTCTTGTATTGCACGTATTCTAAATTAACTCATTTTCTTTCCCGCACCTTGTGGATCGAGATCCTATTTAACTAGGATATTTCTACTTTGATTTTTGGTCCGCGTACACTCATGGATAAATAAATAGATACAATTAATGTTTTATTTAACGAATAATAGCATAAGATTGAGGTGCTACAATTTTGTAGGTAAATATTTAGAAAAAATTGAAACAATCTCTTGTCGCATAAGTGGAAGCATGTTAGCTCTGAAAAATACTGCTCCTTTTTAATGTCCAGGAGGTTAGTTGGCAGGAACAAAGACAGTAAATAGTCTACCTCCTTACATTTACTATTCTTACTAGGTTTATTTGTTTAAACTTCTTATGAACTCACGTTTGGTCATCTATTGTGATTTTATGACATTTCAATTTTATTTTGGACAGTCAAAGTATATATAGAATTATTTAAAAGTTGTGTATCTTACCTTTCCACACTGGTGAATAGAAATAATAATAATAATATAATTTGGTCTAGAATTTTCTTGTTTTCTGTAGATAAGGAAGTAGGGATTTAAATCATGCCTAAGTGTTTATAGGGGCTCTTCCCCAAATTGTTTTCCACTCTCCCTCCACGCTGATACGGCTACACATCCCTCTAGATTCTACTCGTCTCTTTCCTACACCATTAGTGTAAATATGTGTATAGCGCGGGTGGACAGTAACTGTGGATTCACACGTCCACCGGAAAACTAGCGCAGAACAGAAACGTGGTCACATGACGCACCCTAAGCCAATCACAAGATTTCCACCTAATCGGCGTGGGCTGTTTCGCTTAAGTTCAACTATTCTCTACTTTGTCCTCTTTGCTCCAGATGTTAAGCACAGGAGAACCAATCAAATCTCAGAACCAACCATCTCAAATTAGTGCGCATGCGCATTTGTCAAGCATGCGCTTCCAGCTAGAAGTTAGCAGACAGCTTAATGGCTTTTGTGAGGATATTTGAAATAACTCGTTAAAGTAAAGCGTATGTATCGATGTATTGGATTGTGCCACGACAGAGCGTTATAATTTGGAAACATCCGTCGGGAGAGTGATCTAAATATATGTTTATCTACTAGAAACTACAATTTGTTGATAATCAGCTGTTTTAAAGCGTCGCAATGCATAATGGGTCAACTTAAGGAGTGTGAATTATTTGGCAGATTCTGCTGTCTATTTTTTGGTGAACGTGTGAATCAAGCTTAGACGTGGTACAAAGATAAAATAAATTAAGTCAAGGAATTGTTGATGTTTTGTGCATAGAACAACACAAACTTACGGTTTCTTGATTATAGATCTATAGTAAAGGATCAGATCATTTTACTGTAGATTCACACATTCCCAAAAAACAAGCTAAGAATAGAAACATGGTCACGTGACGAGCTCTGAATCAATCACAAGTTTAGATCACCACCTTATCGGCATTAGCTGTTCTGCTAAAGTTCAACTCATCTCTACTGTGAGGTTCTACTGGAGAACTTCGGCACGGGAGACCTAATCAAATCATAAAACTAATCATCTTAAATCAGTGCGCATGCGCATTTGAGAGTACAAATCATGTAGGCCTATTTACCAATTATAAAATAAAATATATTGATACTCAGCTGTTTTAAGTTAGCATCGCAATGCATCATGGGTCAACATACAGTGTGTGAATTGCTGCACCACTCAATCAGATTCTGCTGCCTATTTTCAATAAACGTGCGAATCAAGCTTTAGACCATGCGGCCAACAAGGCGAGTATTAGCGAAATTAAATGTGAATAGATCAGATGGTTACTAAGATACGACGGAGAAAAGGTGTGTTAGACATGTTTTAGGGACTTCATGAATAATTTTTATTCCGAGACACTAATAAGGTTCGTTCTGTGCTTCAAATTTCAGAAATAAGCTACAATTTAGGATCTTGGATCAGACATTAATGCTTGATAATTTCCATAAAGTTCTCAGAATCATAAGTACGAGTTGTTAAAATTAGATACTTTGTTCATGTTTTTATTATATCTTGGCATTAGGTTTTATAAATTTCATGTATGTCCCCCAAGAACTTATGCAGGCCCCAGTCATGGAATGGTTGGATATTTAGTTTGCATGCCTTCCAGTGTGGGTAATAATTACATTTATTTATGTTGTTCCTACAATGAATAAACAGTACTTGTTTAGAATTATAGCTTCACAGAGAAGATTCGTGAAATCATAAATACGATTCATACACTCAAAAAATCACAACATTTGGCAAAATATTTCTCAAGGGCAAATATTTTAATATAATTCTTGTGAGATCAGATGTAACTGCTTAAGGGTGCTACATGGTGGAGCACTGAGGCGTGTTTTGACGTTTAGAAATACCACATTATCTAATAAATTGTTTGATATTTATAAAATTTTTAATATAGTTTTCAACAAATAGTTTTCAACAAAACTTAGGCAAAAACTATCAGACGTTTTCTGATAAATTAAATAGTTTAAATTTAGTGTTTAAAGTTTAGAAAAAAATCAACAATGCCTTACTTGAAAATGTGTGCTTCTGAGATTAAAGCAAAAGGTTAGGTAACAATATACATCCTTTCTCTACCAAAATTAAGTAACTTTTAATAGGGTCACAACATAAAGTTTTAAGATAATTTGAGATTGTTTTATAGAGGTATATACTATCACACATGTCTTAAAACACTTTAAAGTTAAAACGTTTACTTGTTAACAGATCAGAACTTTCACTTACATTTTGATGAAAGAAATATTTGAAAAATATCCAACCACTTCATAAATAATCCAGGATATTTAATCGTCTGTAACGCTTCACCTTTAAAATAACTTTTTCCTATATGAAATCTTTTTAAAAATATTTTCATTCTCAACCTAATTTTCTCAATAATGAGAAAATAGCTCAATCTTCAAGTAAAACGTTTGTGTATCTCGCAGGACGTGCGTCTCATGGATACCCCTCACGTCTCTATTTGACAATTTTCACCCCCATCACCCCTGTTCATGCGTCATCAGACTTTCACATCTCCCCAGGATGCTGCTGCTCAGTGGCGCACTGCTGTACCAACTCACAGATCTTCACATGAATTATTCCGCACCTCTTCATGTGTGCACTCCTGGGGAGCTGCATGCACCTGCGCGCAACAGTGGTACATGTGACGTAATTAGAGGACCTTTAGACACTGGTCTACAAGTACCCGTATTTGGATACGGCCATGCTCACAATATTATGGTCGCATAATGCCAGCACCCATTTCTTCGAGATATATGAGACTGACCCATACCACGTCACTACTGTCTAGACAATATGTCTGTCTGTTAATCGATAAGTGGATAGTGTAGCTATGATAAGTGAATGGTATCTTTAAATAGTTATAAAATAGTAATCATTATTCAATATTTCTTATTTATACCAAAGTTACCAAAATTATATATTATTTAATGAAAATCTTGAGGTTTGATTTATTAGTTTTTAGGATTTTGGAAAAAGATACCTAGCTCAAATGTTTGCGAGCTTGGAATACCAACCACATTTTTTGAATGTCCTGTAAAAATGTATGTACTATGAGAAATAATAATGCAAGCATTTCTTCATAGACAGAATACATCCCAAATTTAAGATGGCTGTAAATTCAAAATAAAATAAACACAGATGTAATTTAAGTGTACACTCTTGTGATAATATTTAACGGTGCGCCACGCACTTGTCTAGCCTCAAACCATGTGCCTTACTCCCGTCAGAAACCAAATAAAGTGAGTGATGAATTTGACAAACGTTTAGTTTCGTGAAACAAAACCCTAGCAACCTACGTAGTTATAAACTAAAACACTGATCGTTCGGAAGTTATTCACTAGTCACTATCTGCTCGACACTCGTAGCTTGGTGAAACTAAAACAATGATCGTTCGGCAGATATTCACTAGTCACTAGTTGCTCGACACTCGTAACTTGGTGAAACTAAAACAATGATCGTTTGGCAGTTATTCACTAGTCACTAGTCACTTGACTCTCGTAACTTGGTGAAACTAAAACAATGGTCGTTTGGCAGTTATTCACTAGTCACTAGTCGCTCGACACTCGTAGCTTGGTGAAACTAAAACAATGATCGTTTGGCAGTTATTCACTAGTCACTAGTTGCTCGACACTCGTAACTTGGTGAAATTAAAACAATGATCGTTTGGCAGTTATTCACTAGTCACTAGTCGCTCGACACTCGTAACTTGGTGAAACTCAACAATGATCGTTTGGCAGTTATTCACTAGTCACTAGTCGCTCGACACTCGTAACTTGGTGAAACTCAAACAATGATCGTTTGGCAGTTATTCACTAGTCACTAGTCGCTCGACACTCGTAACTTGGTGAAACTAAAACAATGATCGTTTGGCAGTTATTCACTAGTCACTAGTCGCTCGACACTCGTAACTTGGTGAAACTAAAACAATTATCGTTTGGCAGTTATTTACTAGTCACTAGTCGCTCGACACTCGTAACTTGGTGAAACTCAAACAATGATCGTTTGACAATTATTCACTATTCACTAGTCGCTCGACACTCGTAACTTGGTGAAATTAAAACAATGATCGTTTGGCAGTTATTCACTAGTCACTAGTTGCTCGACACTCGTAACTTGGTGAAATTAAAACAATGATCGTTTGGCAGTTATTCACTAGTCACTAGTCGCTCGACACTCGTAACTTGGTGAAACTCAAACAATGATCGCTTGGCAGTTATTCACTAGTCACTAGTCGCTCGACACTCGTAACTTGGTGAAACTAAAACAATGATCGTTTGGCAGTTATTCACTAGTCGCTCGACACTCGTAACTTGGTGAAACTAAAACAATTATCGTTTGGCAGTTATTTACTAGTCACTAGTCGCTCGACACTTGTAACTTGGTGAAACTAAAACAATGATCGTTTGACAATTATTCACTATTCACTAGTCGCTCGACACTCGTAACTTGGTGAAACTAAAACAATGATCATTTGGCAGTTATTCACTAGTCACTAGTCACTCGACACTCGTAGCTTGGTGAAACTAAAACAATGATCGTTTGGCAGTTATTCACAAGTCACTAGTCGCTCGACACTCGTAACTTGGTGAAACTAAAACAATGATCGTTTGGCAGTTATTTACTAGTCACTAGTCGCTCGACACTCGTAGCTTGGTGAAACTAAAACAATGATCGTTTGGCAGTTATTCACTAGTCACTAGTAACTCGACACTCGTAGCTTGGTGAAACTAAAACAATGATCGTTTGGCAGTTATTCACTAGTCACTAGTCGCTCGACACTCGTAACTTGGTGAAACTAAAACAATTATCGTTTGGCAGTTATTTACTAGACAATTATCGTTTGGCAGTTATTCACTAGTCACTAGTCGCTCGAAACTCGTAATTTGGTGAGACAAAAAACTTGTCTCTCACATCTAAAAGAAAGGTGAATTCATATGTCATAACAAGACCAGACCCTTTTTTTAATGGGTCTCTATGAAGGGATTGAAGAACTTAAACAGTAGCCTCAGAATAAACATTGAATACAATGACATCTTAAATATGGAATAATGCTTAGGTCAATTAAAAGGGAAAACGATCAATATGATAACAACATAAAACAGTTTATTATAGTTTGGGTGATTTTAATATATTTAGCGGACTGTATTATACTAGATTAGACTATTTGTCTAAATATTTATTATATATTTCCATTGATAATGTTCAACAATATTACAACTAAAAACAAATATTGAAATATTATGAAACTTTCTTTATCGAATGATACTGACAATGTGTCTAATTTATATTTTGCTAATATTAAAAATTGTAAACTTATTTCTTACCAGTGTTCTTTTGTGCCAATTGCACCACAAAGTGTCTCTAATGGAATGCGATAGCTTATTACTTGAAATCAGTCCTACATCCACTGACTTACTGCCACTTTGCACTTTTTAATTGTGTTCTATTTCAGTGCTAAGTGATACAAACAATACACCATTATTTAATGAACTCTTTGAGTTCTTAGTGCTATAGAGTAAGTCCAGACGGGCGGTAAGACGTGTATAAAAAAAATCACTGTGTCATGATATAGGGACATGTATATGGTCTATTTTTTAATGTTTTGTTGAGGATAAGATTCAGAAATATTAAATGAAAAATACAGCAAATAGTCAGTGCATGTAGCAATAGTTTAGCTAGCTTTAAAATAAATTGTATGTACTCTAATAGAAATATTTAATCATGAATGAATGTGAGCACCAATAGAATAATAACTATACAAACAATCTACCAATTTAATATTATTTATTTAACTAGATATTTTGTCACTACATAAACTTTATTAGTTTATTGAGAAATGTAGGTAATATAACATTATGAATTTTGTAAAACAAATATTATTGGTCTAAAATAAATATAACTAACTGTATTAAAGTTACCATGACAATATTTTGGTTTATGGAAATAAAATTTACAGGGTACAGCAAGAAAGTAAATCCGACACTTTAACTCATGGGGTAGTGTGTCTTTCTACTGGGCCAGGTGTCCCGTGTTTGATTCCCAGCGTGGCCGAAACATTATTCATTGGTAATGGTGAGGCACCAAAAAAGTGTTTGTTTTTAAGAACCCGTCCCATATCTTAGTTGTTAGAGTGGATATCCATAAGTCTAGGTAACCATGGCTTGGTTCCGGATAGTGATGGCGGGATATTCTTTACATTTTGTATGTGGGTTCCTCCTGCTAGCCAAGTAATTAGTATCACGCTGCTAGGGCTCATAGTCTGGTATTAAACGAACTGCCCTAGTAAGTAAGTAGTTTATTTTTATCATAGGTTTGTTTAGAAATTTTCACGACAAATAACCCTATCAAAATAAGTATATATATATATATATATATATATATATAATAATGTGTAATTATAATATTTTTCCAAGAAATGTAATTGTATTATTATTATTATTAGCACCGCGTCTTACTACCCGTTCGGGTTATACGCACTTACGCTAATGTGTAATGGTAGGGTGATTGTGAGATGAAATGAAGGACCTACAGTTTAACGTGGAATCCGAACCACGGTGGAGACCTGGCATTCCTCACATTCACAAGATGTCTTGTCAGAGGTGAAGGAAGGGTTTGGTAATCAGATAAATCTTTGCCGGGACCGAGGATTGAACCCCGGCCGCCAGCATAGAAGTCTGACACCTTACCCCTAGACCACCAGGTCACCGACAATGTAATTGTAAATTAATATTATAGTGAGTTTTATATTGAGTAGTATTACAACATTTTCTTCACATTAAGCAATCAATTGTTAATTTATTATAAACGTTTGTTACAGGTTTATATACGATTGATCTAAATGTACTATTTTTTAATGCTAAAGGCAAATATATTTTTTTTAAATTTAACAAACTATAAAATAATTATAGATTTAATTTATAGTTTGATTTCTAATCAAAATAATATTAATTATAATATGCCTATAAAATATTTTACAAAATGTTTTCTATGTAGTTTTAATAATACCATATCTGCAAATTAATTGGGAATTTCACTACGAGTTTGCTTTTACACGTTAAATGTCTACACATTTTGATTGCCTACACACTAAAATAAGTTTATTTGTATATGTAAAATATGTCACACTTAACTTGAAACTATTTTGTCGATAGTTATACAAAACTTCAAATAATTTTTTTATATCGCGTCAAAATTTTTATGGAAAATAAAAAAAAAGCATTAGACAAATATTGCATTATTCAACTTTAAACATCAGTTCAAAAACTATTTCGTTATTATTGTGAAGCCTCACACATATACTAACGTTATGTACCACATGGATGGTCATGAAGGTCCCGAAGGATGTCTTACGTACTGCTCGGAACCATGGAACTTATTGTTCTGTCCACAGTCCTGAATAAATCATCACTCGGGAGGAAATTCGCTTGTATGAAGTTTCAGAGGAAGAAACAACTTTCTTGAAGCGCTGGCAAAAACCTGTATTAATTTATAACTCACACATCCTGCAGTAATATTACTTCTGAAAGGGCTTAAATCATCTTATTCTAGTTCAACAGGAAGGGAACCACAATGTTGTTACTACTATATTTTTCTACAATTTGTTTTCTGCTGTTTTTTTGTTGGTATTTTTTTAGTTTAGAGAGGAACTGGAAATGGAAGAAGAGTTTTGGAGAAATGTTTGTGTGACAACCTAAGTCAATATTACTCCACATTTTTTATCGTAGTTTATTTTCCTTTAAGAAGATGTGTACATGGAAGCTGAATGCACAAAGTTTGAAGATATAATTAAAGTATTTTTTCTCATTTTATATATATATATATATAAAATGAGAAAAAATACTTTAATTATTTTATTTTAGTATTTTTTCTCATTTTATATATATATATATAAAATGAGAAAAAATACTTTAATTATATCTTCAAACTTTGTGCATTCAGCTTCCATGTACACATCTTCTTAAAGGAAAATAAACTACGATAAAAAATGTGGAGTAATATTGACTTTATATATATATGTATATTTATATATATATGTATATTTATATATACTTATATATATATATATATAAATATATATATATACATCCTTTAGAGTATTTTAATGACTGAATCTAATGCGGTAAAGACGAGAACGATAACTAAGAAGAAATTTGCCATAATTTTCCTTGGTGAAGCTGGAAAACTATTAGTCCCTAATTAGGAATATGACCTTACGTACGACCAATCAAACGTTTTTTGTTTGAATTTAAGGCATACCCCATGCAAACACCTCTAACAGTCACATTATAGCTTGAAATTAGAAGTATTATCATAACCATTGAGCAAAATTTGAATGTTTGTATTGACCTACATAACTCTATTACCCAAGTTCTATAATTGCTGGCTTAGCATGTACGAAGTAGCATACTCGAAAAGTTGCAGTAGAGAGATCTGACAGTTCATAACAATTTGTAAACTAGCAAGGCCGAAAGGGGCTAATATTGTGTTATAAAAGACCTTGAATTTTTGGCGACAGAACATCACAATTCCATCTATCTCACGGGCGGTCACACTGTCCGATGCCTTATCGATACAGACGACATCTTGGGGTCATTCTTAGTACTGGTACTTGGAGGGAATTGTCGGAACCCAGGGTCCCAGGATCGAGTCCGATAGAAGCACCGCGTAGTATCAGTCAACTTGGTCAGTCTAATATTCACAAGTTAATCCAATTCTTACACAAGCCCGTCTGTTCATTCTTCTTACTCTTTAACTTACAACCAACATCACATTTTTGTATCATCTTTTAGTATCTACTTTTAAGCCAAAATTCACAAACTCATATTATTTCGAACCCACACAACTACCTTGCCTGTAACCTTACTATTCCCGCAAACTATTTTGACAGATGGAGACTACGGGTGGGAAGGGTGGGGAGGGGGAGAAGGGTCGTAACAATATTATACCTTAGCTCAATTGGTTGTGCTTCTATTGACTGAGCTAAGGTCGATTCACGGCATGGCTAAAAATCTATATTGGTAAAAAAGTACTTCCTCTATCAAAGTGATGAATTAACGGACGGGAGACTAGGTATTTTGTATGTATAGTAATATTTTACTAATAGAAGCCTATGTCTAATATAAAGCTAGCACCATAAATAAAGTAAACTATTTGGATGTTATTTTTCATCAAGAAACTCTTATAATAGTGCTTAAAACCCAGATCTATTTGAACCAAAAAATATTTTTGTTAATGTGAAAACTTAACAAAAAAAAACCCAAAGTTAATAATGTTGGTTTCAGAGCAGTAATGGAAGAATATAAAACTCTTTTTTATCTTTTTTCTGAGATTTGGTTCCTACCTTCTCATGTTTGTTTTATGCTCATATTAAATGCCGGAGTCGACATTTGGCGTTGAGTATCTTATAATTAAATGTCTCAGAGAGTCGAAATGTAATCGCCATTTATAAAAACTAGGGCTGTGTAGGATCCCGAACTTTGGGGAAAAATTTGGGAAGTTATTTTTTCATAAAACTCGGGTGAGAAAATATATTTCCCGGGATTTTTCGGGAAAAATTACTATCATTTTTTTAATGAATTGGAAGGCTAAGTTTACACTAAAATTATAAATCCGAAAAAGAAATATAAGCCTAATTTGTATATTTTTTTTTTTCTAGTTTGCAGTTCCGTTCCCATAGGATTTTTTTCCCCAGCCTGAAAATTTATCCTTTATTAATATGAGGTATTAGTGATTGATACTAGATGGATTGTTCTAGTAGAGTAATGGAATTATCTTATGCTGTCTGATCAACGTGTTGGGTTTTTCTTGAAATCTGGAAAGAAAGAAACTCTTATAATGAATAATACCATCTGCGAATGATGAAAACGATGTATGAAATAATTGGATGAATTGATTGAAGTTTCAGACCAACAAGAAATATTTCAATTCTATGAAGTCTTGCCGTCTCTTAAGAGTTGGAAACTAACCTTATTCAAGTATATTCAGAAACTTGTGTTCGAATACCAGTTTGGGAATCAAATATTGTCAATTTTTGGTCAGGACACGAACAATCCTTGGTATATTTTAATTAGGTGCCCCCAGCCTCCCAAAACGCCATCCATGACCTCATTAGTACAACTCTATATAGTTATATTGTTTTTATCAAGTGAATAGATTATGTACTGATAATTATTATTGCCATGAAGTATTTAAATACAACTTGTGGCACTGGAAACTTAACTTCTTAACTTCTTCTAAACTAACAATTTCTTTACATATATACATATTTAGGCCACTAAAACAAAACAAAAAAATTACAAACCAAACATTTATTAAATTTAAATTAATATTTTAACATTGGCCTACATGTAGCGTGCTATGCAACTATCACTTTTATTGTATAGCGTCAATTTTGATTATTTTATTATTATAGTATCGCACTTCTATGATCACACGGCCCAGGGCGTAGTTCTCGTAATACACTGGATTGTAGATGATGGATAGACTGTGGTTCAAATTCAAGCTGGGTTTGTTTAGGTTATTTTTCCAAAATAATTCTCCATTCTGCCTCTAATCAAATGTGTGTATATTTATTCTAAATTCTACTCCTCTTGAATATTTGTTTGAACGGGTAGTAAAATATGATGTTAAAAAATATACAACAGTAAGTTTATGTTATTTTGGCTACCACTCAATTTTTTATTCATTCTAAATGTTATAGGATAATAATATTTAGAGATGGATAAATACATTACACGTATTGCTTTTCTAATCTTAATTATTAATATAACTTATCATCTCTTCAGTTTGTTGAAACAATCCTTACTGGACGAACTACTAAGAAAAATAAATCTGTACAATCTTTATTTGTTATAAAACTATTCAATGAAATTTCCTAATGTTGGTCGTCTAAGCCTATATTAAGGTTCCAAGAAGCCTTATGATTTAGAGACAGTTGTAGAAGAAGGAATAGAGATGATTGAACACATTACAGCAGTTCTCTTTTACAACTTAGGAGTTGTGATATTTAGGATATTTCCATAAAAATAATTCTCGTTATAAATGGTGACGGTTAATCATAATAACTGATCATTTATAACAGTCAAGGAAAAGAGTAATACACTAAAAGGGAAGGAACACAATTTGCGTTAAGGACTCATTTGTAATCTATTGTTTTATATCTAATATTCACGTTATCCCTAAATGCTATTTATATTTTAATATCATAGCTAATAAATTGTTAATAATTTTTTACTATACTTTTTTTAGAATCACTATTTGATATCCAGAAGAAGAATTTAAAAATTAATAAACCTTCGAAAATTAAAATATGACACTTAAATTGAAATAATCTCTTCAGCAAATACTCCCTAGAGATCTTTTGATATAGTTATATAGCTGAGAGCTTAAATAACTTCTTTCATAATTATTTAATATTCTCTTCTTTAAAGGAGAATAAATAGATAAATTTGAACTTATTGAGACTAGATTTCATTTAGAGTATTATCGAAGACTTATATTTTCTTGCCATATAAAATATGACATGTTTGCTTATGATGTAATAAACCTATTGATCTTTGATCACCTTTCTGATTAGATTAATTTTAAAACATTCATTTTCTTTTTTATTTAGCACCATATCTTACTAACCGTTCGGGTTGTACGCAAAAACATTGAAATTTGAATTTATTTGTTAGGAACAATATTTTTTTAAATATAGATTCTAGGGATCGAAACAAACGTATGCTTAGACTAATAAGTACCCGTATCTGTGAGAACACGGTTTAAATATCAAATATTACTTGTTAGTATACTGAACTTCGAGATTTGAACCTTAGCCGGATGTACTGTGAAATATATAACCTAAATGTTTTCGCAGTCACCCTTCACGAAAATGTGGGCACATTGAATCTAATAGCTCCTTTTTACATACCTACCCCACTATTGTAGAAGCGTGGATATCCTGAACTTGCAAAAGTTTTCGGTAAAAATAGAAGCTACCCTATTCAAGTATACTAGCATATTCCTTATATAATTTTTAACAGCCAAGTGAGCTTTTACTCAACTCCTCGGAGAGAGAAGTATTGTGACAGTAAAATATCAAAATGGAGGTTTGATAAATGTAGACGTTTCACGACGCCAAGAAACCGTAAAAGGTGTTCTTCGCGATTCCGTCTCTCTGCCTGTCTGTCCCTCAGAACTAGAGCCAAAACCATTTTACCTACCAGACAGAAACTTGTTATATTGGGTTTTCATAAGGTTTTTCCTGAGACATTTTTTTCTGAAATAGGTATCCAAACCTAAAATTAAGGTAATTTACTGAAGGTCGGCAAAAAGAGAAAAATCTATTTCTCTCCAAATCCCTTTTGATGATTTTCAAATAAATTTTTGTATTAATGTATTATTTAACATTACAAACGAAAGGTCGAATCTTATTTTCCCATGAAAATGACTTTAAGGGTATCTTACATAGGCGGACATTTCCAGTTTTGGTCATTTCTCCGCAACTCTTGGAGACACGAAATAACGTATCATTGTAAAGTTGTGGTAGGGCCTACCTATCAAAAATAAAATATTGTATTTGTAATATATTTTATAAAACCAATAGTTTCTGATTTATAAGCAAATCTATATTAATATATTTTTATGAGCTCTTTGACTTTATTATTGAAATTGATTGTTTTGCGATTTGGTGGACAGAGATAGAGATGTTCTTCTATATTCATTGTTTTTGTAAAATTATATATTATTTAATTCATGCTATTTGGCTGAGTGTCTCTTTCACAATATATAATTATGATATCGTTTCACAAATCATACTAGTTTTAAGTAAATATATTATTTTAAAATAAAAGAGAAAGTATGAGTTGTGAGCCGTAAAATTTATCTTAGAAATCTAGAATCGAATTATTATAATTGAAAATAATATATGTGCTCATAGCAAACATATTGTCACTTGGCTAATTTAATAATAAACAAAAGTGATTAGTGATCATTTTAAAGGAATAAAAATAAAATTAGATAATATTAATTCCCGACCTAGTTGAAGAGTAAAATTTTCGCAGCACTTAATCTTTTAAATTATATACTAAACTAACTTTTATTTTTAATGGCTAGTGTTTTGACAAACAGCTGTTCTCTAGGAGGGTGTACACGGCTGTACTTTGAGTTGCCTATTAGCACTGTGACAGGGGATTAATGAAACGACACCCAAGATGCTGTTTCTAAATAAAGACAAAAGTTTTAAGTTTATTTCAATTATGTGGCTACTACCCTAAAGTAGACATATCTCTAATCCTGGTCTTTACATTTTTACGTTAGAGTAGCTATATTTAACTATTTATTTTTCTTTGAAATAAGCAATGTTGTCAAAAAGGAACATATTTGCGTTGCATGTTCAGTAAACACAGAGTTATTTGTTTGGTGTTAAAACTTGTGCGATAGTTATTTACTGAGATATTACCTTTAATACTTTAAAATACTTTTATTATTTATTATTATTATTATTATTATTATTATTATTAGCACGCGTCTTACTACCCGTTCGGGTTATACGCACTTACCTAATGTGTAATGGTAGGGTGATTGTGAGATGAAATGGAGGACCTACAGTTTAACGTGGAATCTGAACCACGGTGGAGGCCTGGCATTCCACACATTCACAAGATGTCTTGTCAGGAGGTGAAGGAAGGGACCGAGGAATTTAAATTAAAATACTTAAAAATGCCCTAGATGTTTATGAGCTCTATTTCATAAAATATACACACACTTAAAACTATATTTATACTTGGTAAATTCAATTTGATAAGATAAAGGTGGTTTTATAAGTAAACATTTATGGAAATAAAGTGTTAAGGTGGGAGTTTATGGAACGTGAGAAAAATTTGGTATTTTTGCAGTTTTTTATAAAAAAACTTTTTTTGGCAAAAATTAATAAACTATTGCTCAGTACAAATAAAGAGTTGAATTTTATTCACGTGGTTGTCTACATCTATGACTATCTGTCATGAGCATGATTGCATTAGATGAAATAAATTAAATTAACATAAGGGTTGTCATTAAATTCCAAAATACCCTTGCAAGAACTGTTGATATCAACACGTGAAGAAAATTATACTTTCTGTTTTCACTGAATCAATCTTTGATTTGTTTTACCAAAAAAAAGCTTTGATATAAAAACTGATAACCACGGACCTTTTATTTCCCCCTTATGAATCTTTAAAAATAATATTTAAAGGATATAGTATAAAAATAGATTCAGCTAAAATGAATATACTTTTTATACCCATTAGTTGTAACGGAATAAAGTTTGCATGAAATGTTATGTAATTTCATTTTGTTTTGATTTTTGTTGTATTATGGTATGAATAATTATCTATATTCAAAATTCTAGTTTACAAAATAAAAGGTGTATTTAAAGTTTGTTACAATAAAGTGTTAGACTAGCTTTAAAGAAATAGAAACTTTGTCAATATAATCCCTGGTGCAACCTGAGGAGGGCAAGTGGGGTACTTTTCCCCTATCTCCAATACTATTAATTTTTATACTACCCTTTTAAAACATATTTAGTACAGCTATAATACAAAGCAATAAATAGCGTCAAATACATAGGTTAAATTTTAAGACCAGGCTTACGACCTGATATTTAATGGGAATATTGTTACTAACATTAGAGAGCAGAGAAATAATAAATTCGATAAATTTTCAAAAGCCTTTCTCCCCATGTCACCAAGCAGGTTAAATTTCTGAATGCACCACTGAATATTGTAGCCACATTTATCTATTAAAAAGTGCTAAATATTTTAAATAGTTAATTTAATAATTCAATTCTATGTTTTGTGACATTGGCACTTGTTATTCAAAGATACAAATGTGTATTTCAAAAAAAAAACTTAATTTGTTAAAATTAGATATTTTTACAGAAATATATTTGTATCTACTATGATCACAACTTTTATTTCTGTGTGTGTGAAAACCCAGGAGAAATCAGTTTATGGTGAACTGGTTTTTGACATTTAGCCATAATAATATAGCATCACGGGGTTTATGAATAAATTTTCAACCATCACAAAATAAAAATGCAGTGAAACTTGTTGGAGACAAATATTCCACCTGTCATATGTAACCTTTTCATTTTATAAAATATTAACGAGAGAATGTTATGAATTATGATATAATGTGCTATACACGTCTCAACGATTGTTGAAACCAGTTAATATTAATTTGGAAATCAATCACTTGTTTGATGATATTAACTATGTTGTTGGTTGATGTACTTGTGTGTGAACGTATCACATCCAAAACTCACGTTAGTAAATCCCATCATAACCTATAATTTTGTTTGTAAAAGCAGCCCTACTCTTACCGATGGCCACGTGATTTTACGGTTGGTCTTTCCATTGCCTGGATTGCCCGTGATGAGTTCAAGGTTCGAATATCAACTGGGTGCACTGGAGGTGGTTTTAACAAGAGATTTATCAAGGTGGTTTTCCCATTCTCTCTACAAGCTAATACGTGTACACTTCTTTTGACATTATACAGGATGGGGCTGAAACAATTAGAAAATTAAAACTTTGTTTGAAAAGTAAATCTCCACTAACTAAATAAAAGCAAACTATATAATAAATAAACTTTTAAAGATTTTGTCACTCATGTGAGCTCCACCAAACGTCAGGTAAACTTCATCACGTTGTCCATCACTTTCATCAGCATAAATCGTCTAATTTTTCCACCCAATCCTATATATGATATACTTATTATTATAACATCTTATAAACTGTATTTAAACAGTGACTATGTTATTAAACAGTTTATATAAGTTAAGCATTGCAATATCCCTGCATACAAGAATAAAATATGCTTAGTATTTATCTCAAAGACTTTCTCTTTATCGAGATGCACATTCAAGGCACCTGCGTGAAAGTATCAATCATTGTCACGCCTCATGGCTTAAAATATAATGGTCTTTATCGTTTCCTGGAACTACTTCTATCCAAGCTTTAGATCCTCTAGCTCTTCACTTACCATGCCAATAAGAAATAGGTGAAAGAAAACTAAGAAACTACTTACACAGGAAAGCTCGTTGCTATTTCTCAAATATCTTAAAACTTTATTTTGAGAGCCTGTCAAAAATTACTCTATTTGTTAGAGGAAGATTAAATCTAGAGTCCTTTTTTCATCAATCCTATTCTCATAGCTTCGCAAAGGTGCTTCAAAAGTGGTTGAAAATGAGCCAATGTTACATTTCACACTTTTATTCTATTGATTAAAATTAAAATATAGGATTATTAAGGATAATGATAATATTTAGCACCGCGTCTTACTACCCGTTCGGTTTATACGCTTTAAGTACTAATTATGCTAATGGATTAGGAATTGGGAAGGTTGAATTAGGGGAAGTGAACCCGCATTTGCGTGGAGGGAGAGTGGAGAACCATTTAGGAAAAACCACCCCCAGTTCACCCGACCGAGATTCGAACCTCGATCTCCCCGTCCTCAGCAGTCGAGCTCAACACGACAAGCGCGTTAGCCAACTACGCCATCGAGGCGGGTTGTTAAGGATAAAGAGCTATATTGGAATCTTTTGACTTTCCGTGAGCCATATTTTGAAATAAATCACAGTGGAATTAAATATTGCATTAGAGTTGAACATTTGCGTGAACATTCCCAGCTTACCGAGGCAGTCTTATAAATGGATATCATGCAAACATTAAAAGCAGTGCTACACGACAACATTAAAAGCAGTTCTATGTAACAACAAAAACATTATGATCGACTTTGGCATCAAATTTGCATCACATGTTTAAAGTTTCTTATCGACTTCACTTCTCGCTCTATTTTAATAGTGATATTCACATACCTCTATTATGTTGTTAGTTTTTAAAACTATATTACTTCTGTATTCACAACACAAGGCTCATTATATGATAAAACATTGGATTGTGTGCAAGCGCGTTGAACGCGCAGTTTTGTTGTGAGTCTCCGTAGCATAGTTTAAAATATAATCAAACGAACCATTAATTATGCCAACAATTTTCATCATTTCTTATTTCGACAAACAAGGTATTTTCTCAAGTCTATTTTTTTTATTACAATATGATATACCTAGCACATATTCCATTATTTCTCAGGACAAAAGACATACCAATTTTGATACTAAAGCAGCAATATTATCACCGGACGATATTCTAGGAAGTCTTTTGAACAGGTAGTTATTGGAGAAGTTGGTTTGAACAAAAAGCTTTTGTTTTAGTCAAAATATTTTTACCTTTGAACACAACTTTCTCGTTAAAAAAAGTTATGCTCAATACAGGTTTGCTTATGTGGTGTGCAAACTCTAAGAGTGGGTATAGGCCCACACCAGACAAATAACCCAGTCTCGTTTCAGTAGTTTAAATATGCAGATAGCATGTACGGGAACATTGAGTCGGAGAGAGGGGTGTTTGCGGATAACATGGATGGGAACATTGAGTGGGAGGGAGGGGTATATACAGATAACATGGACGGGAACATTGAGGGGGACAGAGGGGTATATACAGATAACATGTACGGAAACATTGAGTGGGAGAGAAGGGTATATATAGATAACATGGACGGAAACATTTAGTGGGAGAGAGGGCTATATAAAGGTAACATGGACGGGAACATTGAGTGGGAGAGAGGGGTATATACAGGTAACATAGACGGGAACATTGAGTGGGAGAGAGGGGTGTTTGCGGATAACATGGACGGGAGCATTGAGTGGGAGGGAGGGGTATATACAGATAACATGGACGGGAACATTGAGGGGGAGAGAGGGGTGTATGCGGATAACATGTACAGGAGCATTGAGTGGGAGAGAGGGGTATATACAGGTTACATGGACGGGAACATATAGGGGGAGAGAGGGGTGTATGCGGATAACATGTACAGGAGCATTGAGTGGGAGAGAGGGGTATATACAGGTAACATGGACGGGAACATTGAGTGGGAGAGAGGGGTGTATGCAGATATCAAGGACGGGAACATTGAGTGGGAGGGAGGGGTATATACAGATAACATGGACGGGAACATTGAGTGGGAGAAAGGGGTATAAACAAGTAACATGGACGGGAGAATTGAGTGGGAGAGAGGGGTATATACAGGTAACATGGACGGGAACATTGAGTGGGAGAGAGGGGTATATACAGATAACATGGACGGGAGCATTGAGTGGGAGAGAGGGGTATATACAGGTAACATGGACGGGAACATTGAGTGGGAGAGAGGGGTGTATACAGGTAACATGGACGGGAACATTGATTGGGAGAGAGGGGTATATACAGGTAACATGGACGGGAACATTGAGTGGGAGGGAGGGATATATAAAGGTAACATGGACGGGAACATTGAGTGGGAGAGAGGGGTATATACAGATAACATGGACGGGAAATTGAGTGGGAGAAAGGGGTATAAACAAGTAACATGGACGGGAGCATTGAGTGGGAGAGAGGGGTATATACAGGTAACATGGACGGGAGCATTGAGTGGGAGAGAGGGGTGTATACAGGTAACATGGACGGGAACATTGATTGGGAGAGAGGGGTATATACAGGTAACATGGACGGGAACATTGAGTGGGAAAGAGGGGTGTATGTGGATAACATGTACGGGAGCATTGAGTGGGAAAGAGGGGTGTATGTGGATAACATGTACGGGAACATTGAGTGGGAGAGAGGGGTGTATACAGGTAACATGGACGGGAACATTGAGTGGGAGAGAGGGGTGTATACAGGTAACATGGACGGGAACATTGAGTGGGAGAGAGGGGTGTATACAGGTAACATGGACGGGAACATTGAGTGGGAGAGAGGGGTGTATACAGGTAACATGGACGGGAACATTGAGTGGGAGAGAGGGGTGTATACAGGTAACATGGACGGGAACATTGAGTGGGAGAGAGGGGTGTATACAGGTAACATGTACAGGAGCATTGAGTGGGAGAGAGGGGTGTATACAGATAACATGGACGGGAACATTTAGTGGGAGAGAGGGGTGTATACAGGTAACATGGACAGGAACATTGAGTGGGAGAGAGGGGTGTATACAGGTAACATGGACGGGAACATTGATTGGGAGAGAGGGGTATATACAGGTAACATGGACGGGAACATTGAGTGGGAGGGAGGGATATATAAAGGTAACATGGACGGGAACATTGAGTGGGAGAGAGGGGTATATACAGATAACATGGACGGGAACATTGAGTGGGAGAAAGGGGTATAAACAAGTAACATGGACGGGAGATTGAGTGGGAGAGAGGGGTATATACAGGTAACATGGACGGGAACATTGAGTGGGAGAGAGGGGTATATACAGATAACATGGACGGAGCATTGAGTGGGAGAGAGGGTATATACAGGTAACATGGACGGGAACATTGAGTGGGAGAGAGGGGTGTATACAGGTAACATGGACGGGAACATTGATTGGGAGAGAGGGGTATATACAGGTAACATGGACGGGAACATTGAGTGGGAGGGAGGGATATATAAAGGTAACATGGACGGGAACATTGAGTGGGAGAGAGGGGTATATACAGATAACATGGACGGGAACATTGAGTGGGAGAAAGGGGTATAAACAAGTAACATGGACGGGAGCATTGAGTGGGAGAGAGGGGTATATACAGGTAACATGGACGGGAGCATTGAGTGGGAGAGAGGGGTGTATACAGGATGGACGGGAACATTGAGTGGAGAGAGGGGTATGTATGTGGATAACATGTTCGGGAGCATTGAGTGGGAGAGAGGGGTATATACATGTAACATGACGGGAGCATTGAGTGGGAGAGAGGGGGTATATACAGGTAACATGGACGGGAGCATTGAGTGGGAGAGAGGGGTGTATGTGGATAACATGGACGGGAGCATTGAGTGGGAGAGAGGGGTATATACAGGTAACATGGACGGAACATTGAGTGGGAGAGAGGGGTATATACAGGTAACATGACGGGAACATTGAGTGGGAAGAGGGTGTATGGTAACATGTACGGGAGCATTGAGTGGGAGAGAGGGTATATCAGGTAACATGGACGGGAACATTGAGTGGGAAGAGAGGGTGTATGTGGATAACATGTACAGGAGCATTGAGTGGGAGAGAGGGTATATACAGGTAACATGGACGGAGCATTGAGTGGGAGAGAGGGGTATATACAGATACATGGACGGGAACATTGAGTGGGAGAGAGGGGTATATAAGTAACATGTACAGAAGCATTGAGTGGGAGAGAGGGTATATACAGGTAACATGGACGGGAACATTGAGTGGGAGAGAGGGGTGTATGTGGATAACATGTACGGGAGCATTGAGTGGGAGAGAGGGGTGTATGTGGATAACATGTCGGGAGCATTGAGTGGGAGAGAGGGTATATACAGGTAACATGGACGGGAACATTGAGTGGGAGAGAGGGGTGTATGTGGTAACATTACGGAGCATTGAGTGGGAGGTAAGGGTATATACAGGTAACATGGACGGGAGCATTGAGTGGAGAGAGGGGTATATACAGGTAACATGGACGGGAACATTGAGTGGGAGAGGGGTGTATGTGTACATGTACGGGAGCATTGAGTGGAGAGAGGGGTATATACAGGTAACATGGACGGGAACATTGAGTGGAGAAGGGTGTTAAGGTAACAGTCGGGAGCATTGAGTGGGAGAGAGGGGTTATGTGGATAACATGTACGGGAGCATTGAGTGGGAGAGAGGGGTATTATACAGGTAACATGTACGGAGCATTGAGTGGGAGAGAGGGGTATATACAGGTAACATGGACGGGAACATTGAGTGGGAGAGAGGGGTGTATGCGGATAACATGGACGGGAGCATTGAGTGGAGAGAGGGGTATATACAGGTAACATGGACGGGAACATTGAGTGGGAGAGAGGGGTATATACAGGTAACATGGACGGGAACATTGAGTGGGAAGAGGGGTGTATGTGGATAACATGTACGGGAGCATTGAGTGGGAAAGAGGGGTGTATGTGGATAACATGTACGGAGCATTGAGTGGGAGAGAGGGTGTATGTGGATAACATGTACGGGAGCATTGAGTGGGAGAGAGGGTGTATGTGGATAACATGTACGGGAGCATTGAGTGGGAAAGAGGGGTATTTACAGGTAACATGTACGTGAGCATTGAGTGGGAGAGAGGGGTGTATACAGGTAACATGACGGGAGCATTGAGTGGAGAGAGAGGGGTATATACAGTAACATGTACGGGAGCATTGAGTGGAGAGAGGGGTGTATACAGGTAACATGGACGGGAGCATTGAGTCGGAGAGGGGTTATATACAGTAACATGGACGGGAACATTGAGTGGGAGGAGGGGTATATACAGTAACATGGACGGGAACATTGAGTGGGAGAGAGGGTTATACAGGTAACATGTACGGGAACATTGAGTGGGAGAGAGGGGTATATACAGGTAACATGTACGGGAGCATTGAGTGGGAGAGAGGGGTATTATACAGGACAGTAACATTGTGGAGAGGTACGTAGCATTGGCATGGTGAGAGAGAGGGTATATACAGGTAACATGGACGGAGCATTGAGTGGGAAAGAGGGGTTATGTGGATAACATGTACGGGAGCATTGAGTGGGAGAGAGGGGTATTTACAGGTAACATGTACGTGAGCATTGAGTGGGAGAGAAGGGTATATACTGGTAACATGGACGGGAGCATTGAGTGGGAGAGAGGGTGTATCGGATAACATGGACGGGAGCATTGAGTTGGAGAGAGGGCTATATACAGATAACATGGACGGGAGCATTGAGTGGAGAGAGGGCAAATATAAAGGTAACATGGACGGGAACATTGAGTGAGAGAGAGGTGTATTTACAGGTAACATGGACGGGAGCATTGAGTGGGAAAGAGGGATGTATACAGGTAACATGTACGGGAGCATTGAGTGGGAGAGAGGGGTATATACAGGTAACATGTACGGAGCATTGAGTGGGAGAGAGGGGTGTATGCGGATAACATGTGCGGGAACATTGAGTGGGAGAGAGGGGTGTATGCGGATAACATGTACGGGAACATTGAGTGGAGAGAGGGTGTATGCGGATAACATGTACGGGAACATTGAGTGGGAGAGGGGGTGTATGCGGATAACATGTACGGGAGCATTGAGTGGAAGAGAGGGGTATATACAGGTAGCATGTACGGGAACATTGAGTGGGAGAGAGGGGTATATACAGGTAACATGTACGGGAACATTGAGTGGGAGAGAGGGGTGTATGCGGATAACATGTGCGGGAACATTGAGTGGAGAGAGGGGGTATGCGGATAACATGTACGGGAGCATTGAGTGGAAGAGAGGGGTATATACAGGTAGCATGTACGGGAACATTGAGTGGGAGAGAGGGGTGTATACAGGTAACATGTACGGGAGCATTGAGTGGGAGAGAGGGGTATATACAGGTAACATGTACGGGAGCATTGAGTGGGAGAGAGGGGTGTATACAGGTAACATGTACGGGAGCATTGAGTGGGAGAGAGGGTGTTTACAGGTAACATGTACGGGAGCATTGAGTGGGAGAGAGGGGTATTTATAGGTAACATGTACGGGAGCATTGAGTGGGAGAGAGGGGTGTATGCGGATAACATGGACGGGAGCATTGAGTGGGAGAGAGGGGTATTACAGGTAACTATGTACGGGAGCATTGAGTGGGAGAGAGGGGTGTATACAGGTAACATGTACGGGAGCATTGAGTGGGAGAGAGGGGTGTATGCGGATAACATGTACGGGAGCATTGAGTGGAAGGGAAAGGGATAAGCTGATGAAGCCACTTATTTCCTTTGAGTTTTGAAGCTTCATACCTCTTATCATTGATATTCAAGGCATCAATATGTTCGTTGGTCCAGTTGTTTTCACTGACTATGGTAGCCGCCTGGGAATTCAGAAACAGGTCTCCCAGTAATAGTTGTGAAGAATAATAAACTACCCCATAATTCATTCATGCCTTGGACATACTGACAATCACGTCATTTAGAGTAAGCTGTAATCTGTGTTTAGAAATTTCACATTAAATACCCCATTAAAATAAGGACTTGCTGAGGCCAGAAGGTTTAAAATCCAACCCACATTATTTTAACACCTTCTATCCTCTCTCATCCCTACCACACGAATGTAAATTGAAAAATAGCACAGATGGTTAGAAATATAGGAAGCAAGGGGGGAAATTATTTACCTCAAACCTTTTCAAAGAGGCTTTTGTTTTTTTCCATCTCATCTTACTACCGGTTTGAAATGTACACATTTTAATTACAATGACACAAAAAGGGCTAGGCAGGTAGAATCTAGAAAAAAATAATTGTATTTGGTTGTATTGAGAGGAGGAACTACTTGGGAAAAAGAGTTCTTAATAAACTCAGCCAAAAGTTATACACTAAGCTCCCTGTCAATGGCAAACCAGACTATATTAAGTCCATGGGACCAGTGATTTGACTGACTTTGGTTCAAGTTCTGATTTATTCCTCAAATAGTACGAAATATAATGTCATACAAGCGGGTCAGAGCTCCATATAAATTTGTCTCCAGATGCGATTAACTCCACTTGTGTGCCAATTACTTTTATCGTTAAAACCGTAGTGAATGGAACTTATATTCATTGTCATAATAGCAGCATTTCTTTAACAGACGGCTACTACTCTGAAGCAGGTGTTGCAAAACATTTTAGACCGAAGGAACCCTTGCAATATAAAAAATTCATACTGGAGCCTTAAATGCATATTTTACACTAATATATTAATAATCAATAAAGTTAGTAAAATTTTACATTTTAAAAGTATACAACAAACAGAAATCACACATTTGTTGGCTGTGGCTTTGGAAAGTGTCCTTTATTCAAATTTGAAAAAATTAGCAATCTTAGTTAATTATTTTACAGTGTGAAAACTAATAAATAATATAGTAAAATTATTGCATGGTGGAGCCTAAGGGCCCAATGGACCACAGTTATAAGAAAACTACTTTGACGGGAATTGAATAGCCAACCATATTGTTTTTTTACATCCTTCTTTCAGAAATGGCCCTCCTAACCAAACTAAGGGACTTTGAAAGCCTACATCCGTCTCAGTCAGCGGTTGAAGATCAGTGGGGAAAGCGTATATAAGTATTGAAAACACTCAGTAGACGCTCTGCTACCATTTTTCAATGTCTTCCAATATCGACGATGCGATGCATCATGGGTGGACGTGCGAATAGGCTCACCCTCTTTCCCTGGCCACACATTTTTAAAACCCTTCCTCCCCATCCCCACTATATCATGACCACCCCAATTCATCGCACCTGGATGTTAGGGATGAAATCAACAAGTTACAGTAGCGGGAAAAGTAGGGTATACCAAATAGATAGATTAAAAAAGTAGACCTAAATATAATCATCCAAAATATTGTGCTCTTAGTGTTTTTCTTAGGTAAACTACGTTTTAATATCCATCTGTGCTTCTCCAGTCTTACTAAACGTATGCTATTTTTGAGGTAGAAATTATAAACGTATAATCTAGAGAAAATGTAATCGTATTTAAATAGAGGAGAATCGAGAGACCATATAGTGAAAAAATTCACTCAATAAATTCGATCAAGATTTGAACCCATACATCTCCGTTGCTGTAAAACCAGTCTAGACGAGACTAACGCTTACGTTCACGTGCCATCTCAATGCATGAATTTTTTTTATTTTTTTTTAGGTTGCTTATTAATTCGAATCTGTATCTATGATCAAGCTATTTAAGGTGTTAGACAAGAATTAATTGGTGACACGCACGAAGTTCTAGGTCTATTTCTCAACTGTTAACTGCATCATGATAACTTTTTAAAAAATACAAGAAAAATATTTACGCTATTTTGAAAGTTTATATGATCATAATCCTGAATAATTAACAGTTTATTTTGTTTATTAGCCATTACTGTCACTAAACTAATATTTCAAATATATCATATTATGTATGTATTCACCTTATACAAATTAATGTATTCCGAAATATCTCAATATGAAATTAAAGTTCTAATAATAGTGTCAAGGACATGGCGTGAGTCTCGTCTAGTCTGGTTTGCCGGTGACAGGTCAGGATTAGTTCTGTGACGGGTCGCTTGAGAAGATTCTACCTAAATAGTTTCACACCCTCCTTCCACGTAAACCCAGCAATACTTTCTCTAAATTTAACATTCCATTCCAATACTCTATGACCATTCGTGTGAATATATAAATAGCCCGGCTGAGCTGTGAAGCTTGAGGCATTAACATCAAATTTAAAAAAATCTACGCTGACTTACATTTTATTCACGCTAAATGCCTTTAATTAAACTAATCGTGAAAGGATGAGATTAGAACTAAGAAGTAAATTGAGCACATTGTCATGGATAAAGATTGACAGACATTTTAGAAACGACACTCTCTGTAAACCAGACCGAGGTTTGAACCCCTATCTCCACATCACCGGTAAGCCAGATTAGATTATCTGGAAATCTAATTGACTTTTCCACCGATACGGGTAAAATAAATTGTGTTTTTTAAGCTATTTTGTATATTTATTGTGTTTTTTTAACTGTAAGGTACGAAAAAAAATAAAACGCCCGTCCTACCCTCCTCTTGCCAACGCTCCTAGTCGTGTACGGAGCGAGAATGTATGACCGTGTCGCTTCCCGGTGGCGACGCCGCGAACTAGGTGTTCTCTGCTCTTTTCTGGCGCGCTCCACGGTTCAGAGGTGACCGTGAGTGCGAGCAAGTCGGGTCGGTCGCCTAGGCAACCGTCGCTAGGATACCCCTGAGCCGTCGGCATGGGTACGTTTTATTCAGGGAGAGGGGGCAATGAGATTATTTTATATCTTAGTGAATTAACAATACTTTCTTTTTTACCTGAAATATTTCAATGCATGAGATTTGTCTTATTACTTTTCTCACCCTTAATATATAGTAAAACTTTGTAAAAAAACTTTTAGAAAATACAATAATGATTTTGCTTTCAACAGTGAAACCACTCTTATAGATTATTTGTGTCATTTTATAGGTATTTATAGTATTTATCAAAAGTGACAGCTGCAGATCACATGTCTCGACATATGAATATTTGAAAGCCGATCTACAGATTATCCCTCCTTTGTTTCTGCTTTTGCTCCCTCTCTTTCCTGTGTACTGTATGTATTTTTTAACGGTCTGGCGACCCAACATGTGCTATGGGGTGGGTTTTTATACTTACTTTCCCACCCCCAACCTATGGATAGCGATCTTCAGCCCGCCAGGGCGCCATTGTTTTTCTTGTTGAGTTTTGTACTGTATGTCCATGTCGTGTCCGTTTTCGAGAGCCCTTCGGGGCTGGTGTTAACTGTCTGTCCTTTATGTTTCACATGTTTTATTAATGTTTATAACTGATATATGTGTTACAAGAATAAAATAAAACTCTTACAAACAAAAAAAACTACAGATTATTATCATATAAAGGAACATTTTGGACAGTTAATAAAATTTACAAAAAAACTTTGCATATATTCATATATACATTCATATGATCTGGAGCTGCCAGACTTAATATATATAATAAATACCAATAAAATAACATTAATAAAATTGTAAATTGTGTCAACAAACGTAAAATAAAATGTTTATTTTATAAAAGATTCAGTTCTACAGAATCCACCTATTGCATATTTTCTAGCTGTCGGATGAATATTTCCCTATGACAATTGAGCTGTATGTTACAACGCTTTGCCTTAACCCACCAAGCACCTGAGCCAAGAGAGCGGGGTTTGACTTACTGCTGGGTAAATTGTTGCCTATATTTATTTTTATTTAGAAATCTTTATAGAAAGATGTATTTCCTTAATATTTATTTTACCTTAGATTGAATATTTAGTATTTTGACAGCCATTACTGACATCAGAGAGTACAATTAAGTATTTTAACATCTTCTCCATGCTTAAAAATAATTATTAAATGTGTGTAAATAAATGTTACTCAATCAGAGAGATTTTTTACTTATTTTGGCATGCTTAAATACTACTTATATACTACTACTACTACTACTACTACTACTACTACTACTACTACTACTATACTACTACTATACTACTACTACTATGATCACTCTATTTCGAACATATTATATTAGAAAATACAAGTTTGATATATATATATATTCAAATATGCATATATACATATCTAGCATAAAAAGTCCAATATTCATTTCCAATTTGTGTTACAGACAAACTAATAAAAATATAGTTTTATATCCCCTCTTTTTACTCTCTCATATCAAGAGAAAGTATTGTGGTTGTGAAAAAATCCATCCCTATATTATGAAGAATTTTTACAATTTATGTGCATGCTAACCCAAAAAAGGGTGGATTTTAAAATTATGTGTGTCCCTATGTATTTTTGTCTGTCACTCAGTCTGTCCCTGGCCCGGATCAAAAACAGTTTGATTAGATTTTTTTCAAACTTGATATTTAGAGCTTAAGGATATACTGTAAAGTAGAACCAAATTTGCTTTGCCCTAATTATTCAATTAAGGTTATTTTATTGATAATTAATTTTATTGAATTCTAATTTTTCTAAAATTGCTCTACAGATTTTGTTTGATATTACAAATAGCACTATATAACTGGTTTTTGGACAAATGTCGTTTAAGGTTGGTTGACAAATTTAAAATTTTGGAAAATTCTAAACATTTTGAAAATAGCTTAATGATTTTTTCAAATCTGGAGATTGTGTGGTATGACAAATAACAACGTAGGTTTATGATTATTTTTGGGGTAAACATTCATTTACAGGTAGTTTAGTGATGATTGATTTTTCAAAAACTTAAAATATTTTACATATGGCTTTAACGATTTAGTTTCAGATGGGTATCTGGGGTTGTGTTTGACATAAAAAATAACCCTTTGGGACTATACTTTGTTTTGGGTAGAAATTCGATAAAGAATCGTTTAATGATGAGTGAGTTTTGAAAAATAATTATTTTTAAATTTCTATAAATATTTCAGTCTAAATTTTATTTGGGGAGAATTTGATATAAACAAAACAAATAAAGCTGAATAATTGTTTGTGGGGTGAGAGGGAGAATTCGGTTATGTGTAGTTTACTGAAGACTTTGTTTTTTAATTTTAATTATTTGAAAAAATGACTTTAGCGATTGGGTTCAAAATGGATATTTGTTTAGTTGCTTGTAATAAAAATATTTAAACAGATTAGTTTTCGAAAGAAAAATTAATTTAATATGTTTAATTACTGACTGACTTTTGTAAGAAAAAAAAATAGCTGTAATGATTTGGTTCAAAATTTGTATCAGGGGACTATTCTACATTAATAATAATGATTCATCTGTATATATCTAAAATAAATTAATTAAAGTTTAGTTTGCTTAAGAAAAATTAGAGAAATATTGAATTATTTGTAATTTACATTAAAGATTGTATAGAAATAGGTTATCT
Source organism: Timema cristinae (assembly GCA_039000515.1). NCBI lineage: Eukaryota > Metazoa > Arthropoda > Insecta > Phasmatodea > Timematidae > Timema > Timema cristinae. The sequence goes on along the minus strand of JBCFYV010000012.1, from coordinate 20,805,272 downwards.
GGGAATAATTCTTCATGATAAATAGGATTAGTATTTTTTATTTTTACAAATAACAAATAAGTTTAGAGTTGTTTACAAAAAATGTATTTTTGAAAATATGAATTGTGTTAAATATATTTGAAAAATATTGTTTAAAATGTATGTATAATGAGTGATTATTGTGACTAACAAGAAAATGTGTTTGTTTTTAAGAGAAAAACATACTTGAGGATAGTTACCTATACTTGAAAATCATCTTCGAAGCCATAACACAAAATATGGGAGAGATGTGCGCGATTGTTCGTAACATTTAGGCCTACCAAAACCGACAAAAGTCCGTCAGAGACAAGTACTTCAATTATTCAGCAACAATGACGTCCATAGTCTATTTAATATAAAGCAAATGGCCATAGCATCTAAACACCAAGGACATTTTAATTTTTTTTTAAATTTTTTTTCAATAGTCACATATCATAACTATCCTATATTATAAATAAATAACTACGTTGTCCTCTAATATAAAATGTTTATAATGTAAATTGATCTCTACTCATCATTTAATTTTCACGGGGATGTCAGACAATAAAGTTGTACAACTATTTAGAGATTTGGAAGGAAAACCACGGTATAATTATTCTACTCTTTAGTTCCGTAGTAAAATGGTAGCAAAATGGTGGACTATATTAGTTTATTTGTGTCTGAATTGTGTTTATTTGAGTAATTGTAGATGTTAAATGCTTATTTAAGCGTGTTCTTATGAAACAACAAGTTTAGTAATATTTTCTGATTAGTATTAGCTATTTTGACTTAGAGTTATGGGTTATTTTCAAGTAATATAAAAGTGAAAAAACGTATTTGTGCATTATAACGACAGGTCAACCGTTGCCAAAAATGTGAACTTGGAAACCTTAAGGTTGGAGCGAGTTTAGGAGGCCTTGCACAATAAATATAATATTTTTTCACGTCACCAGCATCACGGAGGCCGTGACACGCTCGGTTGTGGAAGATATCAAACATTTCGACGTAGTGTTTCTACAACAATTTATTACTTATTGACCTATTATTTCGTTTCACAAATATTAAGAGTTTTTAGTAAGTGTGTATTTAAGATAAAGCGAGAGAAAGTCTGTGCGGTGCACCATACCATATCATACCATTTATCTGGTTTCAGGAGATCGTGAAAGCGTCGACATTTATCAAAATCTTGAGTTTTATTTTTTACTCTTTTTCTTCAGGGTGTCTAGAAAAAGCATAAATAAAGTCCTTGTTGTGTACATCTCGCTGTATCATAACAGAGTATTTACACAGTTACTTTAGTACATTTTATAAAAATGGGAATCCAAGTATTTAGAAAATATTCTAGCAAAAAATTATTTCAAGATATTTTATATTGACATAGTACTTATGTGTAGAATACTTTCATTTACTAGTATTATTATTATTATTTAGCACCGCGTCTTACTACCCGTTCGGGTTATACGCCATTTACTAGTAATTTGTTTAATATAATATTATTTTAATTTTAAATTATTGGGTAGGATTATACGAATTTCGAGCTAATAGCGAAATTAATATTTTTTGTGGTATTTACATTAAATGTAAACATTTGTGGGTATTTAATTTTCCTTGGCATGAGATGGTGATGTTATCAACTATTTTTATTTATAAAGTATTCCAAGTACATATAAGATTTAAAAAAAACACAGCCCCATTTTTTTTATATATATTTAAAGGGTTCACGGAAAAAAGGGGAATATCATATTTTGTACTTTTCCAGAAAATTAGTTTTTGACATTATTTTATTGCTACTACTTTTATATAATGATAAATTGTGCTTATATTTGTATTATTGTATTGTGCAATTGGTAAAACTTTTACCTTAATTAAAAATTTTTATTCCATTAAATATATATATAAATATAAATATAGTAATAAATACAATTTGTTTTAGGAAAAAAGTTGCGGTGTCAATAAAAGAGGGGAATATCAGAAAAGAGGCCTTTATCATCACTCATTAGTTTTATTCATTAAAAATTAAGTATCGTCTTTAAAAATACACTGAAATAATAACAAAATTTCCTAAGTATTTTTTTTCTAAACACACAAAAAAACTACTGTAATTCAAAAATAGCTATAAACAAAAAAGTATACATATTTAATAAAAATTATAAATAATCTAAGTGAAAAAACTCTTAAGTTGTCTTTACTATCATCACTGTTTTCATGTGTTTCTTCTTTATAAACTCTTCCGATTTTTAGCATTATGTATTTTAAACACCTTTGGAAATACTATTTAATTTTATTTTAGATCTTAATTCTTAGATTTTTTTCCCTGTGGCATTTTTGGATGCTGAGAATGGAATGTTCTGACTTACTCCCCATATAACTTCTTTATTTGTTGAAGATCTTTGAATATTTCATAAGGAATAGGTTGGACATCTGTTAAAAAAATGTGTGTAATTTATGAAAATATGAATTTTTCTATAAATATATTCTTTAAGTTGGTTTAGTCTAGGTTAAGCTATGTTAGGTTAAAGTAGTCAGTTTTATTGGTGCAAGAAAAACCACTACAAAATATATTTTACTATCTTAATACCACATGTTTTAGTTATTAAACCAATGATACTATTACTCACCTTGGTATGCAATCTCAGGGACGATAAATAAATCTTCTTTGTCGTAGTTTGGGATCATCTGATGGTGGAAGTGAACCTGGCTCGTTGATCTCGTGGCCACCTCAATGGCCATGGTATGTCATTGAATGTATATATTATATATCAACTGTGTGTTGACCTGTATTGCGACACGCGTGGGTGTTTATTCAAAGCAATTAATTCTCTTACTGGCCTGGAATTAAATGGGTTTTTCTTGGAGTAGTTTTGGTCCAGATAATCTGTTTACGAACCAACTGTCTGTCAACCTGTTGTTCGAGCCGCCTCAAAATATTCATTCCACTCTGTAGGCAATTCAACCCACCTGTTTTGGTTAACAATAGCCATATTCCTCTCACACTTGAGGTATGAGTGCCCTTGAATTGGAAAGTTAATTTAACCTTTTCCAATCGCTTAGTATGGTGAACAATAAGTGAACAGCCGGAAAAGGGTCCAATTCTAGTTCTGTCCACTGCACGAGTCACATCAAATGTCCAGTTCTTTCACTACAGGGTCAAGCTGCACCATAAAATAAAAGGTTGACATTTCATGAGTTCCCTTGCAAGCAACAGTCTCATCGTAGGCATAAAAGAATGACTCATCTGTGGAGAGGATATGGATATTGAATATACACACACTGTCAATTGACGTTTATAATTCACGTCGTGTGTGGTGATATTAGGTACATATAGATTATTTTGGAGGTCCATACTAATAGACTCGTGACCTGGATATTTTGGTTCTTCAACCGCGATATATGCTTTCAAACGTAAAACTTATTAGCTTTCACCAGGTGCAGTTTATTTTCTACAGACTACCTATGCAATTGTTTTTATCGTCTTCTGATTTCTCATTGCATCGGGATAATTTTTTAATCCGTGTTCAATTGCACGCACCTCAGCTGCATATAGCTCGCACGAGCTATAGGTGCCCCGCCATGGATAACTAACTAAAGCTAGCGTTAATATTATCGTTGAAAACTTTTCGGTATTTTTCATACAGAATTTTATTTTTCGGGTGATTTTGTTTTTACAGATTATACTGTTTTGTAACATTCAATTTCTGGGGCAAATAGTTCCTCTTTGAGTATTTAAGACGGTAATGATTTATTTCTCCTTTAAAAGATCCAACGTGGGTGCAAATATCATTAAAGTCTCTTTAGACAAACGATTTATCCTGTTTGTATGCTGACCTTGACCATCTTTGGGTTGGCCACCTCTTTAAATGTAACTTTGAATAACCTTGACTTTCATTTTAGAAATTCCAAGAAGAGAATCAAACGTTTTAAGCACACAGGGACCTCCACAATATCTTCTTGTCTTTTCACACGTCCACGGTGTGAATATGAACAGTCATGAATTATCGCATTTTCCTAGGCTTGCCTAGGCCTACGTTGGAAAATTGTATTCACTCTTATAAGACCACTGTATAAGACTGTTCTGTTCGTTTACTATCATTTTATTGAGATTTACTTTTATAGATTTTCGATCCCTTTCATCTACATTTTGTAAACATTTCAAGCGTGAACACATTTTTATAGTCAGAACCTGTTTGATGAGTTGATGCAAGGAATTCTTTTTAACATCACTCATTCTGCAAGCTATTTTAGTTTTCTTTGTTGGTTTTTGGTATAGTAATGTCCTGTTCAGTGCTCGCCAATGCCTCATTGTTTAGTCACTCTATAAAGAAACCACTGAATACTCACACCAGAACCTCACTAGCCAATCCAAAAGACACACGAGAATTGAAAGTAGGGCCACGTTTAGGGTGAGGGGGGGGGGGGGGAAGGAGCACCTGCCCTGGGTTTCACATTCTAGGGGGACAAATTTTCCTAAAAAATATTAAATTAATTACAGCTATTATTCTAAATTTCATATCAAATAATATACACATAGTTAACAGCAATAAGTACTCGCTTAGTGATAATATTCCATTATAGATTCCTGAAAACCCTAGCCTTATGTAATTTAAGATTTATGTTAGTCGCGTAATGTGCAGCATTACATTAGAATACGCCACAAAACACTAACAGTGCAATGGTGCAAAGAAGAATTACTTTTGTTTACCTAATTGGACTGATTGTTTGCATTTAATAAAATACAATCATTTAATGGGTTGATCAATATTCCACAAAACATGAAGAATTATTAAGTAGTATAAGTACCAACTACATGCTAAAATAAAATAAAAAAGTTGACGTACAAAGGGTTGGGGGGGGGGGGGCTCACATTTTCTTAAAACGGCCCTGAGTGAAAGTTAAACAAAGCAGTGTTGGGAAACATACATTCACCCTTATTTCGTTGTTCCACATTGACATTCATCTTTTTCCATTATAGTCTATATTTTAAAACCTCAATAAAGCTTTACCATACTGTTATTTAAATGTAACTATCTTGCAAAAAAAAATTGCTTGTTTAAAGGTATATGACATCTTGCCAACCTCAAAAATTAAAATATTTGGAACTCCCCCTTTTTCCCGTAGGTCCCTCATTTGTTAATAAGTGTATAATTCTTTTTTTTTGGGGGGGGGGGATTAGTTGATAAAGTTATCTTTGAATTATGAATAACTTGGTGCTTATGGTGTCCATTGTATTTTTTTTTATATAATTGGAAGTTATTTTATGTATTTTATTTTAGAGGTTTCTACGTTGTACGAAATTTTAGTTTTTGTTGTTGGGGGGGGGGGAGGCCATATATTTTGGCTGTACTTATCGAACATTTTTACATTTTAATGTTTTTAGAGGTATTTTAGATACAACGCAACTAGTATAACACATAAATGGATTTTAATGATTGGTTTATTTCTCATAGTTTTGAAATCAATTAGCCTATATTTTAGACAAACCTTACGAAGGCCATTTGTTTAATTTTTATTTTCTAGTCCTACAAACCAGTTTAAATTTGAGTAATTATTAATATTTACTCTACCTGTAATTTACTGTCTAATCCATATTTTTAAATAGCTTTATTCATTGCTTATCTTAACTTGATATGAAATCACGAGGAAATGTTTTGTTTATGTTTTCTCAGTCGATATTTGGGACTTGTTTACTTTATACGCGCCGTGTTCCATTATGTAATTATTCTGATATCTGTTTGTATGAAACAATAGGCTTTTCATTCGTTTCATTGCGACGTGAAATGTCTGTTGGTTCATTACCGTCATGTATAAATATAGATACATCTCTGGCCATGTGTACAGGGGTAATTGTACTGTGAAATTGCGTGATTTAGAACTTTTACTGTTCCTCGTCACGTATACTGATTTACATGTATTGTACAATTTTCATGGAAAAGGCCTTTTATAAAATACAAGTATAATTTTTGTAAATAAACTGAAAAAAACACACTATATTATCAGTGTTATTTTATAGCTTGATAATAATATCTGTCAAAAGTGACAAATGAAAATCACATGACTTGATGCATGAATACTTTAAAAATAGATTAGGTAACGTTTCTAGCTAGTAGATAAGGCCATTCCTATGAAAAGTGAACTTTACCTGCAGTTAAAATTTAATATACAGTGAAACCTGTTTAACTGGGATCTCAAGGAACCTAACATCTTTTTTTTATCACTTATAGAGTTTTTCATTTATCCAGTTTCCCAAATAAGCAGATTAACATGACAATTGTCTTCTTATAGAGGGTCCCACTATGAGAGGTCGAAATGTATATTTGTCATATAAAGAGGTGGAAATGTTTATACTTATGTACATACAAATGTAAAATAATTGTATATTTCATGTTGCACAATTTTTATTTAAAAAAATTATGTCTTAAAAAAATCAGTGATATTAGTTTGTATTAGATTGTTAGTTGCTTTAAGGTGTTTCTCCATTGTATAAATTTGATCAAATATGTCAGGATTATTAATATTTGACATCTCAAAATATTTATGTAAGGTTTCTAAGGTTTTTTCTGCGTCACGCTTTGATACTCTCTCTAAAGGCTATTCACAAGTTTCACAACCCTCCTATTCTTCTTCTTGTTCTATCTCTAAGAACTCAGAAATAATGTCGTCGTCAGTGAGCTCTTCCGATACTAGTACATCATCGTCCATACGCACAAAATCTTCAAAAATGGGCTGCTGGTAATTTTCATTGCTACTACAAGCGGCAATAATCTGGTTCCATTCTGCAAGTGTTTCACAGTTCTCTTCCTCCTCTTGTAAGCTTTCAGGTTCCGGTTCATCCGTCACTTTGACACTTTGAATACAGCTTTTTGAAGCAGTTACTAATGGTGGTATTGCTCACACAAAACCAAGCTTTTCTCGCAAATCTCATTGCCTGGAGGATGTTAATTTCAGGGATTTTATTCTATTCTATAGATTTAAGAACGTATTGTACGACTTCTTTTCTGTAGTAAACCTTAAAGTTGTTGATAACACCTTGATCCATTGGCTGTAATTTACTTGTAGTATTGGCAGGTAAATACAATAATTTAACGTAGTCTAATTAGGACATATTATTATGAGCTTTGCAGTTATCAAAAAACAAAACAATTTTTTTTTTTTGGGCCTTAATATTGGCGTTCACTTTTTTCAACCAATCCGTGAATAATCAGATGTCATCCAGGCCTTTTTATTGTTTTGATAACTAACAGGCAAAGTTTTGATACCTTTGAATTATCTTGGATTTTTGATTTCCCAATTAAGAGAAGTGTCAGTTTTTCAGTTCCAGACATATTTGCACACACAAGCACAGTCATTCTATCTTTGCTCAATTTACCACCATGGCAGCGACCCTTGATTGTAAAAGTTTTTCGGAGACACTTGTAGAATAAGCCCACTTCATCACATTGAAGACGTTATCGGGTGAAAAATCATGTAATAAAGCTGGAAGATTTTTAATCCACTAATTACATTCATTGTTGTCCACAGCATTGCTCTCTCCACAAACATTTTTGAAAACGATATCGTTCCTTCTCTTAAAGCCCTCCAACCACCCATTACTGCCAGAAAAATTTTCAATACGCAGCTTACTCGCAAATTCTCGAGCTTTATCCTTAATCATTGGGCCACTTATTGGAATGTTTTTATTCCGTACCTGTTTCATCCATGTCGAGAGACATTTTTCAAGTTCAGGATACTTTGCTGGTCGTAGTCAGTTTTAGTTTTCCTTTTCCGTCAATACACTGAGAACGTATTTTCTCCTTATTTTGAATAATTTATAAAAGTTGACTTTGGTAAATTAAACTCGGTGCACAGTTCGTCACGCGACTTTCCACTATCATATTCCAATAATAACTTTAATTTATCAGCGGATGTTAGAGAATTACACTTTCGTTTCGACATTTTTTGCACTGGTATTCACTCGTTTCTCGTACTAATTCTTAAATAGTACTGATAAACAAAGCAAGTATGGAAGAAATTAGACTGTTTGTAAACAAGCGTGTCATAACTTGTCTAAACCTGATAAATTGTCTCACTTATACGGGTTATTGAGCTACCAAGTCCCAATTATAGAGGCAAACATCGAAAAAATCTATGAAATCTAATCTCAGTTAACAAGGTCTGAAAATTCCAGAAACAAAGGTTTTTTAATGCAAAAGTGGCGGGACCTCATTGTAATTATCAATAACAGAGGTTTCTCACATATCCAGGCCCCAGTTAAACAGGTTTCACTGTATAAAGATTATAAAACACGCTTTTCATTCGAGATTTGAGCAAACAAATTATCACTTATTTATAAGTGATATATGTGAATAAGTATAGTAATAAAAATTGTAGGATTTTTTTAATAGCATTTATTCGCATTCGAAATTGATAGAGTATTTCTTCAAACCTATATTTTGGAGGATTAATTTAGACTGAATAGACTGTCTAGAAAAATAAACAATCCATGACATCATGATGAAACCTTCAAAGGGTTAAATTTTAACGAATAAACATGCATCACAATCACTCCTTTTCATCAACAATGCTGGGGGTGGGGGATTTGTTTTCATAAGGCTCCTTCAAGTATAAATTTAATAATTTAACTAATTAAGACTTTAGTTCATATTAATTTTAATATTAACAATATTGCAATTTATAAAATTATATAAAATTTATAATTATAATAATAAAAAGAGAACTTGTAAAAAAACCTGATGTGTATATTCAAAATTGTAATTTTAACATAAAAATAACATTAAACAAAAAAGTCACTGCCACCATAAAGTAATAAATATGTATTAATAGAAAAATAAGTATTTTAATATAAGTAATTGGTTATCACCTTAGTATTCTAACTACTAGAAAATTTAGTTTTAAGCCGCTTATTTAACTGCACATTATATCTAAGTTGAAACCGTTATTGATTAGGTCATATTGGAAATAGTACTAAGGGGGAAAAGGGGGTTAGTCAGTCATTCTTTACAACATTAAAGTATTGGTTTCAATATCTTTGGGGAATGCCAGGCCGCCACCGTGGTTCGTATTCCACGTTAAACTGTAGGTCCTTCATTTCATCTCACAATCACCCTACCATTACACATTAGCGTAAGTGCGTATAACCCGAACGGGTAGTAAGACGCGGTGCTAATAATAATAATAATAATAATAATAATAATATATAATAATAATAATAATAATAATAATAATAATAATATATATATTTGGTTATTTTATATACAGGAGGAGGGGGGGATCGATTTCTCCCATAGTCTACCCAGGATCCACCACTGTTTATTATAGATAAATAATAACATATTATTATAATATAACTTTTTTTGTCAGTGATGCCTTTTAAAAGTGACAGCTTCAAAACCCATGGATTGAAGTCTATAAATACTAAAGTACTTTTAAAATAAAATTGAGCAATAAGAATATAAAAAAGAATCCAACTAATGTGCATTTAATATATTGACTGACTAATTCTGAACCACTAATTGCAATTGCAGGCGATGAATCATCTGAGAACCTTAGTATTTCTATGAAAGATTTCAAATAATTGTAAATATGGCATTGCTCATATGGAAAGGACCACCTATCAATTAATTTAAACTAGTGGAAAAATAACATCTGGATACGTGAATCGATCCCGGGATCTTTAACTTAGCGTGCCAATGGTCCACCTCTGAGTTATACAGGGTTCTTCCCTTGCTCAGGGTCATTATTCACTCATAGTTTAATGAATATTCTGTGTTGGACATTTAAAGTCGTCAGTTATGAGCGACTAGTAGTATCACGCAATATCAGGTACCACAGCCATCACAGACTCAGCCTTAAACTATAAGTGAATAGTGACCCTGATCATGGGTTTAATCCTGGCTAGCTTAGTGGTGGAGCGGAGCATTGGTGCTCTAATCCAAAATTCGCGGGTTCGATTCCGGTGTGCAAGTGTCATTTTTCAACTAAATTAAATGAATAATCATTCTTGTATTCTCATATTATTTCTAAGTAATTTAGTAGTTTTTGTTAGCTATCATAAACCATCCTACTCAGTCATAATTATAAAATATAGCTGGCGGTAATCATGGGAGGAAGAATACTCAATGATAATATTATTTTAGTAACAATTTTCAATAAATTATAACAAAATATTCACTTGAATAAAACATATAAATTACTCTGATAAATTATTTAAGTTTATTACAAAAAATCTATTTCGTATAAAATACAACTGTGTCTACAATGTAATTGAAACTAGGAATTACACTATTTTTAATTAAAGAAAATGTAAAGGGCCATACAATCTATCTAAAGTTTAAACATAAATTATTTATTTTTATCTATATGGTAGAGCGTGAGGTAAGTAATTTAATGCTGTTATGGTGGTAGTGTATGGGGATGCGAGAAAAGTTCAGAATTTATACAATTTTTAAAGCAAAATATTTGCTTGGCTGAACTAAATAAAAAAAAATTGTTCTAGCGGAAACATAGAGTTTAATTTTATTCACATGGTGATATCCACAATTCTTGAATATATGTCGAGAGCATGTGGCAGTTGATGAGAAACTTTTTAAATGGAAAGAAAACGTTATCAAATTCTAGGATGTCCATGATGAATTTTCAGGATCCGTTAGGATAAATTTTGTAAAAAACCAAACCACATAAACACATCTACTGAATCAATGTTTTATTTGTTGTGTCAAACAGAAAATGATGATAAAGACTTGTAAAAAAAACTTATCTTAACTCGCATTCCATTCAGTCCGACCTTAATTTTGATAAAATGTTAACTTCGCATTCGGTAGGACAAGGTAAAAATAATACTAGGTGAAATTAAGTTGTTGTTAGCTAGATATTGTTCTATATATTCTTTATTAATATATTATGATCACTCTTTATGTAAAACAGTGTAAATTGTTCAAATCTAAGTTTTGAATATTTTATTTATTTAAATTTAAATTTTGTAGAACTTTCATGAACTGTATATTATATCATATGTTATTTTTAACAAATTTAAACTGTTAACTAATTTATTTTACCCCCACATTGGTAGGAACTGTACATTAACTAAGGCATCGGTCTTGTCAACTATAGTAAAAGGAAGATCAAAGTTTAATTCTAGGTCTGATTATATGGTTTTTTCACATATGTTTCCCTGTAAATTTAGGCACATTTTATCTAAATTATATCTTCCTCCTTTTTATTCCAATAGTACACTTATATGTAAAACAATGTTTAAAAATGAGGTGGCCTATTTATTGGCTAAGTGATTTTATAATGGAAATTGATAAAAATATAGAAAAAGTGAAAATAAACAAAAAGGTGTAAATTTAATTAAGAAAGCCCACATATGGGAAAGAGGAGAAAATTGGGAAGAATCCAATGCACAAAGTTGACATCTTCTTCCTTTCTTCTCTCTTCTATTGTAAAAGTAGTCACACACAAATATTTAAATACTAATTTTAAAATGAAATAAGTAATATTTCAGCATTGTTGCCTTTGTCAAACAAAAACAGAAGACTTGAATCCCGACCAGGTGTTATGAAGTGTTTTGTTTTTTTAATTCTAAACTTTTTGCCAATATTCTCCCATTAAAATACGGAAAATTGTACTAAAAATTATAACTCTCTTATCCTTATTTCATTAAGAGTAGGCCTAAGAGAACGCGGATAGCCCGGATGAATAGTAAGACACGGAACACGAAAAACTAAAGATTACGGATGAGTAATTTTATGTTACCATAATTAACAATGAGTTAAAATAAACCGATCTTCTAACAGATCTCTGAGAGAACTGCTTGCTTACTCTTGGGAAACAGTGTTGTAGTCCTCTTGTTCTTGCTTAGCTCCTTCATGATACCCCAGCAGAGCATTAAGTCGCACAGGTTGGTATTCGTGTTCCTATTAACCATTACAAAAATTTCACTGAATGAATGCTTTTGTCTTATTAGTATGTAGTATGTGTAAACGACGTTTAACAGAAGGTGATACCATTGGTTAAGACAATATTATGTTGTTGTTTTTGCTTGGATATCTGAAGAATTTTAACATTTTGTTTATTTTCTTATAATTAGTGTATTATTACCAACTATAGATTATTAATAAGTTTAAATTAATATATCATTATAATCAATAATATGTGTTTATTAATTACTATCAACACATAATATTTAGATCATTGTAATTACGGGTATGTCTGGTAGTAGATGACCACATTTCACTTAATTTAAACTATTTGTTAAATAACATTCCCACACGGTAATTGAACATGAAACTTTTGGCTTGACGTTCCAATGATCTATCACTGAGCTATCCAGGATTCTTCTCAGGATCAGTGTCATTCTAAACTTATAATTTAAGGCAGATTCTGTGATGGGCTTGTGGAAATCATAGGCTACAATGGACTATTATTTCCATTTTCATTTATTTGAAATATTTAACGTGGCACTTTCTGAACTTGCTGATTATATCAGTACACGACTTATAAACTAACTTAAATCTAGAACAGACACAACACTCAGCACCCAAATGTTAATTCATCACTGTGAAAGGGTAAACCCAAATTTCACCCATGATAAATTTTTTGGCCATGCCAGTAATCGAACACGGGACCCTAAGCTCAGTAGACAGACATGCTACCGGCTGAATTAAGAGTTCGGACAGTGAGCTATCATTGATTTCACTTTGTCTTATAAACTATGAGTGAAAATGACCCTGAGCGAGAAATTAATCCTGGATAGTTCAGTGTTATGGCATTTGCGTGGTCAGACAAAGGTCCCGAGTTTGACTCCCATATCTAGGTGTACTTTTTAAACCAACTTAAATAAGATATTAGAAAAGTAAACTTCAATTCACAAAAAGTTGTAAAGAATATGAAGGGAAAGAAGAAATGTTAATAAATTTTCATCTAGAAGAAACAATGTCATGATTGATGCAAAAGTCATTATTTTAGAAAAGGCCGTACATTGAGGCTGATGTAGAGTATAACTGTATCTTATTTGTTCTACCCCCCCCCCCCTTTCGCTCCACCCAATGCCCCTAATACTCATGGATAAATTTAAACTACTCATCCTATCAAAACAATGGAAATCCAGGAGATTTAGTGACAGTTAACTGAGAGAGAACGAAGATAGTAAATCTTTTCTTCAGGAGACTTGCAGTTCCCTCAGAGGTGATACTCAGTGTACGAGTATTAACCCAGTGGCGTTCATTTCCTCACCGCTTGTCACACCGTCTTCACTACAGTATTTTCAGTAGAGAAGAGACCTTCTGAAGTATATGACATGACGTAGTAAGGAGCGGTCGACAAAGACGAGTCATTCCAAGAATGAAGGAAGGAGATAAAGATATATAAGGTTACAGAGACAAAAGGTGTAAATTATAGCACATCTTGATAATTTATTTACAACCCGGACTACAAAGACCGCTAGTTCCATCGCACTAGTTGAGGTTATATACCTTTAATCAGGCAAGAGCTATTCTTTGGGGCACGATGCACTAGGCGACCTAATCACCATACCAATGAGAATGCTTAGGGTAAATGGGACAACGCGCATTAAACTGCTGCAGTCAGTCTCGGCGACCACTGGGATCCCCGCAACCAGCTGTTAACATATGATTAGATGGCAGGTAGCGCACTGGCAGTTGAAACAAGAGAGCTCCCTACATCACTCGTGATCAATTTGGTAGTCTTCTATGCTGGCGGCCGGGGTTCAATCCTCGGCCCCGGCACAGATTTATCTGATTACCAAACCCTTCCTTCACCTCTGACAAGACATCTTGTGAATGTGGGGAATGCCAGGCCTCCACCGTGGTTCGGATTCCACGTTAAACTGTAGGTCCTCCATTTCATCTCACAATCACCCTACCATTACACATTAGCGTAAGTGAGTATAACCCGAATGGGTAGTAAGACGTGGTGCTAATAATAATAATTTGGTAGTGTTGTTTGTACATTGAGCGTGGTTTTCTAACATATATGTTCTATAATATTATTTTTCTCTTTCTAATATGGAAAAAAAAATAACTCAGCTCATTCATACTGAACTCTTAATTATGGAGGTTGTAAACCGTCCAGTACTTTTAAACCTATCATTAGAAGAGTATAGTAACAGAGATTTTAAAAGAAAGCGCTGAGAGAAGCTTATCGAATATCTTATTTCTTCTGGTTCGCTGTTTTATAATCAAGTACCAAAATGCTGCAACTTGTTCCGCGTTCATTTTCAGACTGAGATATTGAGAAACAAAGAAAAAAAGGCTGACGTGGGTTGCTACACAAGGCCGCGGAGCAAGTCTCGGTGTCATTTGTCCGCAGTGACAACGGGTCGCACGACTAGGTCGTCAAGTGCACGGGGGCCCTTCTTTAGCTTTTTAGCGTTTTATTTCTTATTCGGGAAATCATTTGTTCTCTCTTGATCAACAAACATATGTTCTGAAACAAACATCATTAAGTACTTCTCCAATAAGTTATATTCATTGCAATAAAAAAATGCTACCATATTTATTGAATATTCATTAGTTTAGCAGTAAAATATAAATCAGCCTCAATAAATTCGTTTAAGTTGTTTTATTTAAACGAAAATGTTAAGGAAAGTCCTCAAAAATATGTATTAAGTAATTAAAGTGTGTGTATATCAATAAAACATATTATTATTATTATTATTATTATTAGCATCGCGTCTTACTACCCGTTCGGGTTGTACGTACTTACGCTAATGTGTAATGGTAGGGTGATTGTGAGATGAAATGAAGGACCTACAGTTTAACGTGGAATCCGAACCACGGTGGAGGCCTGGCACTCCCCACATTCACAAGATGTCTTGTCAGAGGTGAAGGAAGGGTTTGGAAATCAGATAAATTTGTGCCGGGACCAAGGATTGAACCCTGGACCCCAGCACAGAAGTCCGACACCTTACCCCAAGACGGCCAGGTCACCGACAATAAAACATAGATAGTTTTCCAACAATGAAATATGTTAAGAAAGATCTGCTTGTACACACTTACGGTGCGGTGAAAGGGGACTCTAGTTAAGGTCCATATTTGTAATGATTTTATATAAAAATAAAATATTTAATTAAAATAAGTTATTTAATTATCTTACAGTAAATAATCTAGACATTTATTAAATATTTGTCGTGACTACATAACATCTAAACAGAAGGTTTTAATAAAGATAAAAAGTTATGTTCAAAGTCAGCAATATCTATCACAAATATTCAAAAGATGTTGAGATTACTGCTTGTAGAAGAATAAACTAATATGTATAGTGGAGCGATACTGTATCTATATTGTCCCCAAAAGTTCTGTTAGAAAAATATCGAGACTATTTACCTTAACTCACGATACCTATCACTCTACTTTAAGTAAATCATAAATGGGGTAGCTTCCTCGAATGTTATACATCACATGAGGTTCTTCTCTGTTACTGTAGCGCCCCAGAAAGGGGGTGGAATGATCTTGTTGGGCACTAGGAGGCAAAGTATACTCTAACCAGGCCTCCAAAAACTGGTATCACATCCAGACCATTTATCCCATTAAAAATGTACATAACTTTCGAGTAGTTAGTTACTAACAAACTAAACTGATTAATTTTAATTAAGTTTGTTTGGTTAACTAAATTAACCGCTTTAATTTAATTTTGAAAAAGTCGGATTTTTGAAATTTATTGTGTTATTTTCATTCTTAGTAGTTCATGCAAACTGAAATTCCAAATAATGCTTTTCAGAGGGTAGGCTGGGAGGGTATTATGAACTAATTTTTAGAACCGAGGGGAGGGTGCCCCAAAAAGGTTTGGGAACCACTTGACTAAGGCATTACTCTCGAAATATGTAAATTATAGATATATCGAGGATATAGTTTTAACTGGGTACAGTCAGGGTCCTTCCACACTAATTCGGGTTTATTTAATATAACTACTTTCTCCATCCATCTATGATTGATCAATCTACTAAATAGTTATGCTAACATGCATAGCTAACAAAATATCAATGGTACAATCGCTTTGAATATTTAAGCACTTCTATTAAGTTTTATATTACAACCCGTTTCTAAAACTCTAATTCTAAGGTTGTATGGAGATGGTTAAAATCAAAGTGACCATTTCTTTTTGGGCATTTAAATGGACCAATATTTAAGATCAATGGTGTGATATGAAGATGGTGGTTTCCAGCTCTAAGGTACCTAACATACCTTCCTGTAATGTTTTTATACTTTATTATTATTATTATTATTATTATTATTATTATTAGGAGTACACATCTTTTTTATAACTTCCTTTTATTAGATTAAAGTTCACTACATTGCTGTATTTTAACAGGCTCGATTTTGGAACCATGTATTTATTTAAGCTCTTACTCAGATTCTTATAAGACTTTAGTTTATACAGCGGTTAGAGGGGACCGAAATCGAGATTCACTCTGGGCATCAAATTCCCTTGCTAGACCACTGATTGGCTGACGTTCAAATACCGACAAAGTTATGTGTTTATAGCCTAGTCTTGGAAACAGCTAATCTCCCGCTAAACAGATACTAAGGATTGTCTGATGGCGGAGGCAACAGTAGGACTAAAGTCATTTGGCGTACTAATTTAGACATAATGTCAGTTAGCGTAGTCATTTAGCCTGGAAGTCAGTTGGCCTAACTTTAATTGGCCTTAAAGTCAGTTGGTTTAGAGTAATTTAGCCTAAATTTTAAGCCTGGAAGGCATTTCCCTTAAAATTAAGTTGGTTTAAAAGTAATTTAGCTTAAAGTCATTTGGCCTAATGTAAATAGGCCTAAAGTAATTTGCTTTAGAAGTCACTTGGCCTAAAAGTTACTTGGCCTAAAAGCCACTTGACCTATAAGTCACTTCGCCTAAAATTAATTTACCTAAAAGTCAATTGGCTAAGGTTACTTGGCCTAAAGTCTTTGGCCTAGATCCATTTAGCCTAAAATGGATCACGAATATTAAAAAAAAATCAATCTTGATTAACTCACCGAACGTCAGTTGGCCTAAATTGTATGCAAAATGACTTTAGTCCCGCTGACGTTTGGTGAACTTAACCCAAAAAGTAATTACATGTACACATCTGACGTCATAATTTACATTGCGTATACGGCCCTTAGTAAACCAGCCAAGCAGGGGTGTGGCATGTGGCGTTATGCCAGGGTAAGCAGAGCTAGTTTAAAACAGAACCTGTGGTATGTTCTCATCACTCAGTAGAACACTCATTGGCCAGGTATCAACGAAAATTCAGGGTGGTGTATACTATGCCATGTTGCTTCATACCAGCTCGGACAATATTTCCGATTTGAGTTTTTCCTAATTTTTATAATAAATAAAGTAAAAATGAGCTGATACAATAAGATGCAACAACATACAAAATAAATACAAAATGAAAATATACAATGGTATATGGACACGTGTGCACCAATCTTAAGAGCCCATTTGTGTTTAAAATATAATTGATAAAGCAACATACAATATTAGTCACATAAAGTTGCAGGACTTTTTAAGCTATTTTCCACTAAAAGTTAGTTAGATTTTGTAATTAAAACTGAACATTCACTATATTGCAAAATTTCGAGCTTAAGGCCGTTGACACGATATTAGTTGACTAATGCAAGTACACTAATTTGGCTGCGCGCGCACAGCTTGCACCGTGTAAACAGACAAGCAAGCTACTAACATGCAAGTCCACTTGCAACTGAAAAAGTTGGTCACCTTCCAACTTTACTAATGCAAGTAGACAATTCAAAATGGCGGCAACTGAAGAATTAGTTGTGCGGCGGACACTTATTTGTGGAATGTTATGAAAAGGATTATTTTTGTGCAATTTTAAGCACCGAATTCATAAAGATAGGATTAGGAGGGATATTGCACTAGAGGATATTGTAAAGTTATATCAGCTGTAAATAAAGTTTCCAAAATAAAATGTTAGGCCTACGTACATTTTTCAAATGTTCTTTGTGAGAGATATTTTTGAATATCGGTAAACAAATGTTATCAATAATTTTAAAAAATCATTATTTCCTACCACTCAACGTGGCATGTGTAATTTTTTTTATATACGATCACAAAATATAATACATTGTAGTATCGTGATTAGTTCCGGCAACATAATATTCGCGTTGTCGGCAAGTAAGGCATGAATGACCGGTGGTTTTCACGCGAAATCTTCGGCACGTTGTCCAATCTCCATATTTGACACTTTAAACAATCTTTATAAGTTTTAATTATAAATGTTCAGCCCACACACTTCAAACACTTTGTAGTAATGCTTTGGAATATTGAGTAGATACATAATATAATATTATCGTATAGAAAACCAAATAGTCTATATTTAAACCAATCTACAAATTACTGAATTATTACTTTTAAGGAATATTTTAGGCCTAGCAAGCTATCATTTAACAAGATGTTTTGTTATTAGTATACCAAAATTTAAAACGGGTCTAAAAAACTTGCGTTAGGTCTATTAAAAAAATGCCCAACAAATTAATTTAAGCCTATTATTATTAAAAAAAAATATTTTAGGCCTACCTAGAATTTAACAAGATATTTGGTTATTAGTATACTAACATTTAAAAGAGGGTTGAAAAAACCTGGGTTGGACCTATTTAAAAAAGTGCCCTACCGAATTTGGTTTTATTGGGATTTATTTACCTTAGTTGAGGTTAATTTTATTTAACATGTGTGCTAAATAAGTTAACAAATTAAGTAAAATAATTTAATAATTATTTGGGATCAACTAAAATCTATTTTAATGTATTAAGGAACTAAGAAATAGGAGACACACTAATCACTAACTTTATTATGTTGTCTATATAAAATAATTTTTTGAAATAGGTAAACTAATTATTAAAACATATTTTCTATCACACATTGTAACTATTCTTTACATTTAATTCTATTATTATAATTACGATTAAATATTGTTTCCTAACTACAACTTATAATGTTTTTCAAAAATAAACTAATTATGATAAATTCCGCCTACTGAAAAATTGTAATTTATGTTGCCGCCCATACTTATTCTAAATTCACCCTTACTAGCTCCTAACACATAAACGTAATTAGCATATGCGTATAAATTATCCAAACGAAAAATGAGACGCATTGATAAAAAAATAAGGCTCCAATAGAGAGACCAGTTATCACCTCTCTTCATTTTCAGCCATGTTTTTATAAGCGCTACTAATACAAGTGAAAAATACGTGTCAACACAACTAACATGTTAGTAAGCTAATACCACTAAACTTGCATTAGTCCACTAACATCGTGTCAACGGGCCTTTAAAGACTGGTACATACAGAATGCTAAGCTAAGCTAAGATATGCTGGGTTGTGCTATGACTTTGTCAGCTTGGTTTCACACTCATTGCTAAGCTAAGCTAAGCAATGGTCCCTCTTTGCCCTCCAGAATTCATTGTTGTTTCTTTTTGGTCTGCGCCAGTGAAGTTTAGTTATGATAGCGTTCTCCAAAATGTATTGTTTTAGTTCAGGTGAGAGTACTGAGGAAGGGAATATGCTGCTGTTAGCAGTTGTTTTGGAAGATGAAGAAAATTTAGGAGGTAGGGGTTGACTTGTTCAATTAACGCTTCCATTTTAATATAAAAACATATAATAAATTTAAAACCTAAATAGACTATTACTTAAATAAACGCGAAACAAAGTGAGAACAAAACTTAAACAACGCTTTAGTTATTTTCACCAAAACAGCACCACGTCTCTTCAACACGGAGCCCAAGCTGCGTTATGTGCATGCGCAACGTAAGATGCTCAAGATGGGAGATGGAAAAATTGCCCGGTCATCAATCGTATAAAACATAGCGTGGCGTAACAAGGCATAGCTTAGCTTTCTGTGTGAACCAACACATTTAATAATATGTTCCACTATTTTTCTAAATAGTTAGCAGAGCATATCTTAGCTTAGCTTAGCATTCCGTGTGAACCAGCCTTTACTCTTCAAACTTGTTTTATTCCCCGAGGCATTTAAATCCTTTCCTTATAATTTCCTTGTTCATTCTATCCTCCTTTTGGTTGGCTCCAAATACCACTGACTGTACTTAGACAAAGTACAAGACCATTTTACTGCTATTTCTAGCTTATATATAGTGAAGAAAAAATCCGTTGAAGCTGGTTGTAATTAATATACAGTTATATCCTACAAGCTTAAATATATGACTTGTTATTTATGAAGAAAAGGCTCACAGAAGGATTTTATATAAGTTCGTCTAGTGTTTCATTCTAAATATTTTAGTTTTTCATTTTGAAAAGAGAGGAATATATAGTGGTGTAACATTAGCCTAGCTAAAGTTACAATACTAGGAATTGTAAACTTACCCAATTCTACAAGACGTCAGCGGCCATGCTCATGTAAACACTGCGAGCCACTTATCAACACACACCTGGTCGTCAAGACCTTCCTTGTAAGACTGAGGCGCGTCAACTGGAATACGTCACGCCGTTTCTGCTTGCCCAAAGACCATAAGAAGAAAAGAAGTAACACTCCACCAAGTTTACGAGCGGGCTTCTACTAGATCCGTGAGGCTCCTAGAACCTTCTCCACCCTGTCTACGTTCTTTGGTCCCCCCCTTGACTATGTTCTGCAAGCCGTGTTTTGTGCAAATAAAAGACCAACCATGTGAAGTGTGAGCCACTCTTGGGCTGGCGTTGGAATTCGCCTGAACAGGCGAACGCTTCAAAATTAACGATGTAAGCTAAATTCAGTTTAGATGAAATCTTTAACGTTTCTAAAATTCCGTTTAGGCACTTTGTTGTTATTTCATAATGGATAGACTTGATCTTTCAAACTTGCGTTTTAGTGACTTTCCATGATAAATGGACTTAAAACTTTCATACTGGCATTAGGTTGCGTCTTCAAATATCTGCCTACATATAACTTAAAACTTTGCACTTAGCAGTATGCATATAGTAATTGGACTTTATGACTTTTCAGATTTAATATGTTAGTGAAACAAGTTACGATTTTACTTCGTTTGGGCATTTGTGTTGATTTAAATGACAAGGCAAAGTTCACAGTTAAGATTTAGATCTATTATGATTGAACGTAAAACTACGGGCATAATAAATTTAAATTGCGTAAAGGTTGCTGGGATCATATTATGTTATGTATACTATTTATGATGTTACGTTTTGTGCACTTATATTATTGAGCGTAATCTCTAAAAAAACTGCTTTTGTTAAATTATTTTAAATGGTTAGATAAGATATGGGACACACTATATAAATTATGTTGTTATAAATTTTATTGATTATGAACTTTATAAAACTATTTTAACCTTGTAAGTGTTTTCATTTAATTCTAATGTTTATTGTATTAGATTTTGTTTCTTATTATAGTGTTTTAAAATATATTATGTAATTCACCTACTGAAATGAATTTACTTGCCGCCATCATCTACACCTATAGGCTAAAAAAGGAATGTTGTTATAGCAACAAAATTGGAGTTGATAAAAGAATAGGTAAGGCCAATCTCTTCATGCCATGGGTACTAATCCAATAAAAATCGTGTCAACAACTACATGTTAGTGTTTAAATTCATTATCCCCCTTCACCCTTTTAGGGACTGGAATAGGAATGTAATAATAAGTATGCTGTTGTGCTATGATTTTGTCATTGTTCATATTGACTGCTAAGGTTAGGCAGTTATGTCCTCTTTGCACCCCAAACTGTAGCTTTTTCTGAGTGAAGTTAGATGTTAGCTTTCAAAATTTTGTTGCTCATGGTATGAGGATGGAATAAGTGTGTTAAGGTTTAAGATAAAATTGGATGTATTGTTTAATGTTATTTAATATCATATAATTTTAACTATACTATTCTTTGCGAAAGAGAGAACAAAACTTAATTTGTTGATTGTTCACTAAAACGTCCATTCTTTAAAGTATCCAGCTGCGTTATTTTAAGTAAGATGTCAATGGTGGAATGGTCATCAATCTAATATGGTATACGGTTGTTTCTGGGCATTTAATATATGATCGACTATTTATAAGGCGAGCCTGTGTAGAAGCTTGCCAGCCTTTACTCTTAAAATTGTTTGATTGGGTTTAATCTTGCCTTACCCACCCCGGGGCTAAACCCAAGACTTACAGACAATCACAGCCAACTCTATCGGAGTTATTATGTATGTTTTTTAATTAAATTTCCTTTAAAATTATAGTGTTTTGAAAAAGCCTCTCTTTTATGTGTAGTCATTCTAATTTTTGTGGTTATGTGGTATATACCTCCTTTCCCAACAAATAAACATAAACTGTTAACAAGATTTCAAAAATATACAATCTCACATTTTTAATGTTTATAATGTTATAGAGTTTAGTGGGTTATTTTTTAACTTATTTTTTAACACCACGTCTTACTAAACGTTTGAAATATACACTTATATGCTAAATACTCTGTTGGGTTATGGATGAGGAAGGTTGAATTTAGAGGAAGTATACCCGCATTTGTTTAGAAAGGGCAGTGGACAATAATTTAGGCAAAAACACTTCAATACACCCGACCGGTATTAAACCAGGCTCTCCCCGTCATTGGAAGCCTAGTATACTGCGAGTGTAGTGCCTTAGTCCACGAAGCCACCGAAGCGTGTAATGTGATATTAAATATTAGAAGTAAATACAAAGGCTTGCAAAATTAAGTTAAGAATAATATTATAATTGCAATATCTATTCTAAATATATTATATTATTCATAAACTTCATACTATAATTACAATCATTTATATTTCAAGCAAATATAATGGTACACACGAGTATAATGAAATATTGTGTATATTTTATAAACCAATCGGAAAGGGAAATATGTTCTGATGATGATTGTTGGTAGCCTATCACTGTTGCTAAGTATGAATAAAGGGGTAAGTGAAAGTCAGGAAGTAGGGTTAATCCTAAGCCCAACAGCAATCTATTTGTGAAAAGGTATGAGTTGGTATCATCTAAACTTATGGGTACGTATAAAAATAGGTATTCGTAGAATTATGCTGGTTTTCCTCCAGTGGAAGGTGAAGACGAGAATGTGAGAGTGTAGTTTTGGAATGGCTCAGTGAAGTCTTGAATGCATGTGAACCGGGTAATATGAATTGATGTGTCGGTACCCAAAGAGAGGATTCAAAGAAAGAGTCAGGAAGATATGATTATGATAGGGTAAACGAGAATGGAATGAGTAATTGAGTTTCTGTACAGGAAAAGTTTTATTTATGTCGAACACATGGTTTGAAAACAAAGATATTCGCTTGTATACATGAAAAAGTGGTGATTCAAGAACGTTTATTAAGTTTATGATGTATGATGAGAAATTTGAAGTTTATTAAATACTCCAACACATTTTTATGTATTAGTAGGATTAAACAATTTAGCAGGGTTCTGCGAGTATTCGTATTTGGACCTTGATCTCAAGTTTGTCGATTAATCTCGAGATTGAGATCGAAAGTTTTGTTGGCTCGTCATTTTCGAGATTCCACTTCATGTACTTAATAATCAATTTTTAAAACGAAATAGTAAGCATAGTCTATTTAATTGAGATATTTTAGGCATTTTCACTCATAAATCATTCGGTTACTTAACAAATTGTTAACAATTAACTTCAGTTTTCACATTAATAACGTAGTAGAACTTTAAAACCACTTTGGATAGGGAAATTTATTAAATATTGTTGTCCATTTTGAATCATACTTGATTAAAGTTGTTTACTTGTATTACCATGAAAGAGCAATAAAAATAAAAATAGCTAAGAAGATTACTAAATAATTGAATGATTCTTTTTACTATTTTTACCTGATCCCTTTATAAAATAATAATTTATTATTAAATTAAAAATGTAATATCAAAATCATATTATATTAAATGTTTTCAAACATTATATAATTTAAACTCGTATTAATTAATACGTTTAGCTAAAAAGCTAGCACTAGTTTAGTTACTATTTATTTATAGAATTATGTTGATTAACCTGTTTAAAATCAATGTTGCTCTTATTTATTACAAAACATATTTTACCAAACTTATCACATTTATATTAAAAAAAAGCACTTACTATATAATATTATTTGCTAAAAATATTATTTTTAATTTTAAAGTATGAGCATCAACTTTAATAATCATTGAAAGTTAAATTGATTAAATTTATCAATAAAATAATGTCTAACGAGAGCCCGTACAATGCGCATGTTCAACTGTGCGTAGAGGAATTGAAATGGAACAGAAGACATGATCAAGTACGATTACTCTAAGGAATAATAAACGAAATACGAAACACTTCAAATTTCTAATTGTTTATGATTCTTATGTTTTCTTATACGGTAAATCAAGTTACTGAAGCAAATTTTAGGGAAATATTAGCTTATTAAAACATCAATTGTATTAACATTTAATAAATACAGTGTAGATAGAAACACACTATAATAATTTAAGGTGATAGTGATGGAAGCCAACCTGAAAGGATAGTTAGGTTAGGCCTAGGTATAAACAAATGCACTTCTCTATTTCTTTTTACTTCCCAATTTTTCAAACATACACAGTTGTAAATTGTTTTAAATTTTTGGAAATAATTATTTTTAATATTAAGAGACATTAATGAAAAAGAATTATTCCTGAAAATTCAAACTAATGTGCAACTGTGGAAGTTTTGAAGAAATGGAAAAGTTTAAGAAGACATTAAGAGAGAAGTGTGTTTGTTCCTATATAGGCCTAACATAACTATCCTTTCACGTTGGCTTCCTTCACTATCACTTACATTACATCACTTTACAGTGTTTCAACACTGTCTTTTTATACATTTCCAAGCTCTCATGCAATTATTCATTTTATTATCTTTGTTTTATAAGTGTTAGTGTAATTTTAATGTCCTTAATGACATAGGTGTTGAAACCATTTTAATTGTTTTTTATTAGATTTTTATTTTAATTTTCTTATTTTTAAATTGTGTGTTTTAAGTATTATTTCTAATTTAAAACCCAATATTTCCATTATTTAACCTTTTTTTTAAGTATTTACTATTTATTTAAATGAGTGTCATTCATATTTTAAGAACGTATGTTTTAATATACTTTTTAACATTTAAAAATTATAAATAGGCCTATAGTCGAACTCGACTCGAACTTGGGAGCTTTTAAAAATACTTGACTCGAATTCGACTCGAAGGAAAAAACCCAAGCTCGCAGACCCCTACAATTTAGATATTCTAGAGGATATTTTATCTGTGTATTCACTAATAGGCCTATTTGTTTCTTACTGTCCATTAATGAGTTGAATTTAATAGAATGTATAATGATGATGATGATGATGATGATGATAATAATAACAATAAGAAGAAGAATGACTTAATGGGGAAGATAAGTCTTCCATCTTTTATTTCTTTGTTTACGATCATACAAATAATAGACATAGAGTAATAGACATATCACATGGAATTACAGTAGAAATTATATTAAAGCACATGTTATAAGAGTTAGTTTTGAATTAGACCTAATACGAAGTTAGGACACACACAAACCATTAAAGGCCATTCAATCCTTTAAGTCCTCAATTTCACGGTTGACTTCACGCACGAAAGCCATTTGCATGTGGAAGCTCAGTCGGGAAAATTGATGATGCACGTGGTTACAGATATTATTAAAACAAGACTTTTGTATTAGTTATTCGAGGTAAATGTACCAACATTTTAAAACTATATGCGTTTAATTCGTATATTAATTTTCTGTTACAAAGCTTATTTCAGTTATCCATTTCCTAGAAAATCTGTTTGCATTGTGAAAATCTATGTTTGCATTGGAGAAGTGCAACTTTTAATA
This sequence comes from Timema cristinae, assembly GCA_039000515.1. NCBI lineage: Eukaryota > Metazoa > Arthropoda > Insecta > Phasmatodea > Timematidae > Timema > Timema cristinae. Next base: position 20,779,483 of record JBCFYV010000012.1, on the reverse strand, counting down.
GATAAAAAAAAAAAAATACAGGTATATCGCTTTGTTCATTTATTTAGACTACATTTGAACTTAAAATAAGTTTTAGGATGCTTATTATTTTTTGTATATAAAAGGTAAACGTTATGCATGAAATGTTTAGCTTAGTTTATAATTTCCCGTACCTGTTAGATAGTATTTATAAATAAATAATAAATAAAAAGTAAATAAAATATAAGAATATGTTTGTGGTTAAAATAAATATGGCTCTTTAACTACACTCCTGTTATTCTCTAGAAATGTTGTCACACTTTTGAGCGAGAATAGCCTGAAATAAAGGGAATTTGATATGACAGGGAGGATTCAAGGAGAAATAAAGAGATTCTTCGTTAAGTGTCTAAAATTTTCAATTTTTTTTTTTATGTTTTTAGAAACTAAGTGTAATTTATTCAGTTTGTGTAAGATTAATTTCTTTGTCAATTATACAAAAGAAAATGGTGAGAATATCCCATTTTTTTTGTAGCCTTGAATATAAAGTACTTAGAAAATTTATACTTTTGCTATATAAAAAACTGAAATTGAGGGAATTTCAAAATTATCAATTTATATCTACCCTTATAATTAACTATATGTGCAGTATAATTTGAATAGTTGAGGGAGACACAATACAAATAAATATATTTTAGTTTTTTCTTTCTAAAATAAATATTAATCATCGCTCTTATTTGTAGACCAAAAATTTTAAATATAATAAAAATAGAAAAATAAAATGTTCATAATGGGTAATTACCGTAAAGATATAATTAAAGGTTAGTTTCTCTGGAAAATAATTATAACTAATCAAAACTCGTAAAATCTTAATTCATACCAAATAATGTCGTAATATTATTATTAGAGTATATGTTTATCGTCTGTATCTGTTGTGTTTGGATAGGTATTTATTTCAAAATAATTCAAATACTAATACAAGCTGAAACTAAAATTCTATATTACGCTAATATAATGGTGGTTTTAAACTACACCGTGAAATGCGTTGTGCTAGTGCTAATTTCATATCTTTCAAATCAGCTGGTAGATTGAAAACTTCCCAAGTTATCCAACCCGGATAAACTTTTCTCTCTCAGCTACTAGCCGCTACGATAAACTTTTCAAGCCCTGTTTCTTCTAAGCAGGTTTCCGACCGATATAGGGAATTCACTTAATCCATAAACCATTATTAAGATCGCTTCTCGTTTAGATAAAATACCCATCCAGTAAATTATACTATGAAATTATTTAACAAAGGTTTTGCCCTGATTTTATTTGATAACACCGAAATATTCTTATGGCAGTAAAAAATATCTCAAAGTAGTTTAGCAAGTTATATCCGTTTATTTTATCTAATATTTTAAAATCTGTGTGTTTACTAGTATTTTGTATCACATTGAAGTTTTTTAAACTCATCAAATGACTTACAAAACTTGAACACACAAACCACTTTATTGGTTTGTCGGTGATAGGGAGGGAGATGTTCGAGTCCCTGTTTGATGTAGTGAGGGTTTTCCTAAATTATCACCCATTCTCTCCCTCTATGACTATGTAAATGAGGGTAGATATCCTCTTAATTGTATATATTTTATCCTTACACCTCTAGTGTAATTAATATATTAGCGTAGAGCCGGACCAAGTAATAAGACAGGGTGAAAAATATAAGCTTACAAACTAGCTTATTATATTACAATAGCATCTAGGAAATTGGATAAAACAATGTTTAAGTGGGCGTCACTAGCTCTTATTTATTGTTGTGACAAAACGAGCCTATTTTCACTTAAATTAGAAAAAATATATATATTTCGTACTGAATGAATAACACGAATGATTTGATGACAAAATTAATTCTTAACACGAATAATATGAAAATGGAATTAAAAATAAATTCTGATACAATATTATTCGAACTATTTATTTAGAAGTTAGATTTAAAAAATAATACCTGTCATGAACTCATTGCTCCAAATGTGAATTTTCACACCTCTGAATAAAACAATTCGTCGTGTATTTTACAGTACTAGGAATATTCCATTTGAACATATTATTGGGGTGAGGGTATGCGTATTTCCTGACCTTTCCTCCACCCCCCTAACAATGGCGGTGGTCTGTTTACCATCTCACTGAGCTTCGCTTGCCAGTCACATTACACCTGCCATGATTTATCATTTTGATTTACATTTGCTATGATTAATTGTGAAACATCTGGCGGTCTTATCACAAATAGTTTTTGTGATTGAATATTGTTGTTAAAAACGTACCGCACGATCGAATGTGTCAAGAAACGAAACAATTTTCCAATCAAACATGTTTGAAACTCATATCTGACTCTGGCGATTAAAGGCTGGGTTTCGACATTGTCATTTTCTCTTCTCTTTTCTCTCTGCAGGCGAATACAGGTTATGTTCCTTAACCATCACTGATTACCTTATATTGTGTGCAGAATTTCCGAATGCAAAGCTTAAAAATATATTATTGCTATGAATTTAATTTGGAATCCTTGACGTGGATAGAAGCAAACAAATCCAAAATATCACGAACAATCCCTAGATCAATGGCTCCCAAATTGTGTCCGTGGTGGTGTGCCGGGTAGTTCGCACATGTAACCTCAGGAAAATAATCTTGTTTGCTTTTTCAAAAAGCCTATTATAGTTTAGGACTAAGTTTTCAAAAATAAGTAATCAGTAATCTAACCTCAAATGAGTCTTCTATTTCCAAAAGTGGCCATCCTAGGTAAAACTATTTTTTTTAAATCAAGGAAAAATGTTTAATCAGAAGGGTGAGCCATTAGATAAAATCTAGTGCTGCGATAATTTACTAGGAAAAAGATTGTCTTAAATTTTATGTATCAGTTATAATAAACATATTTCAGTACTTTTACAATTATTTAAGGCTATCTTTAGAAATTGGCCAGTTTTGGAACTACTTAATATAAATAGCCACTTTATAAACCAATCAATACCAAGGTGGCAGAAATTATACTAATCATATAAGAAAATGTAATATATTCTGGTGAATATTTATTTGAACCAATCTCAATAAAATATTAATTAATCCCAACTAATAATAATAATTACTATTATTATTTGGATTAAGTTTTCAAAAATAATTAATTAGTAATTCAGCCTCAAATGAATTTTATATTTCCAAATTACTACTCTTAATTCATCCATATATCTGAATTCGTTTTATTATCCTCTTAAATTTTATATTAGGAAAAAATCATATTTTTTCACAAAGTTTAAACTAACAAATATTTTTCTCACTTTCGTAAATTAATTAAAACTACTTTAATTATAGATAGAGCCGATTTTATGAACTCAATATAAAATAGTATTAAATTCAAACCCAAGGAATTTTGGAAATTTGTTAAAAATAGTCGTGTGAATATAGTTACTCCGTCTAGTCTAGGAATTAATGGCAAAATTATAGCGGGCTCTTTATTAATTGCTAGTGAGTTTGGGAGCTACTTTCATTCCGTTTATAATTCATCCCTTCCTGTCTTAACCTGCCCCGTTATTGAAACTAGCACACCCCTGTATCCATGACACATTACACCCTTGGATGTTCCTAATGCTATAAAAAAAAATTGAGTTCTTCTAGATGTGCCGGGACAGATGGAATTCCAAGTATTATTATTAAAGGCTGTGCCAGTATTTTCAGCCCTTTGTTAGCTTATATCTTTAACATTAGCCTGTAAAATGAAACCTATCCTCTTACATGGAAACAATCTATTGTCAAACCTATTTATAAAAAAAGGGGTAAAAACAAAGGTTTGTAATTATAGACCAATTTCTCTCTTAAGCAATTTCTTCAAAGTATTCAAGAAAATCATATATGAGCATAATTTCCACCACATTAAAAATAAACTTTCAGATAATCAACATGGTTTTATAAAAACAATAGATCTACTGTCACTAAATTAGTAAAATTTCTTGGGCATGTTGCCCCTCAAGTCTCTACCCAAGGTCAGGTTGATGCTATTTATTTTGACCAAAGTAAGGCATTTGACTTATGTCAACAGAGTATTATTCTCTCTAAACTTGGTAATTTTGGCCTTTCTCACTCATATGTAAATTGGTTCAGCAGTTATTTTCATGAAAGATCATTAACAATTAAAATTGGCTCACGTATCTTTAAATAAATGTTTAATCCTCTGTGGCATACCACAGGGTTATAGTTTAGATCCTCTTTTCTTTAATGTGTTTATTGATGACATTGGTAAATATTTGAACTCATCTAGTTATTTACTCTTTGCTGATGAAGTAAAATTATTTAAAAATATTAAATCAATTGCAGATTGTATAGATTTACAAAATGATGTGAATGGTTTTCTACAATGGTCTTTTGAAAATGGAATGTCTATTAATAAAGCTAAGACCAAATCTATATATTTTATTAGGAAAACTAATCCTTTCTTTTTTACCTATAAATTGGGCAATGATAATATAGTTCGACCCTTTATATTAATGATCTTATGGTTCTCCTGGATAACAAACTTTATTTCCACTGTCATGTTGACCATGTAATTTCTCAATCATTGAAATTACTTGGGCTTATTAAATGTATTACTTCATCATTTAAGAAAGTTGACTGTCTTTTATGACTGTATTACGCCCTGGTTAGATCAAAGTTGAAATATGCTACTGTTGCTTGGAATTTCATTACCTTAACTGACTCTCTTAGGTCGGAAAACGTTCAAAGATTTGTCGCTGCGTGCTATGATAAATACTTTAGTAACCGGATTTATTATGATTGTGACAAAATTCGAAACCTCTTAGGGCTCCAAACTCTCTTCTCGCGTAGACTTTATTGTGATGCCCTTTTTGTTTTTAATATTTCAATAGCAAATTTCTTGCAAATTTGCCCTTGTTCGTGTAGGCGTTCATATCCTTTCTCGGGGTTCTCGTAATCCAAAATTATTTTTTCTCAATAGCTCTTATGAAGTGATACCTATAGGTTGTTGTATCCATAGCACCAACTCTATATTTGTCAAGTTCGACTTTTATCATAAAAGGAAAGCTAAACTCAGATAGTTATTTAAGGAAATCCCAAATCAATTATTTATTATGTAGAGGTTCTGCGTATAAAATTTAAATTTACAATATTCTGATTTATTTTTTGCATATTATTACTGCTTTTAACAAATCTTTAGTTATTTGTTATTATTGCTATTTTTTATTATTCTTATTATTAATTACTATTTTTTTCGTAACTATTCAACAGTATATAAAATTATTTAGCCATTATTGTTAATCTTATTTTTTCGTGTAAATATATATATATATATATATATATATTTGTAAGGTACTTGTGTACTATTCAGTGATGGCCTGTTATAGGTCTAACGACTGTTGGCCAGCACTATAATAAATAAATTTAAATTATTATTGTGTAATACAGTTTGTTGAATATATTTTAATCAAACTCAATAAAATTGTGCTGAATATAAAATTCCCATTATTATTATTATTATTATTATTATTATTAATATTATTATTAATATTACTACTACTGTGCCGCTAGACTCGAGGGCTACATACACAAAGGAGTTAGTATCATTAACTATGAAATCGGGGAATGCCAGGCCACCACCGTGGTTCGGATTCCACGTTAAACTGTAGGTCCTTCATTTCATCCCACAATCACCCTACCATTACACATTAGCGTAAGTTCGTATAACCCGAACGGGTAACAAGACGCGGTGCTAATAATAATAGTAATAATAATAATAATAATAATAATAATAATAATAATAATAATAATAATAATAATAATACCTATGAAATCACTGCCTTCATTATTTCCACTCTCCGGGACCTTATCTTTTATAATGTTCTTGTAGCATATTCTTATAAAATTCTAAATATTCTTAGTCCCGGCATTTAATACAAAAATGTGTTGTCAATATGTTTTCAGCATCCCTAAGTCTAGGTGAGTTAAGATTAACACCATTCTTGACTAAAACTGCAAAGTAAATTTAGAAGCTATTATCTTTATTTGTTGTTTTTATAACTACCGAATTTTGATCGGCAATGCAGCTCACCAGAAACTAAAACATTGGTGTTGCCTTTATTCCTTACAAGGGGAAACCGTTTTGAAACAGTAAATTTAAAGTGCCATTGTCCTGTTGGTAAAGCCACCATCCATCGCCATCTCAGATGACGAGTAAGGAATGTAGTCATCCCCTCTAACTGGTGGTGGGAATCAACAGGATCTCACCGGGTCAGAGGATTAAAGGCAGTTTCACAAATGATATAACCCACGGCCTAATAAATATTTAACATATATATTACTTAAATTGTACCAATACAGTACATTAATTTAATGCGTATATTTATTGACATCCAATCGCGAACAAATAAGCTTTTGTCTGAAACAATATTTAGCAATCTAAACTTAACCATATATAAATATGCAAACAGGAAAATAATATAAAAATAAAAGTCTCAAAAAGAAGGTTAATTTCATAAAGGTCAAACTAGACTTTATTAATTTATCTGGTAGTGAAAGTACTCTAATGGCCACCCAGGCCCCTTCAATATAGTCCAGCCAAGGGCGTGGAAAGCTAATGTATCTTGGAAGGTTCATTAGGAAAATGTACTATATCTTTAGCCTATTAAAGATGTATACGTATATATGGCCCTCCTTATGGGGAGTACATAAAATATCAGAGGGGGTCTGGAGCCTCGTGTAAAAAAACTGCCTAGAAATCCAATTTTAACAAAAACTTAAAATCTGTTTTAAAATTTTGAATTTAAAAAATATTAATCATATGTAAACTACCCATAAATTAATTTTTTGCTGATAAACGAGTATAAAGCGCCTATCATCACGTAAAACACTCCTAGGATATACATTTTAAACAAAATCGTAGAGCAATTTTGGGGTAACATTTACTTTTCAAAAATTAGTCGTCATTAAATCACCCTTAAGCGAATCCCCCCCCCCCCCCCAGATATAGGTGTACAGTATTATTTGTCATGTCAAATAAAGAGCAGACATCCATTTAAACAAAATTGTTTGCTTATTTCTTAGCCTTATGATTGGTAGCACAGGAAACCTGTGAATTCATTATAACGAAACTAAACTGCTGTATCAGCGATCCCAAGGTGTTGAAAAGAGACAGAATGATACGCTGTGCCTTTTCCCTTTATTCACTAACCAATTCACTCATAAGAAGTCAAAATGCATCTATTTTAAAGTGCTTGAAGGGCTTAAATATGTTAAGATGAAAAATGGATAGTTAAAACAATATTAAGATAAAGCCTGAATTTAAAATATGAAATAGAAATGATAACGTTCAAAACTGCCATCTCGTCCTTGGATAAAGTATGTGGGGAAATTTACTAACAGTATTTAACTCGGAAACAGATTAACGAAAACAGGACACACCTTATCCATGCTCTTCCAACATAATAGGAGTTCACAAGTGTGAACATTACACCATGCACATTTATCTCCTCTAGGCTACGCCTTAGTGGAGCCAGCAAGGTCAACCTGATACTTTCACGATAAACTAAGTGTACGTATCAACATATGTTGAAAGATAGCTTAAAGGACCCTTAAACTAAGTTTTATTCACCACTTAATAATTTTCTTACAAACCATTAATATAACATAATCAAATATAAAATATCACAACAAGGCTAAACGTAGGTTTAAAAATAATAAAACATTTTATTCTAACCATAACAATAGTCTGGCTTTTTAATTTTATTAGTGCTGATAAAGATATAGAAAACATAATATTTTAACCGTGGTTTAAAAATCGCCTCATGTCCAAATTAAACTTACAATAATTATTCAACTTTGATATTTTATAAACTTGTTCTTATCTGTATCAAAATCGTCAGTAAGTATTTGACTCTTATAACTTTTTTACCTAAGACAATAAAATATAGGCATAATGTTAGTTAATATGTTTTTTGTGAAAGAGTTTTTTGTGTGAAAAAAATAAACACTGCTAAATTAGAGCATTTCAGATATCTGTAAAATTGATTATCAATTTATATCCTCATTAGGGTCTACTTAAAATGATCAAACTGATGGTAACAGCTGTATGTTTTATACATGGGTTTTTAATTTAATTGGGAATTATTTGAGGTAAGGTGCTTTGGATAGTCTCAGCCCCCAATATAAAATAACGGGACCCAAGCCACCCCCTCCCCCCTTAACCCCTGTTTTTCGGAGCCACTGACCTTAGATACTCCTGAGTTTTGCATTTCTTCACATAAACTGTTTAGGAATTTATTTACACCTTGAAGTAGATGGCCGGTTTTGCAATTTACAGCTCAATGTAGTTGGCCGGTTCTGGAAATTATGCTTATTTTACGTCCAGATATAGCAATTGAATAAGGACGTGTTTGGAACTACTCTATTTATAATAATTAGATAACTCTCAGAACTTTAATTTTTCACTAATACACTATTTTTCAATTTCTTTGTAGATGGTTGCTTTTGAAAATAGATTATTCAAATAACATTTATTCTACCACCATGTAAATACTTCCTATACCTCTAGTTTAAACAAAATCGCAATGTTGATTTTCGAAAATTATTCAACATCAGACTATTATTTATTTGACGGCTTCAATACAAATCAAAAACACACCCCGAGGACAGACAGAAAGGTATTTGGGTTATGGGAATGGAAAAGTGAAATAGAGCAAGAGATCAATATTGACAGGCTAGATCCGTCCAGTCAATTATACTTTGTTCCACAAATACAGTCCAATTTTTGTATGCATAGCCAAGATTCTTAAAAACTCTTACATTATTAATTAGTTTTAGGTTAGGTTGGTAAATTAGGTTAGATTAGCTTAGCAATTTGTTGTGTCTTACTGTACTATATACATTACTTGATGTTTTTGCTCAGCCTGAGAAAACATTTACAACCATCCTAAATGGAGCGACACAACAGCCGGGGCCGAGTTAGTACACCAGTACGCCTTGTTTACAATTCTTCCCCAGAAGGAACTCGTGGCCCAACTGTAATGTAGGATTAACGCTAACCTTTTAAACGAAAGTCATATAAATCGTTATAGGTGTCAGATAAGATGAAAATTTGACCTTAAAGAGTATATACGACACTACTTTTTATAAATAGGCTGTCTATTTACTACTGTTTGATGAAATTTTTTTTAGAAAATTTCCCGCTTGGATAAAATGGCCGGTAAATATCATATTAGGTTGGGTGGTCCAAGTATGCTTCAAACGCTTATCAAGTGGTCTGCCACTGGGAAAAATTCTAGAAACCCTGCCCTACATATATTGACAGACCCTAAAGAGGGCCGAATGACCTAGTTGATGAGGAAGGGGCAGGGGGATATCGCTGATGTTTTTTCCCCCTGAAGTAAGACGCATGAACTGGTCCAAACGACAAGGGTTACATAAGTAATGAAGAGGTAACCGCTACCGGTGCCTTTATACCCAAGTGCCGTGTAGCTTGTACACTCCACCTGGCTAATAATTCACAAGCAGCTCTGAAACGCAGCGAAGACCGTCTTGACAGAGAATAGCACTATATTTAACACACGACATCTACCAGCCGGATGGATATGCCGTCCTAAAGGTTAGATTAAAATTTCATTTCTAATTTCGAAGATATAAAAATTAGTTTACTGTTCAGTTCTGTGTGCAAGATTTTACTAAAAATAATAATTTATTGTTATAATTCAATATCAAGTTTTATAGGGTGTCTTAACTATCAATTTAGTAGACAAGGGGCAGTAAATAAAGAAGCATAAGTGGTATTTGATCTATATACGAGTAGATATTTGGTGATTTTATACAAAATTAGATATTTCAGAAGGGAAAATAATTTGTAAATTTATAATGTATTTTTATGCTAAGGCAAATTTTTAGACGATACATGTAAAATAGGGACCACAATTAGATTGTATTGGGCCAAAATTCATGATTGAACAGTTTAAAGAATTTTTTTTTTTAATTGCCACTTATTTTCAGTCTTAGCTAAGTCAAGAGCGTTGATAGAGTATTTTTGACTTATGACTTTGAATTGGAGGTGTGTTCACACAGACACACAGATTTTTGATCGACTGCCATCTTAAAACGGATAGCCTTATCTAAACATCATGCACAAAGTTGTTCGGCCTAATTTCGAAGAATATCCCTATCAAACCTCGTTAAAATTGTTCCACGTATTTGACAGTTATTGTGGAACAAACATTCGAACAGATGGATAAAATGCTAAATTGCCAAGTTAAAACAGAACCTTGATACTCTAGGTCAGTAATTTATATTTAGGGTTTTAGGCTTTAATCAATACTATAAATATGTTTATTGTTAGCATTTAAAAATAAATTGGTAACTTATTATTTTCTCTAATTTTATATTTTGCTTTAAATTATTTTATTTACATAATGAAACCGTTAATATTATTAGGATGTTTGAAAAAACTATAGCATTAACATTATAGAAAAATGGGTAGTTTTTCTCATAATGTTAACATATTCCAATCTGACTTAATTAATTTGGTTTAACCTGCTTCGGTGGCCACATGGTCTAAGGCATTACTCTCTCATTAGATGATATTACTGAAGGTGGTGATATCGGGATTCGATCCAGGTTAGGTGCACTGAGGGTCGGTTTTACTAAATGGGTTTCCACTCTCACAAACACAAATGTTTGTGTACTCTCTCTAAATTCAACCTTCCTCATCCTTAGCACATTTGTATAATTAGTACATAGGCGTATAACCCGAACGGCAAGTAAGAGGTGGTACTAGAAAAATCAGTTTAAAAAATGTTAATGTAATACGATGACTGCATCTGGTTTTGAGCATATTTATTTTCGTCGTAATTAAAGTTTCTTCTCATGTTTAATCAATAAACCACTTCTTTAAATTATTAAATTCTCCAAAAAATTGATGTGATATATTTCTCCACGATACAGCTTTGCAGTGCCCAAAACATCAACCTTTCTTGACATTCATAAGCAATAGTCCAGATAAGATAGCAAAAAACATTCATTTCTTAAAATAAATTAACCATCCATTTTCTCAACGTGATAATTAGGAGAAAAATTGTAGAAATTGAAAGTATATTATATATAAGTATATTACAAGTATATCTGGACTAAATTGGCTTGTAGCTTTTACGTTTAAAAAAACCACAAAGTGCCGAAAAATGGTATTTTCACTTTTAAGTTGCGTTTATTAATTATTATTTTTTTAAAAAACAAAAATTTCCCGTGATAATTCTTAAAAATACAAAAAAAAAATTAGCCATGGCCGATTTAAATCGGTTCACAACTCTTGTCAATAAAAAATAAAAATCGTGAAAAATTGTCATTTTTTACATTTAATTACTGGAGTTGTAATTGGTTCAGGAACTTGTTTCAGGGCTTAAATAGTATCTCTTGTTTGTGCCTACCTACAATAATGATTTCGTGTACAGATAATCATAATTTTTTGCGAAAATCACAAGTATATAAAAACAGGTGTTCCTGAAAAATGTCTTGGAAGCGGTCAATAATGGTCATAGAGTGATTTTTAAAGAGCTATTTGTTCGCGAAGCGCTTATATACAAACCCCATATGGTTAAATGTATTCAGGGTCCGATTTAATACATAAAAAACTAGTCTGAAAACCGTGATGTTTGTTGCTTCGGGCACTTGGGCGTGCGAGTGGAGGAGAAGTGGCGACGTGGTGGGGGAAGCCACTCTGGCGGCCGGGCTTCGAGCGTTTTAAAGCGTGGTTTCTCACCAAAATATTAATAGTGGGCATATTAGTACGCATAAGAAGCAAATGGTGAATGGCTATTTTTGAAGATTAACAATGGCATGGTATTATTTGCTATTTTTAATTTTTAATCCAAACATTTATATTGTCCCGGTGTTTTAGGAACATAAATAACATCTAAGTTAATAAATATGTGTCAATAATATGCCCACAATTAATATTTCGTCGAGATACCACACCTTAAAACGCTCGAAGCCCGGCCGCCAGAGTGGTTTCCCCCACCACGTCGCCACTTCTCCGCTCGCGCGCCCAAGTGCCCAAAGCAACAAACACCCCGGTAATCAGACGCGTTTTTTTATGTATTAAATCGGACCCTGTTTACACTTAACTATATTGAGGTAGTATATAAACTCTTCGCGAACAAATGGCTCGTTGAAAAATCACTCTATTACCATTATTGGCCGCTTCCAAGCAGTTTTTCGGGAACACCTGTTTTTACATACTAGTGATTTCTGCAAAAAGTTATGATTATTTTTGCACGAAATCTTTATTGTAGGTAGGAACTAATAAGAGCTACAATATAAGACCCAAAACAAGTTCCTGAAACCGTCACAACTTCAGTAATTAAATGTTAAAAAATTGATATTTTTCGCGATTTTTATTTATACTGACAAAAGTTGTGAACCGATTTCAATCAACCAGGGCTAATTTTTTTGTATCTTTAAGCATTATCACAGGCTATTTTTTGTTTTTCAAAAGATATTTGTTTTCACAACTTAAAAGTGAAAATACTAGCTTTCAGCACATTTATGAATTTTTTTAACGTAAAAGCTACAAGCCGATTTAATCCAATTTAATCCAATTTTTAGAATTTTTCTTCTAACCATCAAGTTGAGAAAGCATATGGTTAATTTATTTTAAGAAAAAACTATCTTACCTGGACTACAACTTTAGCAAAGCCGCTAAGCCAATGGTCTCTGAAAGCAAATGATTTATTCAGAGTGGAAGTGCACTCCCTTGTCCCCACAGAGTTATTTTGGTGAATCGGCACTACTATGTTGTCCCGGGATTGGGGCTGTGGTGATGGAGTCTGAGGGATTTAATAACATCCTTAGAGTCTATCTATCTGTTTGTTGTATGGACTTTACCAATGTTTACTAGAATGAGCGGATCATGACACTATGACTACAATTGATCAGTTTTGTTAAACATACAGATATATATAAGCAATACGTTGATTTATCTTGCAGCTCACATCAGATATTTCCTGAACGAGTAGACTGAGATCTAAATCTTTATAAAGTTTTTATTCCAATGAATCTCATCTTGACTTCAACAATAGTAAAATAAATGTGGCCTGTGTAAGCACTATAAATTGCAAATAGCAACGAATTAACAACCAATATGTTTATATTCGCTTAATCTATTATCATAAGGGAACTATATAGAATTTCAACACAGGCATTTACAGCCCTACCCCGACTTAAGATGCTCTCCAATAGCCACCATGTCCTGAACTTAAGGCGCTTGCTTCTTAGATACAACCCCTTAGTGGCATGACTATCACTCATATCACTGTCTAGTGATTTGTATGCTTACTCTTTTTATAAATATGATCCTTACGGTGTTTATTATATTGATCAAAGTGATGATGGTATATCACGATTGCAGTGCAGTACATGCATCGATAAGTAAAAAAATGTATTGCTTCGAGCTGATGTGATTTTTTAGTTAGTTGTAAGTGTTGATATGCCGGTAATAATTACATACATTATTGTTATCTAAGATTTCAAAATATTTTATTTTACAATTTTATCATAATAATAAGGTGAATTCATTTAATCTTTCATTTGAATTGTCTTTTACGAGTAATTTTTTTTTCTCTTGCATCGCATCTTACCACCCGTTAGTGTTATATTCTAACAACCAATTCAAATATATTTTATCTACTAATAATAAAAACAAAATGTCGGTCTGTATGTTTATGTCTGCTGCTTAAGAACTCTGGAACTGTTTAGCTGATTGCAACGCAGTTATTTTATTTTGTAGGATATTTATCCAGGCAAGGTTTAATATATATTTTGTTAATCTTATAGTTCATATATGTGAGTAGTGAGCACCGATGTGTAAAAAGCTGGTAAAATTCTATAAATTTGAAGGTCACTTATGTAAGTATTTAAAAAATGCCAGGAAAAATTATGAGAATAATTTCAACTTGAAATTGAAAGAGTAAATTAATCCAGAGAAATCTTAAGACTATAGAAACGACTATTCAAATTTGTCAAAACTTTGGTGTGTGTCTATTCATTCAGCATTAACAAACACAAGTTAAATCAAGTATTTCATTTGAAAAATAAAAAACTCACAAAATTGATAAACATGGACAATATTTAAGTCTTATAAAGATTTGTGTGTTATGGACACCGTGGAGTGGTAAAAATGAGGACTGCCACTCGTCCATATACTATTATGGCTTAAGAAAAAGAATAAGACCCGACAATATAAATTCGGTAATAAGCTCGGAGATTCCGGATTCAAACATCGACCCACAATTGCATGCAAATGTAGCTCAACATATTATGGTACAAGGCCCATATAGACTTTTTAATCGATCGTCACCATGCATGCATGCAGCGTAAATTATTCAAAGAGTTTCCAAAGATCTACGTCGATGGGCAAGATAGTTATCCCAAATGCCGTAGATGGAATCCCGATAGTAGAGGTCGCTCCCCCATGATCTCTTCTTGCGCGTTGGAAATAGACAATCATTTGGTGGTCTTACAAGGCCCCGTCCTGCTAAGAGTTTTCGATTCACTTATTAATGTGGAGCTTTGCAGTTTCATAAAATTCATTAGTGACGCATGCAAGTAGATCAATAAGTGCAGTGATTAAGCGACGTATAATATTAACAGACCTATGAGGGGGAACACTCTTAGTTGGGAGTATTCAGGGATTTATGCAGCTCTCCGTCTTGAAAATGGAAAATGTGTATATTTTACACTAAGTAATATCACTGACGTCACTAATAACCCATGCGTTACAACACTAGCAACCTTACTCAGATTATGCTCTCAAGATCCCTTTGTGAAGACGCTTACTTAAAATGAGGTTGCTTCATATAATTCTGGATAATTAATAAATTCTAGTGAGGAAAGCAAGGTGTTTCTGTCGAGGAACACACCAGAGTAATGAAGGGTGATGACCGTAGCTGAGCATGTACCGTACACAAGAATAACACAATGTGTTATTATTTGATAATGTGACTTTATATCGTCAAATGTCCAATTTTATTTGAAAACTAACGTAACGGGAACGATGCAGCTCACACATACTACCAGAGCACTGAGATTATAGAGGATGACTCAGACTGAAACAGTTCTTAGTCAAAAGCCGCTTTGTGTAGCTCCTCTTCTTCACTCATATGTTT
>JBCFYV010000012.1:20742276-20756399 GCA_039000515.1 Timema cristinae | reverse complement strand
CCTTAGGGTAATTATTTCCAGTAAGGGAAAGAAATTATTCTCGTATATGATTGGAGCATTACTATACGTGGCGTGAGTTCATGGTAGTTCTGGCAGCAACCTGCAAATACTCGCTCCTGATGATAAAACCACTAACATCAATTACAAAGAGGCCATACCTTATATGTGGTTCTTTTATTTCCTTCAATTAATAAAGAATAGTCTGTATGTCTAATCTTAAAACAGAAACAATTACTTTATAGTGTGTTTTTTTTAATTTGAATATCTTTTATCAACTACAAAGTTTTCATTATGGTAATCTCTACCTAATATGTCGCGTGATTTCTTCTCTGTGCGTGAAGATAAAAATCTGGTTTATAAACATTATGTTTTGAATGGACAGGTTTTTAAACCACCATTAACGCGAGTAGAGCTGCGGGCAAACGCCAGTTTTTAATAATTTAAAGTTAGTTTTGTCGGTCAGTCTTTACCAACAAAAATGTAGTTTCTCATCAAATTAAATATTTGTTTTATAAAATTTTGAGCTAAGATAACGATAATTCTATTTATTTTTTAATCTAGTTTTTTTTATCAATTGAGTTCAAAATAAACCCCATGATTCGTCAAGATCTAGACTCTCACAAAGTCGTTTGGTAACGAACTAGAGTTTTGTATAGTTATAGTTATTTTATATAATAGGATTTTGTCTGAATAGTAGTTCAATGCAAAAAAATAATAAAGGAGGTTTACACTAAGTTTTGACAAATATTTTTTTTTCTCCTATATAAAATAATAAAACTCATAGTAGTGGTCGTACTGCTTGAATGTAGGTCAGCAAGGGAATACCTCATCACTCCACTCAACTGAGGGGCCAACTAAATATAAAGAAGATTGTTTACGGAAAACATACATGAGACAGACATATGTTCATTTTATCATTAATCATAATAGCTATCCATTGCGATGTAGCTTAGTCCTAAACGGTAAATCATGAAAACATATACAATAATTCATGACAATTTTGCATCCACCTCACTTACATTTCTCATGAACCTACCGTGTAGAAAGATAATTTTTGACCCCACAAGCTAGTCTGGTACACCATTCACTAACTGATAGCTAAATATTTTATAATTTTTCACAAAGTCACGCTTACAAGAAGGTTTGTGGATCCAGGCCTCCTCAATCCTACGAACCACTTGAATGTTGTTTTGAAATTTCTCCAAATATAATATAATATAAATCCACATACATGAAATAATTTTAAAAAATAATTACAAGTAAAAATAGTTGAATTTTTATAGTCATCACATTTCAGTACCCAAATATACAGATTACAATATGAGGACATAATTGTAATCTTGCCTAAGTTTATTTTTGAGTGTTTGGCATGACCTCATTTATTTATTGTCATGTAATGTTTAAGTTTCATTGATTAATAAATGGGACTCAGTACTATATCTGAAATATCCTAAATATCAAATCTGCGTAAGCCTATCTCTGTTATTTAAATGGAAATTATCATTGTCCATTTCACCATTTGAGTGGTTTCATGATATGGGCTGCCTCACAGTTTGGTGTGGTACATACATTATTTAAATTATTTAAAACGCTAATACTCGCTATTTCTTTAACACCTTTTGTCTCTCCTGAAAACTTTTTTTCGCACGCTTCTCTCAATAATGGGACATCCCTCAATGAATTGCAAAAATTGAAGCAAGCCATTTCAATATAAGCCTACATCCATATGGCCATACATTTTCTTAATTGCATGCTGCACATCAGAGCTTGGAATTGTATAGAATTACTTTACGAAGAAATGTGGACTTGCGATTGTAGCTGATATTTGCTTAAATCTTTTATAATTTGTGAAGGTGTGAAGCTTAATTAAAAAGTTAATCTGCAAGTACGGTAGAGTTTTAACTTAATGAAGTGTACTGTGTGATAACTAAACGCGCTCGTTTTCATCAAATGCTAGGAGGTTTACTCTTGCGTTTTTAATTAATCAAACTTGTCTCTAAACTAAATTGAAACTGTTTATAATTCCCCTTATTCTCTGTTTCACTCTATATCTATTGCTAGATTTTATATGTAGGCCTCCGCATCATTCCAATATTTAAGCAAAGATATAGTATATAATATTATTTATGGCCGCTTCTTCACAAAAAGGACGTAGGATTTACTTCTAGATAAATCTGAGTTTGTTTTGTTTATGTGTAAGATTTAGTGCTCTACCTAGAGTATCTTAAAAAAGGACGCAAAGTCTGAATAACCGTCATCAATAAAATTAAATTTGAAGTTGTATACATAGATAAATATTAAAAATATAATAAATACAGCTACTACCAGGATATATTAGCCTACAAATATTAACTTTTTATTCAAATTTACTACAGGTTCTTTGGAGGATGCTTTTGTTAGTATCATCAAACTTTTCTTCTAATTTGAATTATAGATTTTTATAAAATCCTATTTTGATTTACCTAGATAGTTTTTCCACTCTCCTCTGATGTTAATGTAGATGCACTTTCTTTAAATTCTAACTTATATTACTTTCTCTATTAATCGTGTTGATTACCTGAACGTATCATAAGACACAGTACCTATAACTTCTTTTTTTGTAAAAAATTATGTTTAAAAAATCTTTTCTTTTGATACTTTTTCTGAAAAAAAAAAATTAAAATAAAATAATACAGAAAATTATATATACAATAACAACAGTATTTTGGTTGAGAAGCCTTGATATTTCAAATTCAAACAGTATTAAATACTTTTTTTTAAATTTTGCATTAAAAGCAGTAAAAATGAGGTTTTTTACTTTTAAATGTAAAGAATTAAAAAACTAAAATTATTTAATAATCGTTCCTTCAACTTATCTGGGAGTTATATAATCATACAACAGAAACACACTTCGGTGGCCAAGTGGTCTAACACGCTACCTTTGCTGTCGGGTAAGTAAACTGCCGATGACGGAAAAATTGAGGTTAGAATCTCAGTTGGGTGTACTGGGAGTGGTTTTTCCAAAATGGTTTTCCACTCTCCTTCCACACAAATGTGAGAACACTTCCTATAAATATATTATCTTCTTAATCCCTAAAACCATTAGCATAATTAGTTCATAAGCGTATAGCCCAAATGGGTAGTAAGATGTGGTGCTAAAATAAACTAACAGGACATTAAACACCCCCACTCAATCTCCAGAACATAGATTTATCTGATTTCCAAACCATTCCTTCACCTCTGACAAGATGTGTATTAATCACTACTTGTGAATTTGAGAAATGCCAAGCCTCAACCGTAGTTCTGATCCCTTGTTAAACTGTAGGTCCTCCATTTCATCTCGCAATCACCCTACCATTACACATTAGCATAAATGAGTATAACCCGAACGGGCAGTAAGACGCGGTGCTAATAATAATAAATAATAATAATAATAATAATAATAATAAGCTCCAGAAATCATAATGTCCGGAGAATAGGATAAGATTATTTATAAATAATATAGTTTATCCAGCATCTGTCTGGTATTTAACCTGAGTCCTCCCTAGACCTGAGGTTTGTCAGCTTCCCTTACCACTGCACCACACGAACGGGCTTATTTCAAAACAAGTTCTAATTAGTTGACAGTCGAGTCCAGTTGTGTACGAAGTACCCAGGTATCCGGGTCGTTCCCTCATATATTAGCAATCAACCCCATGTAGATGCAAATATATCGACCCCTGGAAGGCAAACCACCGCTAGCTCAAAGCTATTTCTGTAATCAACAAATGAGCTAAGCCCCTGAAAAAGAGAATTGTGAACACGGTGGGTTCTTAAGGGATGAGAGATGTTGTTAAATTTTCACAGAGCTCTAGGTAATAAATGGTCCATTTAACCATTTAAAAATGCATACAATTTTTAATTGCGTCTTGTGTGCTCTTGTGAAGAAAATTAATGGCTTTGAGTAAAGGAATTACAGGCTACAACGAAACATATGTTCTGAAAAGTAATCCTACCTCGGTTACGGAGCAAAAACACTTTTACATAATTTTGGTACATTGTTTTGTTCAGAGATAGTCCTGGGAATAATAAATCAAAAACTTTATCGGTGACCACATGGTCTATGGTGCTAGTCTCGTGTTAGATAAGACTGCCGATGACAGGAAGAGATTCAAATTCGAATCCTGGTCGGATGTACTGAGTTTTTTAAATTATTTTACTTTCTCCCTGCACGCACGCAAATATCTTCTTAACTCAACCTTACTCATCTCTAGCTTATTAGCGTAATTAGTAGATATGCGTATAATCAGAAAAGGTAGTAAGACATGATGTTAAAAAAATTGAGTTGTTGAATATATTATCATATATATCTTGGGATGGAAGAGGACGCGAGAATGGGCCAGTGCTTTTACAGTTTTTATGGCAAAACATTTTTTGGCCAAAATAAAATATTTCTCCAGTACAAACAGAGAGATTAATTTTCTTCACGTGTCGATATCAACAGTTTCTAAATATCTGTCACGAGCATAGCAGCATTAGATGAAAAACATTTAAATGAGAAAAAGAAGTTGTCATTAAATCCTAGAACACCATTGACAGATATTCAAGAAGTTTTGATGTCACCAAGTGAAGAAATTTAAATTATTTGTTTGTATTGGAGCAATATTTTATTTTATTCTGAAAATTTAAAAATGACACCTGGACACGGGAATCTATCCCGTGTCAAGGTGTCATTTTAAAATTTTCAGAATATGATATCTAGATGGAATAATCCTCACTAAAAATGCATAAATAATAGTTTTGGCTATTTGATTCAATATTTTATTAATTTTGTCAAAAATTGTTTTGCCATAAAACTACAAAAACACTGTTTTTTTTCTTACACTGTATTCCATCCCACCTTAACGTGGTCGAGTGGATATAGAGGTTGACTATGTTTCGTAAAAGCCCTGTTTCGTTTCCAGATGATACCTAAAACAATATTATTATTATTATTAGCACCGCGTCTTACTACCCGTTCGGGTTATACGCACCTAAAACAATAAGTTGTCTTTGATGAGAGAAGTCTATTTTCCTCAGCACTTCTTATTAGCACTCTTGTGAACTAATTAGCCATAATGTTAAGGATGAGGAAGGTTGAATTTGGAATATGTGTACCCACAATTCAGTGTAGGAAGAGTGAAATACCATTTAGTACACCCAATCAGAATTCTAGCTCAGATCTCCCCAGCATCGGAAATCTAGTCTATTGTGATTATGACGCTTTATACCATGGCCATAAAAAGCTGATTATAGTAAAATTGCCCTCTTTAGATTGAAAGATAGCTTTTTTATATTGATAAAATGAAATTTAACTGATAAACATTAAACTATACCACTTCAGTGGGCATGTGGATAAGGGCGTAATTATTGTCTCAACCTATATGCAGGTGATGGGGATGTCGGGGTTTGAATACCACACGGGTGACATAAGATATATTTTCCTAAATGTTCCCCACTGTGCCTACATACACATGCAGGTCCACTTTCTCTCAATGCCATCCACCTCATCTTAACTATTTTGGGTATTTAAATGTGTATAATCCGGACAGGAAGTAAGAAGCGATGTATACAAATAATATTGGTCCGTATATAATTAGCACCCCATCTTACTAGCTTTTCAGGTTTTGCATTATATATATATAATTTGTAATCAATATGGTTTTCATTTCTACCTGGCATACCGGGGGGGGGGGGGGGGGAGAGAATGGGGAAGTGAGCCCTTTACTGCCAGAAATGCCTGTCCGTCTCTCAGGTTAGATTTTTAAGTGACTACAAATCCTCCAAAAGCTATTAAATATAGCTGTGAACAGTGAAGTGAGTGGTCTGGCGCGTGTGGGAGGTGTGCTACACCTAATTTCATTGTTGAGGGAACTGCATGCTTACTAAAGAGCAACAGCGTTGTCATTTTTTTTTTTCCGTGATCAGTCTTCCTTCGAATGTATATCAAATTTGGCAATGCTGGGCTATCGTTGTTGCCAGTAATTGGGGCTTCTTCCTCCAGCACAGTCATAAAGTTACAGTAGTCTGAGTCTCGTGTTCCTAATAGCTAGCTTAAAAACATTAACTAAATAAACACTCATATTTTATTTGTACTCTGTGTAGAAAAATATGTATTATTGATCACGTCAAGACTTTGTGTATGTGTTGGCTGTGTGTTTTGTTTTTTTGCCGTAAGGTTGATGGAGTCTCCGGCTTGTTACAAACAATTACATTTCAAGAGGAAAATATTAAGTAGTAAAGAAAGGGCAATGGTGTTAAGAGTCTACAACTATTTTCGTTAAGATGGAACTTGTTCAGTAAATCAAGTGACAATGCAGACTGCAGAAGCTACAGGTGTGTCTTATAATTTAGTAATTTCTATTAAACAAGAATTCAAAACTAAGGGAAAGTTACTGACACCAATAAAAAAAGGAAATAACTGCACTCAAATGAAGCGTTTGGACAAATATGACACTTTTACTCAAGCAGTAATTCGCAGAAAGATACATTCACTTTACCGTAACAATTACTTACCTACACTAAAGAAAATGAAAGCTTTGATCGATATTGATAGTGACCTCCCTAATCTTCTGATTAAGAACAAGTAAGAATGTAATTTATAGCATTTAGTATAAAATGCATGTTGTAATATATCAGTTTGTATATTAACTATGAGGAAAAAAGCTTTATACATAAAATAGTTTTAAGCATAAATATGTGGGGAATAGAAAACGTTATTAAACTCCAATCTTGAAAAAATATGATTGTGGAAATCGTTAATGTTTCTAGAAAAGGCTGTTCACCGATAGGAAATGTTTTTGTCTTTCAATTGAACCCCCTAACCTCCCCATGCCATATTGTTTACAATGAGGGATTTCCAAGTAAACCCTCCCCCTTCACTACCCAACAACTGAAGGCTAGAAGGTTTGGCAACCGGTAACAGAGAGAGAGCGAAGATAAATATGTTCTCCCTAAGACCTGCCTGCAGTTCTTTCATCCATGAAACTAAGTGTAGTGCGCTCAGAAGTGGCCTGGTATAATCCATGAGTAGGATAGCGTACCCGGGAATGGGCTGGCCTGTCCAGTGAGTGGGCTAGTGTACCCGGGAGTGGTCCAGCTTGACCAGTGAATTTACTAGTGTGCCTGGAAGTGGGCTGGAATGTCTAGTGAGTGGGCCAGCGTGTTGAGTAGGTGGTATAGCGTGCCCAGGAGTGGGTCGGAGTGTCCAGTTAGTTGTATAGCGTGCCCAGGATTGTGCCGGCGTGTCTGTGGGCTAGTGTGCCCGGGGGACAATGAACGAATCAATCTTTCGTGTAGAGCGGATCAACGCAGTGTGTTGAGCGTGGGGATCAATGGCAGTGACTGATTTAAATATTTAAATAGTAATTATGTTTTTATAGTAAATAATAATTTGATTATTTAATTTAATCCTATTTTATGTACCAGTATTCTTATTAGATTATTAATTTACAGACTTAATTACGACTCTTATTATTTAATTAAGTGACCAATTTAATTGTATCTTAATCAGTGTGTTTGTAGTTTTAATTTTAATGAGCAAAACCTCGAATGCACCGTGTGTGTTACCAATCTAGTTTAATCAGAATCGCACCCCGATATTCTGAAAAGATCTCTTGGTTAACATGAGGACGTGTGAACGGCCCGTGACCCCCCAGAACAGTTGCGTGCACCCATTAAAATATTAATAAAACTCTAATAGTGTATGTGTGTTTTTAAGTTTGTTCATTTGTCAGGATAATTTTTAGTACTTATCAATGAGCCAGAAAGATTAAATTTGGTGAAATTGTATAGGAAACACTAAATATATGCGCAAAATTCTCATAACTTGGAACTGATGAAAATAAAAATTATAAAAAATACAAACCTGATTTATGAAATCTCTCTAATAATCTCAAATGCACTTAAAAAGCAAGAATATACTAGAATTGAAATTCCAATGTCAAATCAAAAAAGAAATTGTGGATTCCATTGACACTTTTTTATCGTCGTGTTTTTTTCTGATTCGTAGTCATATTATTATTAAATTAAAAAGTTCTTTTTTAACAAATAAAAAATATAGAATTAACGTTTAATATGCCTATTTAATTTAAGCTTACATTTACATGCACATATATTCAGACTACTCTAGTTATTGAAAGTTATCTTAAAAATTAAAAAAGTGTGAGAGGATATATTGACATAAATAAGTTGTTTTAGTGAAAAGGCCACATCAGATTAGGCAGTTTTTTTCCTTAATTTGTATATTTGGTTCATAGGACGATCCTAAGAAGCTATGAGAAAGTTTATTTGATATTATTACAGAGGACTTTACCGGGAAGTGCGATAATCATACCCCCAGATGCTTTGACTTTGAAAATTTGTCCTCCAAGATGTACAAAAGATATTGGTCCTACAAGGCTTAAAGTGGGAAAACTTTAAATAAAGGAAACCTCTACACTACCTTTTGTAAACCTGACATGAATAAGGAAGAAAAAGTTTTTCAACAGCATGTATTTGACGTTGAACACAGAACAAATTATTCTTAAGATTGGCATTGAATAGTACAATGGTCATTAGGGGCCAAACTACTAACGTGAGATGAGTCAACCATGGAAATAGATGCAGTCAGACATTTGCTGCAGAGTAAGCTAAAATGAATAATCATTTCTCCTTTGGGAGAAAGGGTTTACTGTCAGGGAGATGACTCCAGTTAATGTTCATCAGGTTTTACGCATACTCATAGGACAGCAATCATCCAGACAAGCATCAATTACTCTCAGATGTGGTCTATGGGACAAGTTTAAATATATCAAGTTAAAAATAATGTACGGGAAAATGGCAGTAGCCTATATTATTAGCTAATGCAATTAAATGATGGAAAACTGAAAAAATACAGCTTGAAAGAAGAACTCATAGAAGGGCCAGAGGAAATATCGACACATGGTTGGTAATTCACTAAAAAATTTTAAAAAGGCTGATCCCAACT
Organism: Timema cristinae; assembly: GCA_039000515.1. Classification (NCBI taxonomy): domain Eukaryota; kingdom Metazoa; phylum Arthropoda; class Insecta; order Phasmatodea; family Timematidae; genus Timema; species Timema cristinae. Next base: position 20,747,434 of record JBCFYV010000012.1, on the reverse strand, counting down.
GATAGTTCGAATGAACATTTTGTTTCCGCGAAGCAATGAAATCGCACAAATAAATGAGGCGGTATTTAGTATTTTAGAAGATAGGTCCATTGATATATTAATGTAGGCTCATAAGTTTAATTTAAAAATAGGCAGTATAATAATGCTCCTTGGATACTTATATATTAAACAAGGCGTACGTAATGGAACTGCCAAGAAGTCACAAAATTGGGTAAAAATCTATAATCCCTGGAACAATTATATCAGGTTTTATATCAAGGGAAATTACGTTTCTTACCGACAATCTATTCGGCACTTGTTATCCCTGGCATCACTTATATTTTGAGAGGGAGCCAGTTCCGGTGTTCTCACTACTATTAACTAGCTACAAGGTCAAACCTTGATAATGGTTATTCGTGAAAATGTGTCTGTCAAAGACAATTCACGCATCTCTGCTCCTCTAAAATTCTTACAAAAAATGTTGCATGTTTGTAAAAATGAAAAAGTATGAGTGGTGATTCTTATTTGTAAAGGCCTACATTGATTATAAAATTGACGTATTAACATATTGGATATATATATTGTGTGTTGTCTATTAAATTAGGCCGTTAGTAGCAAGTATGCTAAGCCTATCAATAGTAATAAAAAAAAATCAAATATTTTTTCAAACTGAGAAATTTTCCGAGCACTCCGTGGACCAACAGACAATAATATTGCCCAGCACCTGTAAAGTATATAGATAGACTGTTCCGGATTGAGCACGCGCTTGAAAAATAGAACCACCTCATCTTTCAAACGTGTCACTCGGATACTCCAGTCTGGCCACCTCTCAACCAGTGTGTTCTATTTTATATTTTAGTCGTTCGACCAGTCTGGTCATTCATTTATTCTTACACTATACTGGTTTACCGACTTGAGGATCAGGATTCGAATCCCAGCCGGGAGTATTAAAAGTATTTTTGCCAAGATAGTTACCCACTCTCACTTAACATGGATGCGGATACATTGCCACTCAATTATACCTGACTCAAACGAAACCCATTAATCAATATATGCGTAAAACTCAACTGAGTAGTAAATTGCAGTGCACAAAAAAAAAATCTGTCTAGTGACTGGTTGCCAACTAAGTCCTTGAATTAAGTTGAGGGACTCCATTAACAAACCAATACGGATTGCATATTTATTTATTTGCCTCTTAATGCTCGTTTGGGATATCACTTATATTTAAATTAGGTAGAGATTATATAGGTTGAATTTAGAGGTATTGTATCCTCATCTTCGTAGGGGAGAGTGGAAAACCATTTAGGCATAAATTGCCCACAATTTACCCAGCATGTATTTGAGCCCAAAACTCCACGTCACATGTGAACCAGATAGGTCAATCTTGACCTTTAGTCAACGTGATCAACCTTTTATACGATTGGGACCGATATTAAATCATGAAAACAAAATTCGTAAGGACGTTATTCAGCCCTTTTCCTCCCATGGGTTTATTCAATAGGATTCCGATAATACGTCACCCACAACAAACAGTTCGGGGTTGGTAGACAGATACGCCGCCACCCCTCCCCTATTTCTACATAAAACCATCAGCCATCCTTTCCCCTCTTCTCCTGAATTAGAATCCTGTCGGCTGCCAACTGACGTTGTGTCCCAGTGTGGGACACAGCCATCTCTGCAACGTTATCAACAGGTACCGTCCGATTGCCATAGAAAGAGCTCGTTAGAAAATACAAACATTTCTTAGATCAAAACTATTAACACTTCACTTAATTTAGTGTTATGGACTGAGCATCGTGAGATTTTGTTTTAACTTAACCATTTGTATTTCATCTTTATAGTTGTCCGGGCCAATGTTACGTGATGACTTTAAAAAGCGTAGAGCCATTTCAACAAATTTTGGCAAACATAATTCAAATCTAAGCCAAAATATGTATGGGTAAGATTTTTCAGCAGTGTTATCGCTTTCAAGATGGTGGGCATTCAAAAATCTGTTTGTCTGTCTGTTTATTCTGAAATACATTTAAAATGCCTGTACCAAATTTAACGAGATTTGGCAGGAACATTATATGAGCCAAGTCCGAACAACGTACATGTTTATGTTTTATCTATATGGTTAGCCGTGTCAATATGGCAGCCACTTAGAAATCTATCATTCTGTTTGTTCTGTGGCAACTGCCAAATATGTGTACAAATTTTTACAAAAGTAAACATGGTCATTCTTAGAATCCAGGCCAAACAACGTGTGCATTGTTTTTAAATCTGTCTATATGTTTCACTATGACAACCACTCAAACAGTTTTTCATTTAATAGCTCATCTCAAGTGAATTAAATTTATAATTCTAAGAGATAGACCGAGAATTTAGTGCGTATTTTTAAAATTCTGATAGATGTTACAAGATATTACAGTATTGACGTCTTAATCTCTGTGAACGATGGTTATTCTCTAATAATATAATGCACTATTGAATATAGTATTAATTGTATCCACATATAACTTGATCACCAAGGAAAAATATCAGCTTTAAATCTAAGTATACATTATAGGAGATATTTCAAACTGAAGTGCTAAGAGAAATGTTAAGACTGTATTAACCATAATCACGTAATAGAAGAAGCGAGGTCTATTGTTCATAGAACTAAGTACTAGTATTATAGGTATTAATATTATTCTATCTTTCAAGATTGAGAGTTGCAAATTACATGACCTGGCGTATGTATACATGAAAGTAAATCTATTAACTTTTATATTTGTCAGATAAGACTCTTCTTATGACAATTGGGTTGTAGCTACAACTCTTTTTAAATGAAAGGGTAATCAATGACAGTAGGGGGGTCACGATTTTACCGTCCATATGCTCCCCGTGTACGATTTATGATGGGAAAAGGCTTGGTCTGATGGAGAGGTGGTGGTGGTGGGGGGGGGGGGGGGGGTTCGTCCAGTGGCATAGACCGGCGATGCGATACCGACTCATTCATTCTCTCGGCTGAACGATTTAGTTCGTTGTGCCTTATTGTTAATGGACGGACAATCTGTGCATGTTAAACTCTCTATTGTTTGTTTTAAATTATTGTAGTTTGTAAAGTCATTCCACACATATGAGGTTAGGCCCTATTAGTATTATAGTAATAACAGCAACAACGATATGATGGAATCACGGTGGGAAGAGAGGTTTTTAATAAAAAATAATAATTTATTTTGATTTCAATATTGACACCATGACAACATGTCATTACCTGCTCCAGTAATCGAATGATCTAAGACGTCTTTCTCTCAAACTACTTAAATGCTGATGATGGAGAGATTGGGTTCAAATCCAGGCCATAAATACTGAAAGTGTTTTCCTAAATGTTATTCCACTCTTCATCCATGCAAGTGTTACTACATTGCCTCTAAATTCTAAATTGCTAATTCCTACGACATTAGAATAATTAGTGGATATTTTTATACCCCAAATAGGCAGTAGCCCTAAGACGTGGGAAACAAAAAATAGTACCACTCACATAGATCGTTGAATGTATATATACTAGTAGATATACATTCAACGTATGGATGGTCACACAGATAAATGAACTATTCTAGTATGATTTAATTTGCCAGAGGCGGAGATAAAGAGGTTCGAATCCCAGTCTAATGTGCTGAGGTACTTTTCCTACATGGTTCCACTATTACTGTCACATGCTTTAGTAGAAAAGGTATCTTTAAGGTTGTGTGAATTCAAGCTATTCGATAACAAATCTAATATAAATCTTTTAGTCACCAACTCGGATCGAATATATATCGAATAATCTAAAATCAAATGTTATGAATCCATATCAAATATTTTAAAATGAAATGTTATAAAATTGAAGCCGAATACAAGAATATTAATAAGGAGAGAGAGAGATATAGTCCAATAAAAAATAAATTATATGACCATTTATAACCAACTTTCTCATATTGTCTACTAGCATAAAGTACCAGGCTTTGCCTGGGAGAATTATGTAAGAGGGAGGGGGGATATTTATAATGACAGTTAAAAAGGGCAAAGGGGGTAAAAATTAAATCTAATAAAAAATGTATAAAACGGATAGTAAAAATTGTAAAAGGAAATAAAAAGATAAAAAAGGTAAAAATTACATTAAGTGTTTTCCTTAGGGAAAAAAGGGTAAAATTTCTAAAGTGGCAAAACGTTTCAAAAGTATAATCAATTTTTGGCGGGTTTTTATCACCACTTTTAAGTTACCCCTTTTACCGTTTATAGTACCCTTTTTTTTCACTATTTTCTAATTTAAACTTTTAGGCCCTTTTACACTTTTGACTTAGTACCCTTTTAATTTTTGCTTCTTACACATTTTTACACGAAGTTGGCGGTTTTTGCCTGAGAGAAATATTCCAAAGTAAAATGTTAAAAATGGCAAGTTAAAAAGGACAATATTTTCTCTGGGTTTTTATAGAGTGAAATTGGGTCAGTTAACCATGTACAAATATTGAAGTCCTGAGAAAAATTTACCCTCGCAATATTATTATGTAATATTACGTTAATCTATATTCGGTATGGAATTGAACGTTGCAAGATTGATCAGTCAAATAAACCTTTCCACCTGACGGTTCTCTTCGCCCAGTAAAATATTCTAAGAATAATTATCTATCAGGTTCAAATTCTGACCCGTCAAAATAAGCTCATATAAATTTTTACTAAGATCGATAGTCAATATAATATTTATAGTGAGGAAGGTTACATAGAGATGAGCACAAAATACGGTACCGTTCTCTTGATATCGTGTATGATTGTTTATTATAGTTATCTCTCCTTGATATCTTATAAATTCAAAGGCTGATCTTAGATCACCGAAACTATCAAAGTATTCTGCTTGTCATCTTTGTATACACCATTCAATGAGAACCCTTAATGCTATTTCTATCGAGATTAAAGACGATATACTCTATCTTCCAAAGGTTACCACTATGTAAAGCGTCTCTAGAGAATACTCATCTGCAGTATGGGATCTTTAACGCACCCGCCTCGGTGGAGTATTTAGCTAACGCGTTAATTCCGTGTTCAGCTAGATTGCTGAGGACGGGGAGATTGAGGTTCAAATCTCAGTCGGTTGAACTAGGGGTGGTCTTTCCTAAATGGTTTTCCACTTTCCCTCCATATAAATTTTGGTTCACTTCCTCTAAATTCAACATCCCCA